>CM055120.1:269212013-269314513 GCA_029206835.1 Rana muscosa | reverse complement strand
GCCGGAAATGACCCTTCCTAATAGCGGGTCACCCCCCCCCAATGTAATTTCTGGCGGCGGACGCAGGGGCAGGAGGCAGGGCAGAAACTGGCGCCTATTTCTGCTTCCTGCGCAGTGGCAGTCTGGAAGCGGCGAGTGGAGCTCTGCACACCCACTATGGAGGACGCGGCATCTGCAGCAGTGGGCACAGGCACCAGCAAGGCTCAGGGGGCAGTGGATTAAGCCTGCCCGTTTCCATTACCTGGTGTTTCCGGTCTTTTTTTTATTTATTCTTTATTCCCCCCCCCCCCCCCCGGTGGCGAGGGCCTATCTGGGCACAAGAGGCTATATTTTCTCACTAGTGCACCTTGTTGGGTGGCCCGTAAGCGGAGACTGGGTCTCGCTAAAGGTCCCCTGGGTTTTTTCCATGTTGACTTCATTTCCCTCAGGCAAAAAGCTCTGACCCGGGAAAAAAGATGCCCCTCATGCAAAGCCAAGATGGGGGAAAATTGGAAAAAGCCCTATGCAGTACTTGCATTGCTTCTTTGGTCAAAGAGGAATCTGCTTCCGTTTGTGAGGACTTGGTTGCCTCAGTAAAGAAGGAACTATATGCCGCGATTTAGACATTCCGTGACTCACTAGTCGGTCCGTCTGCTAGTCAGCCCTCCACATCAGTCTTCTCAGGGTTTACTTCCTGTCCCGGTGTTAGAGACTGTCTGAAGGTCCTTCTACCAGGGAAAAACGATCCCCTGCACCTTCCTTTGGCGATTCGGAAGAGGAGAAGGGGGAATGCACTGAAGTAGCCCCCTCCAAGTTTAACCACTTAACGACCGCCCACCGCCGATTTACGTCGGCAGAATGGCACCGACAGGCAGAATCACGTAGATCTACGTGATCGCCTTTGTGCAGTTGGGGGGTCCATCCGGACCCCCCTTCACTGCAGTGAGCGGCCGTTAAGTGTTCGGGAGCGATCAGGCATGAGGGGGCGGCCGCTCAATTCCGCCCCCCCCCCTCGCGATCGCTCCCGGCGAATGAAATTGCTTCCTCCTGCCTGAAATGTAAACACAGGCTGGAGGAAGTGAAGTCATCTCCCTCGCCGTGGTCTTTTCGTCCGCAGCGCCGAGGAGAGAAGACACAGGTTAGTGCACCAACAGTCCACTGACACGTAGGTACACATAGGCACACAAATCACCCCCCAGTCACCCCCAGATCACCCCCCAGGTCACCCCAAAGCCCCCAATCACAGTGTCACTGATTGCAGTGATCATTTATTTTACTGATCACTGCATTTAGTGTCATCTGTGATTGTAAAAAGTTGCAGGGCAGTTAGGATTAGGCCCCTTTAGGTCCAGGGTAGCCCCCTAACCCCCCCCCCTAATAAAGGTTTAACCCCTTGATCACCCCCCAGGTAACCCTTTCACCCCCTAACTTCAGCGTCACTAAGCGATTGTTTTTCCGATCGCTGTATTCGTGTCGCTGGTGTTTTAGATAGGCAGTTATTTTTTTTTTAGGTTCGCCGCAGGTTTTTATTAGTGTCAGGTACCCCCATATATTATTTTAACCCCCTGATTGCCCCTAGAGTTAACCCTTTCACCAGTGATCGCCGTATAAGCGTCACTGGTGTCACTGGTTAGCCAGTAAGTTATTTAGTTATTTAGGTTACCCGTCAGGTTTTTATATAGTGTCAGGTACCCCCATATTTAACCTAATAAAGGTTTTAACCCCCTGATTGCCCCTAGTTAACCCTTTCACCAGTGATCACCATATAAAGGTTACGGGTGACGCTGGTTGATTAGTTTGCTTTTTATAGCATCAGGGCACCCGCCGTATATAACCCAATAAAGGTTTAACCCCCCTGATCGCCCGGCGGGTGAGATCAATTAGGTTTTAGCGCCAGAGAGGGTCTGCGTCGCCCCAGGCAGTGTTAGGTTAGTGCCAGTAACGCTAACACCCACGCGCAAAGCATACACCCCCCTTAGTGGTATAGTATCTGATCAGATCTATACTAGCATCCCCAGCGGTTTAGGGTTCCCAAAAACGCAGTGTTAGCGGGATCAGCCCAGATACCTGCTAGCGCCTGCGTTTAGCCCCTCCGCCCAGCCCAGCCCACCCAAGTGCAGTATCGATCGATCACTGTCACTTACCAAACACAACACACATAACTGCAGCGTTCGCAGTGCTTGGTTTTTGGGGCCCTGTACGCGGCTAGGCTCCCAAAAAGTCCCACACATGTGGTATCCCCGTACTCAGGAAAAGCAGCAGAATGTATTTTGGGGTGCAATTCCACATATAACCATGGCATGTGTGAGCAATATATCATTTAGTGACAACTTTTTGTACATTTTTTTTTTTTTTTTTTTCTTTTTGTCATTATTCAATCATTTGGGACAAAAAAAAAATATTCAATGGGGTCAACATGCCTCTCAGAAAATAGCTTGGGGTGTCTACTTTCCAAAATGGGGTCATTTGGGGGGGGGTTTTGTGCTATTTTGGCATTTTATGGCCTTCAAAACTGTGATAGGTAGTGAGGAGTGAAATCAAAAATTTGCGCCCTAAGAAATCCTGAAGGCGGTGCTTGGTTTCCGGGGTCCCGTACGTGGCTAGGCTCCTAAAAAGTCCCACACATGTGGTATCCCCGTACTCAGGAGAAGCAGCAGAATGTATTTTGGGGTGCAATTTCACATATAACCATGGCATGTGTGAGCAATATATCATTTAGTGACAACTTTTTGTAATTTTTTTTTTTTTTGTCATTATTCAATCACTTGGGACAAAAAAAAAAATATTCAATGGGCTCAACATGCCTCTCAGCAATTTCCTTGGGGTGTCTACTTTCCAAAATGGGGTCATTTGGGGGGGTTTTGTACTGCCCTGCCATTTTAGCACCTCAAGAAATGAGATAGGCAGTCATAAATTTAAAGCTGTGTAAATTTCAGAAAATGTACCCTAGTTTGTAAACGCTATAACTTTTGCGCAAACCAATAAATATACGCTTATTGACATTTTTTTTTTACTAAAGACATGTGGCTGAATACATTTTGGCCTAAATGTATGACTAAAATTGAGTTTATTCGATTTTTCTTATAACAAAAAGTAGAAAATATCATTTTTTTTCCAAATTTTCGGTCTTTTTCTGTTTATATCGCAAAAAATAATCGCAGAGGCAATCAAATACCATTAAAAGAAAGCTCTATTTGTGGGAAGAAAAGGACGCAAATTTCAGTTGGGTACAACATTGCATGTCCACACAATTTACAGTTAAAGCAGCGCAGTGCCGAATCCCAAAAACAGGCCTGGTCCTAATGGCCCGAAATGGTCCGGGGCTTAAGTGGTTAAGCTATCCCTGGAAGAAGTTGATGGGCTATTTGGAGCCATACATGTTACCCTTGGCCTGTGAAGAAAAAAGTGAAGAAAAAAAGGAACTAATGCTGCATGACCGCAGGTCTAGGTCAGCCTAGAGTTAAGACATTTCCGGTTCATTCTGTCATTTCGGCCTCCATTAAGAATGTCAGGAACCAGAGATTTTTTTTCCTTAAGAGCCCAGAAGAGACACTTTCCATTTGAGGAAGACCCCTCTGTGGTATGGAACAAGGTCCCCTGGTTAGATGCTGCCTTCTCCCAAGTCTCTAGATCCACCGACCTGGCCTTTGAAGACATGGGGGTCCTAAGGGATCCAATGGATAAGCACATGAATCTCTTGCTCAAGAGATCTTGGCAGTCGGTCATGAGCAATTTAAAGCCAGCCATGGCCACGACATGCGTAGCCAGGAACCTGGAATATTGGGATAACCAGCTAAAGGCTCATATAGTAGCAGATTCACCCAAACAGGAAATTTTGGACTTCTTCTCTGCCTTGTCCTCTGCAGTAGCCTATATAGCGGATGCTTCAGCCGAAGCAATTCAAATGTAGGCTAGATCAGCAGCCCAAACAAATTTGGTAAGAAGAGCATTATGGCTGAAGACCTGGCCAGGTGATGCAGCATCAAGAAGTAAACCCTGTGGGATTCCCTTCTCAGATGACCCTCTTTGGTCCTGATGTGGATACTATTCCAGACAGGACTGCCGATTGGGAGGAAGTCTTTCCCGGTAGAGAAGCAACCCCAGAATCGCTTATTTCGACCTGAAAGAGCTCAAGAGCAGGACAGCAAGTCCCGGGGAGGAGGAAGAATTGGCCCGCACAAAAAGCTAAAGGCAAGGGCAGAATCCTTTTTCCTTCCTCCTACGCAAGCCAAAAAGTCCCAATGACTGGACCTTGCGGGTAGGCGGAAGGCTGCAAAATTTCCTTCCGCAGTGGTCAGCCATAATCAAATCAATTTATACTCTTTCTCAGGGCTACCAAAGGAAGTTTACGGAATTTCCCTCAAGAAGATTTCTTGTGACAAATACCCCAAAGGATTCAGTAAAAGCCATGAAGTTCTCATTAAAGGAGCTGATACAACAGGGCGTAGTGATCCAAGTGCCACCAGAAGAGTGACAACAGGGTTTTTATTCCCACATTTTCTTGGTAAGGAAGCCAACAGGAAAATTCCGATTTGATCCTCGATTTAAAACCTCTGAACAAATCTGTCATGTACAGAAGGTTTCAAGATGGATTTGATTTTTTATTTTTTTTGTCAGATCTGCTGACCCCAGAAAGTTACAAGGTGCCAATAGATTTAAGGGATGCATCTCTGCATATCCCAATCTCACTCCAGTCCCAGAAGTATCTCAGGTTGGCGGGAAAGAGGGAATGTGTAATTCATCTGCAGTTCAGGGCCTTGCCGTTTGGGCTGTCATCCTCACCTCGGATCTTTACCAAGGTGATGGCGGAAGCCCTAGCTCTAATTTGTCTTCAGGGAATCGCAGTAATTCCCTATTTAGGCGACCTACTATTCTTCACCCCCTCAAGAGAAAGGTTGCAGGACAACTTGGCCAATGCACGCAACCATCTGGAATCTCTAGGATGGATTCTAAACTTCCAGAAATCCTCCCTAAACCAGTCACAGGAGGTTCGCTTTCTGGGCTACCTAATGAATTCAGTAGAGCAAAAGATTTTTCTCCCTCAGGAGAAAAAGGACAGGGTTCAGTGCACTGTCGATGCTGCAGACCAAACGATAAGGCAAGTAATGTCGGCATTGGGGGTACTGACCTCAACAATGCTGGCTATTCAGTGGGCAAGACTGCATTTCAGGTGTCTACAAACTTTTCTCCTGAGGTCATGGGATCACAGCTTAAGATCCCTAGACACGCAGGTGAAGATTCTAACTCAGATGAAGAGGTCACTTTGGTGGGGGAGTCAGGATCTCCTATCAAGGGGTCTAGATTGGGCCTTTCCAGTTGAAAGAAGACTGACCACAGACGCCAGCTCTGGGGGATGGGCCACCTAGAGGAAAACTTTGCCCAAGGAAGTTGGTCCAAGAAGGAGGCGACAAGGTTCTCAAATAGGATATTTGTGCAGGACCTCCAGTTTCACCACGTTCAAGTGTTGACGAACAACGCCACAGCTGTGGCTTATCTAAACGGACAGGGGGGCACAAGGAGCAGGTCCTTGCTGGCAATGGAAATCCTTCTATGGGCAGAAACACTTGCTATCCCTGTCGGCAATCGACCTAAAGGGGACCCTGAACAGAATGCTGGATTTCCTGAGCAGGCACCCCATTCAGGAGGCAGAGTGGTCTCTGAATCCGGAGGTCTTCGCAACAATTTCCAGTATGTGGGGACAGCCAGAGGTGGACCCGTTTGCCTCAAAAGGCAATGCACAGGTTCCTCAATTATATTCCTTCAACAATCTCAATGGATCACTAGGGACAGATGCTCTGGCGCATCCATGGAGATTTCACCTTTGCTATGCTTTCCCCCTGTTCCAGTTAATCCCACTGGTTTTAAGGAAGATCCATCCGGAGAAGGTACCAGTCATCCTAATTGCTCCATTTTGGCCAAAAAGGGTCTGGTTCTCGACTGTTCTGGAAATGGAGACCAAGCCTTGCTGGCATCTACCTGTCAGGCAGGATCTGCTAATCCAAGGTCCAGTAAACCACCCAGAGGTGGCCAGCCTTTCTCTCGCAGCCTGGTATCTGAAGAGCAGCTCCAAAAGAGCAAGGGGTTTTCAGACCGTCTAGTTAAAACATTGCTATCAAGCAGGAAAAGGGTAATTAGAGCCATCTATACTAAGGTCTGGAAGGTCTATAATTCATGGTGCAATTCATCTGCTCAAGACCCAGAGAGCCTTGTTTCCATCTTCCATACACGTCAATGAATTAAAAAAAAAAAAAAAAAAAAAATAAACTTTTTTTTTTTTTTTTTTCTCCAAAAACTTTTTTTTCTTTTAGAAAATTATTCTCATAATACATACAATTCGTACTTTTTTTTTTTTTTTTTTTTTTTTTTTCCAGTAAAACATTACACACAGAAAAAACATGTCTAATCTTACATCCATATAATTTGTGTCAATCTTGTGTATTTACATCTGTATCATATCACTCTATCCTCCTTTTCCCCTTTTCTCCCCTTCCACCTCCCTCGCCTAATCCCATGACTACGTCCATCACCTATGCCTCCTAATATCTGATCACCACAAGTCGTTTTTTCCAACACCAATGTTCTCTCCTATCCAGATATTCACCCTTTGCTCCTTCAGGCCATTCATTCCTTCTCCTCTCTGCCCCTTCCTCCCCTACGCCTCCCCAGGGTCTCTACATCTGGAGTCTTTCCACTACCGGTTGAGATGGTGCTAGATCAGCATCCCCCAGCCATGGTTGCCAAATAGTATCAAATTTACCCACTTCTCTCCTACGACTATGTCAATCGCTCTCTAAGAAGCAAGGAGTTTACATAGGAGATCCACTGCTTCCCCGTGGGTACCGCTGGTGCCATCCAGTATTTTGCGATGAGTTTTCTAGCTAGATACATCAGTCTAATTAACATGTAGTACATTCAATATTTTATGCGAGAAAATAAAACACTACTCCCCCAAACGCATTCTCCGATCAGCCAATCAAAACCTCCTTCAAATCCTGCTACAAATGGAAGGGAGAACGAAGATTTGCAGTCCAAGGACCACGGCTATGGAACGCTCTACCCACGGACATCCGCATGGAAGAAAACCATCGGGCCTTCAGGAAAAAAATTAAGACCCACCTCTTCTGATGGATCAGGACGTCACTGGATGCAAAGCGCCTTGAGGCGATTCAGTTTGCATTTGTAGCGCTATATAAGTTATTCACTCACTCATTCCTCTTTGGAACATTTCTACATCTATGGCTCCAAGCGGGTACACTACAGGGTTTAGAGGGACAGGAACCTGTGCTATTTTAGTAATGCACTGGGAGACTTCCTCCCAGTACCTGTGTAGTTTTGGACACCTCCCAAATTAGGTGTATAAAGTCCCCCTTATGTACTTTACATTTTGGGCACATGGGGAAGTCTCTTCCTCCCCATTTGTATAACTGCACTGATGTTCTATATGCCCTGTGCAAAATAAATAATTGCGACAATCTATGGGCTGCAGATACCGATAACGCTGGAATAGATTCAAGGGACATTTCCCACTGGTTTCCATCTATCTCCCCTATATCTTCCACCCATTTGCTTCGGCATTTTAGAGAGGCATAGTCCTGTACTGAGGACAGCAATTCCTTGTAAATTTTTGATGTTAGTCCTTTCCTAGTGTCCACCCCAAGAACTTCTCTCAACAAAGGTGATATTGACACTGTCAAAGAGTGTGTTGTGCCTGCAACGCATGACGAAGTTGGAGATATTGATAGAAGCTCCTAGGGTTTAACTGGAATTCCCTACATAGCTGTTCATACGTCTTCAACACCTCCCCCTCATATAGCTGTGCAAAAAAAAAAATTGTGATTATCAATTCAGCCAGAATCGTCCAGCTCTAGCGTGCGTCCTCCAGAGCTACTGCAGGGAACGATGTACAGGTACGTTGTTTTGCGCAGCCGGCCCGTCTTGCTGCAGTAAATGTGCGGAAGGCGGTTCAAAACTGGTTAATAAGTATTTAATCCCCTATCGGCAAGATTTCTGGCTCCCCAGGTGTCTTCTATACAGGTAACAAGCTGAGATTAGGAGCACTATTAAAGGGAGTGCTCCTAATCTCATCTTGCTGCCTATATAAAAGACACCTGTCCACAGAAGCAATCGATCAGATTCCAATCTCTCCACCATGGCCAAGACCAAAGAGTTGTCCAAGGATGTCCGACAAGATTGTAGACCTACACCAAGACTGAAATGGGCTGCAAGACCATCGCCAAGCAGCTTAGTGAGGGTGACAACATTTGGTGCGATTATTCGCAAATGGAAGAAACCCAAAATAACTGTCAATCTCCCTCGGTCTGGGGCTCCATGAAAGATCTCACCTTGTGGAGTTTCAATGATCATGAAAACGGTGAGTAATCCGCCCAGAACTACACAGGAAAATCTCAATGATCTCAAGGCAGCTGGGACCATAGTCGCCAAGAAAACAGTTGGTAACACTACGCTGTGAAGGACTGAAATCCTGCAGTGCCTGCAAGGTCCCCCGGCTCCTTGGAGGAGGAATGCTGCCTATGACCCCAAGAACTCCATCCCCATCAAACATCGAGGTGAAAACATGGTATGTGGGTGTTTTTCTGCTAAGGGGACAGGACAACTTCAGCGCATCAAAGGACGGGGCCATGTACCATCAAATCTTGGGTAAGACCCTTCTTCCCTCAGCCAGGGCATTAAAAATGGGTTGTGGATGGGTATTCCAGCATGACAATAACCCAAAACGCATGGCCAAGGCAACAAAGGAGTGGCTCAAGAAGAAGCACACATTAAGGTCCTGGAGTGGCCTAGCCAGTCTCCAGACCCTAATCCCATAGGAAATATGTGGAGAGAGCTGAAGGTTCGTGTTACCAAATGTCCACCTCGAAACCTTAATGACTTGGAGATGATCTGCAAAGAGGAGTGGGACAAAATCCCTCCTGAGATGTGTGCAAACCTGGTGGCCAACAGCCAGAAACGTCTGACCTGTGATTGCCAACATGGGTTTTACCACCGAGTACTAAGTCATGTTTTGCGAAGGGGTCAAATACTTATTTCACTCATTAAATTGCAAATCATTTTAACTTTTTTGAGATGTGTTTTTCAGGATTTTTTGTTGTTTCTCACTGTTAAAATAAACCTGCCATTAAAATTAGACTGATCATTTCCTTGTCAGTGGGCAAACGTACAAAATCAGCAGGGGATCAAATACATTTTCCCCTCACTGTAGAACCGACAAGTATGACGTGTGTGCTTGTGCTTCTTCTTCTTCCTTTTTTTTTTTTTTTTTTTTTTTTCACGTCCCCAGAAAAGCGATTCAAAAAAGGTGTCCAGTGGTTAATGGCGAAAGATGAGAGAGGGCTTCCATGGTGAAGTATATCACGGTTTATTCCAACAGTCAATTTAAAAAAACAGGGTAAAAACAGATCATTGCAGCTTAGGAGTCCATGTGTTTGGAAATGCCGTTTCGTGTTCTGGCTGCGCTCCAAACTGTGGAAATTACATATTACGATCAAGCCTTCCTACCGGTTTTATCAGCACGCACTGACGTCATCAGTAGTCATGATCTGTTTTTACCCTGTTTTTTTTTAAGCAAATTTTTGGAATAAACCGTGATATACTTCACCATGGAAGCCCTCTCTTTTATCTTTCTCCATTAACCACTCAAGGGACTATATACAAGATTTTAGTAATGAGAACGGCAGTAATCGGCATGTATTCATGAAGAATCGTTCTTGCCAAACAATCTATCAACCTTCTATGAGGAGGTGAGTTGCCATTTTTAGATGAAGGAAGGCCCGTAGACGGGTATCTGGATTTTGCAAAAGCATTTGACACAGTTCCCCATAAACATTTACTGTACAAAATGAGGTTCGTTGGCATGGACCATAGGGTGAGTACATGGATTGAAAACTGGCTACAAGGGCGAGTTCAGAGGATGTTCATAATTGGGGAGTACTCAGAAGTGTCAGGGGTGGGTAGTTGGGGTTCCCCAGGGTTCTGTGCTGGCACCAATCCTGTTTAATTTGTTCATAAACGACCTGGAGGATGGGGTAAGCAGTGCAATCTCTGTATTTGCGGACGATACTAAGCTAAGAAGGGCAATAACTTCTCTGCAGGATGTGGAAACCTTGCAAAAAGATCTGAACAAATTAATGGGGTGGGCAACTACATGGCAAATGAGGTTCAATGTAGAAAAATTTTATATAATGCATTTGGGTGGCAAAAATACGAATGCAATTTATACACTGGGGGGAGAACCTCTGGGGGAATCTAGGATGGAAAAGGACCTGGGGGTCCTAGTAGATGATAGGCTCAGCAATGGCATGCAATGCCAAGCTGCTGCTGACAAAGCAAACAGAATATTGACCTGCATTAAAAAGGGGATTAACTCCAGAGATAAAACGATAATTTCTCTTACCATCCATGGACTGACACAGCATCTTCAATCTTGACAAAGTGGGTTATGTTCCTGCTCATAGGAGAAGACTAGGCAGAATTTTAGATGTTTTAACATACATTCCATTACCAGAGCTGAACAGCCCCGCCCAGGGGGCGGTCCCTCCAGACATAACCCTTCTACCTGCAACCAGCAGCCTCATTTTTCTTCTGCCTAGCAGAGGAGAGGATGTGGCTCTCTTCGGAGCCAGTCTCCTTGAAGAAATATTTTATTCTTTTTTGAATTTTTATTATTTTATTTTTGTGATTCTTCTATCAACTGTCGGCTGGGCAACAGGTTGGGTGGTTGCTATCCTCGTAGTTTTCCCAGTCCGACCATCGAGCGTGCTGATCCTCGCTCTGCGTGAGATCAGTCCACAACATACCCCATGGCTCCAGGGGTGGCCGGTGAGTTTTTTGCTCCAGGGTCCACATACGACTGAACAGTTTTGCTGTATCTTTCACGGTGGACCGGGCCGACGGCTACTCAGTACTGCACTGTGATAGACCTGTCAGGAACACACCAGTGGGTCCTAGCTGGACGGGTAAGTACTGTTCCCCTGCCTCAGCAGGGTGAGTACATGCTGTGTGTTCCTATAGTAGGGGGTTTTCCCTGTCTCCCCCTTGTTTTTTGCTACTCTGTCACCTACTGGCGATGCGCTGACTGGGGGTCTGTCCTGGTGGGGGTCCATAGGGGTCTGCATTAAGGTGTGGGGAGCTTTCTGTGTCAGCCTGGGCCTTGCGTGCCTTTTTGGCGCCATGTTTTTACTATGCTTTAATTTGCATTGTAAACCACATTGGTGGCCATCTTGCCATGACCGCGCTGTGGCGCACTTGTAATTGCGGCGGCCATTTACTTGAAGCCGCGCGCTCTTTTGTGCTGGGTTGGCCTCTATCGCTGACTGGAACAGCGTGTTTCTCCTCAGTCTCCTCACTGTTCACTTGCGCTGAGGAGCAGGACACAGGCAGCGGAACCGAGCGGTCCTAGCTGGGTGGGTGAGTCCCCTGGGTAACCCACCCCCCCCCCACAGTTAGTGCAGCCGGAGGGTGGACTTTTTCTCTCAATTATTGACAAAGTCTCAGAGGGTGGTGGTATCATGGAGTCAGTGTCACCTGCTTCCCCATTCATGTCAGAAGCAACTGGCAGTGCTACTGCATCTGTGGTCCCTATGGACCAGTTGTCGGCAGTCCTGGAATCAATTGTTGCCAGGATGGAAGCGGCGTGCGAGCGCAACGGGGCTATAAAGCGCCCTCTCCCCCCACCATCTCCAGGGGAGTGCTCTGATTCAGATATGGGCATTGCTGTGGCACAGGACCCCAGCTCTGAATTTTGGGTTCTTTTTGACCAGGATACTCCTTGTGAGGAAGACTCCTTGTCTGGGTCAGTACATGACAGTACACTTGTTAGTGAACTCATTGATGCTGTGAGGGACTCTCAAGCTGGATGCTGTGGCTAAGGAGCCCGTGGTGGAGTCGGTCTCCTTTTTTTGGTTCTTTTAAAGCTAATCCTTCTAAAAAGGTTTTTCCCTATACACCTTTTTTTTTATTTATTTTTTTTGACAGATTCATAGACCAGGTTTGGGACAAACCGCAGAAGACCTTTGCGGTCTCGCAGCATCTGGCGGTTAGGTACCCCTTTTGAGGACAGCCTTATTAAAAAAATGGGCCTCTCCTCCGGTGGTCGACACCTAACCAGACTCTGGCTCATAATTAGAGGAAAATGTGTTGATAGCCAGTCAGGCCTGTTATGGAATTTCAGGCTGTTGTTTACAGAACACACAGCCTATAATTCCTGTGCTATCTAAGCACACATCAGATTTCATCTTTTTGCAATAATGTTGTCTTTAGGCTAAGTTCCACTCACCGTTCATTCGTCCCATCATTCATTCCAAGAAGCAAGCCTCACACATAGGTCTTATCATCAGGGCATCCCAGCAAACTCTGCCAAGCCGACGCCCATCAACAGTTTTTATTACACTCAGGAGGAAGTGATGTCACAACATGTGACCCACCCTCCATAGGAAGTGAGCTCACAGGAGCTCCACACAGAATACAAGAAATATAGCTTAAAGGATTCAATACAATAACCAATCAGTGACATGCACTGCTTCCAATGACGGGAACTATACGACAATTATGCCTCAATGGACCACAACTGTTGTATAGTTATGCTACTGTTCTTGTGGATACAGATCTGTGCGCTCGGAGTCATTTAACGCCCCCCATCAGGAGGTGGCCAGTCCCCCGACGGGGCGTAAAACAACATCTCTAAATGGAGCCAACATCGCTGTTTCCATAGGAAGATTTTCCCACCACCGATCTTCCACCAACGTCTGTATGTGCAAATACACTCAGATGAGCGCATTACAGCAAAACTGACATTGGGGGGACATCTGACAACATGCATTTTTCCACAACAGTCCTCCCTTTTTTGTCATATGCACCCCATGTGTCCATCGATGAAAGTTGATCTGCTTCTTACACCTGGAAATGAATCGGTCCTTTTTCCATAAAAAGGAAAAAACACGGCTTGACATGTAGCCTCTACTCTTCAGGGGCATGACTTATAAAGGAGGACACGACATGGTGAGCTGTAGTAATCGCCGGTCCGTCTGATCCTCTGTGTCTTGTATTTGGGTCCGGCTTCGGGGCGTCTCATCAAGGAAACTCTGGTCAGGCGTCAAATCAGGCAACAGGAGCATCTCGTCACGACATAGAAAGAATAGAAATAAAAACGACATGAGTATATATATATTCCCACGATCCGCTGTAAAATAAAAATTAGATCCCCAAAGATCCCCAGACCCTTAAAAAGGACTCCCAACCTTCACATAGCTACAGCTCTGGCTTCAACAGTTACATGAAGAACCCTATCCTAAACGGATGGGAATTGTTCAATCGTATCCCAAGCTCGAGCCCCCCCCACCTTGTACATCCAGGACCCCATGCCCAGACCTGGTCGGGGTTGGTGAACAAATCCCTTCTAGCTGTCCCTGCCATTCTTAATTTCCTGCGCCATCAGATCCTCGCGATCGGCCGTGAGATAAGGTGCTGGGACAGCTTCACCATCACGCATGAACCTCTTGCTTTGGGGGAATTTACCTTTTTAAGCTGCAGATCCACATAAACACCAAACTAAAGTTCAAACCCACTTGTGGGCTACCTAGATACCCAAACCGACAAGAGGCAGAGCTATTAAAACTATAACCAATTTTACCCTCTAAAAAAAATACATCGTTAGATTCCATTGACAAGTGTCTGTTTGGAGTCTTCACTAGTTTGTCAAAACTCCTCATACCCATAATAACATCATAAATGGCATGTACCGCTGTCATCGCTGGGGACTAAAACTCGGTGGAGACTCAGAACAGACCCAGCAATTGGTCCTGTTCGCTTTCTGAGCTAGTCGGGACATACACTTTAAATAATAACTTGGGATGCTTTTCATAGTTACCCTCACTAAAATTTACTAAACAACAAAAATATAAATAAACAAAGATACTCCTCATTCTTTGGTGTGGTTGAGCCGCTTCTTGCAGTGGCTGGCGTGGTTGCATCCCTCAAGCTTCTTTACAACGACCCAGTCACCTGGTTGGAAAGAATGTAAACTGATTACTGAGTCAGGGTCCAGGAGGGACTCGTGAACCCTGTGGTGGACATTTTGAAGTTCATGTCACAACGATCGCACCTCCACCATCAGCCGAGAA
This sequence comes from Rana muscosa, assembly GCA_029206835.1. Taxonomy (NCBI): domain Eukaryota; kingdom Metazoa; phylum Chordata; class Amphibia; order Anura; family Ranidae; genus Rana; species Rana muscosa. The sequence continues at coordinate 269,300,399 of CM055120.1, read as the reverse complement.
TATAAGTGACAGCTAATGAGGAAAGTACGACTCTGGTTTTGATTGACCTCCAAACAACCCTCATATGACAATAACCCAGACATCGGGACTGTGGTCACTGCATAACCTGTGCGTGGCTTACAATACCTGGAACCATTGACTAAAGGTTCTTAGCCTCTGGGATGGGAACCTACTTCACCTGACTGCTGCTTGCCGATTCAAATTCTATTAAAAGACAGTCTTGGCACAAACTTGGTTAGAATTACAGAGGTTATTATTAGTTTGAAAAAAAAAACTGTCATTCTTACATTTATCACTTCTCCCCCCTTTTCTTCCTCATTACAGACTGAAGGAAGAAATGCGTGGTGCAGGAAAAAAGAAACAATGAAATAGCCTATGATACTTTTACCTCCTTAGACTCGTATTTATCCATATCCATGCTGTCTACATACACCTGTTCTCTGTGTACAAACTCCTTGGACCTGAAAAATACTTATAAGCAAAATCATTAGTCTATCCTTCATATTTAACCTGCAAAGAATGGTAAACGATAATGACATTCCTGTACATTGGTAAATTGTCAATGACATTCTTTCACAACCGATTCAAACAAAACCCTCTATAACCCTTACTTTTCCCGTTCCTACAAAAATACAACAGCTGCGACGCATCGAAGGATCGCCGCGGTGAGTTCGAACATATTCACGTTACTACATACAAACATTCAGATACAAACGTGGGGGAGATGCTTCATAGTTTCCAAAAATGAAAAAAACAAACAGCCAGAATTCTCCCTTCACTCTTTCAGCAATAGAAAAAAATACAATGGGACAAACATGAGAGCAGCTCGAGAACCTTCATGGACCAGCCAAACAAAGTTCAAACAAACGGGCATGAGCCACCGTTCCTCATCATTACAGATTTCTGAAGCCGCAGCTGAACTACATCCATTCCAGAGGGATACTCAAAATAGTATCCTTGGACCACCTATGTTAATCTTTTTGGGGTACAAAGGCCTTTGCCCCAAAACTAGGCTTCGTGCACTGTGTGACCGTCTGACTATGGGAAGCCTCCATTCCTTCCCTTTGCACAGACCACCTTGTGTCCATGGCGATTCGAATCGGCTTATCGTCTTAAACCTGCGTCCAGGTTAAACCGTTGCACCCATTTCGGAGAGCACCGCCCGGTGTCTTCTTATACGGTGGATTGAAGAACTACAACCACTATATGGTTAAGTCCTCCAACTAGAAACCCTAACCGAGGCGTCAACTCTATGGCTTGTTGTCCCAACACTTTTGGAACTACAGCAACAACCACAGATCAACCCCCCGAATTAGGCCTCTACCCCTCACAGTGCATGCATACACAAGCATTTTCCGCTATACACCCATACACTGCGTTGTCAGACTAAACCACACAGAACACTTATGCCAGTTTACCACCTGCAGAACAATGTGGCTTCTCTCTGTATCTAGATGTTACAATAATGGTGATGCCCCCGTTTGCTCTCTACCCAAAACTGTATTACAGTACAGAACTTCACAAAACTGGAACAAAATATAAAACACTTTTAAATGCAAAAATGCTTTCCATTTTCCTTCCAAACACAAATCTCATTGGCCAACCTTTCAGACAACCCCAAGCTCCTCCCACCAACTTTCTGCTGATATATAAATGCTGAAAAGAAACTTCCGCTTATGCTCAGCTACTTAAAAAAAAAAAACTGGTTTATTTACATATCAATTGTTCAGGGAGGGGGAGGCCTAGCCCTAATCGCCTTGTCTATCAAGACTCCAATTTAAACATAAACACACCATTGTGCAAAATTCAGTGCAAAGTGGAGTTTTTACTTAAAAACGAAATCCAATACAAAAACCACCGCTCATATACTGCAAAGTCAGCTGACCCTGCAATAGCTTACATTCACTTTAAATGAAAACGGAGAAATCCCCATCCTAACACCACCTGCATGGAGTTTGCATGTCCTCCCTGTGTCTCACTACTCTCCCCAGATGTGCACAGGTCAAACTGTAAACGCATAAAACAGAAGAAAACTGCGCCAATCAACGAATGTTAATATAGCATCCAGGGGCCGATGTGCAACAAAAGCACCAACCACTAGATGCCAAAAAAACAATGGCCAATGATTATAAAACATTTGACAGATGAATGTCCAGATGATGCAATAAAACCCCAAAAAATTAAACCACAATACTGAATTATAGAACTAAAAATGATGGATTAATAGTCCCATTGCAAAGGCATAAATCCTGCAAAATCACAAGCTGAGATCAGTAGATGATTGTGCAACACCAAGTGACATCAGCAAACAAAGGTGCCCTCCACCATAGTATAGTAGCAGCTTACCAGAGGCAAGCCCATGAATGGTGGATGAACCATTGCAAGCCTCATGGACAACAACAACAATGGCGCCATTAACGCATGCAATTTTTCCTGCCAAAACCAGCATGGGACGTCACAATGAACACCACATGGGTTCCCCCACACAAAGAAAAACACACATGGCCTCCACCAGGTTCCAACGCAGAAAAGACCGCACTACATTCGCACCAAACATCAAAAACTGAGAAATTCCACCAGCAACATAGCTGACGAATGCCACAGCATGGTCACATGATATCACACCCAAAGGAAAGGTGGCTGCACCTTCCCTTTATAGGATACCCACAGGCTAAGGAAAAACTGTGCCTCAAAATGGCAGACAAACCACAAGGCTAATCAAAAGCCAAGAATGGCGCCATTAACGCATGTATTTTTTTTTCCCGCCAAAACCAGCATCTCTTTAAAAGAAAATCAAAAATGTTTTTCGCCACAAAGACAGACTACACAATTGAGATTTTTCAAAATTATCATCAAAATCCACTGAAAAATGTGTGTCTGCTACACTCTACAAGGACCACATGTACACTTAAACATTTTAAAAACCCTTTGGCCACTAAACAGCACATTTAAAAAAATGTTAGTTACATGACAATATTAAAAACATATTCATTTCTGGGGCGTGGCCTGACATAGCATGGAGTAGGACGTGCATGATTTGAGCTCCGTCCAATACTCCTGTACAGCCCATCCTGCTCATCAGTATAATCCTGCACCAGCCCAGCGGGACCCCCTGGGGACCCTGAACATTCGTGGCCGCAAATCCACCATCCTCCGCTCGTACGGCGGCCTCCGCAGGGCCGCGATCCCGATCGCGGGTGCCGCATTTAGGAAAGCCTGCGGCTTCGGCCTAGCCCTGGAAGTCGGCGCCCATCTTGCTCCACCCGACCTGCCGCCTGTGCTGCTTCCTGGCCCTCCTGCTCTCAGGTAACAGCCTGCAGGGGCCCACCGAGTCCCCCTGAGGACCCCACACACCCACAGAGGCGGATCTATCAGCCTCTGACTGCGCGGCCGCCGCGTTCAAGATGGGCCCCGGCTTCGGCCTAGTGCTGGTCGGCGGCCATCTTGCTTCACCCGGCCTGCTGACTAGTGACTCTTCCTGGCCCACCAGCCCTACAGCTCCCTACCATTTGGTATAGCCTGAGCTGCCTGCTTTGGAGGGGGGAGGGGTCACAGCGGATACCTGCCATGACTCCGCCAAAAACGCCAAAGGCCACCCTGGCGAAATTGGACCAGTACCGCCGCCGGGAGGAGGAAGGAGATGGCGGCGCCGCAGGTGGTGAGCAGGATGCTACGGGAGGCGACACAGCTAAACTGCTCGAGGCGATCACATACTGCCGGACGTCCCTGACGGCGCAAATAGAGGGGGTCAAGGTGGACCTTTCACTCATGCGACAAGACTTCCAAAAACTTCGTGAGCGTGTCACGACAGCCGAAACCCGCATTGGAGAGGTGGAGGACACCGTTGCGCCGCTCCAAGTCAGCTCGGATCGAATGCAGCTCCAAATCAATCAGATTCTAAGCAAGCAAGATGATATGGAAAATAGGCTCCGGAGGTGCAACCTCCGTTTCATCGGGCTCCCCGAGGGAGCTGAGGGCAAAGATCCTACCACCTTCTTGTGTCAACTCCTTGTTGACACCTATGGCCGCGAGGCCTTCTCCCCCACCCTGGCGGTGGAGAGGGCTCATCGTATGCCTGCCAGATCTCCTCCTCAGGGGGCTCCCCCCCGCACGTTTTATAGCAAAATTCTTGAACTACAAAGATAGAGATGCGGCGCTGCGCATGGCCAGGGAAACGGGTAACATCCACCTTGGAAACTCCAAGATCGCTATCTTCCCCGACTTTTCTGCCTAGGTGCAGCGCCGCCGCCAAGGCTTCATGGAGGTGAAGAGGAGGCTCCGGATACAACATCTTAAATACTCTATGCTATTTCCAGCTCGTCTTAGAGTCGAAAAGGACGGCCGTGTGTTCTTCTTCTTTGAGGATCCTCAGGAAGTCTTTGCCTGGTTGGAGCGTCCGGGGCCCGCCAGAGGGGCGGCGGAGTGACCTGACCGAGCATGTTCATCAGCACTATTGATTGCCTGTCATCACCAGCACATTATACGCCGCAGCGGGAGTCTGCAAATCCTGGTATGTTACCCCCTTTTGTTGTCTCCCCTTTACTGCCCGCGGCGCATACCCTATTGCTCCTTACCCCTGGGACCCCCTTTTGCCTTCCCCTGCTATAATCCTCTTTCAATTGTAACTTGCAGAGGGGGTCTCCCATACTCAGGGCCCCCACTGACTGGTTGATCCATGTAACTACCCTGGAGACTGTAATTGCGGAGCACAATCAGTCCTACACTCCACATGCCTAACACAGCGAATTTTCGCCCCCCAGCAATAGGGAACACGCATCTCTTTATTATGTGACTGCAGAACTTTATATACCATCGACCCCGCACTGTACTTCTGGTTTCACAGTACAAGAGCCTGTTGCTCTTTATTTGCGGGCATTGGATCTTCCACACCTTCCATGTGAGGCGATCGCTGCAGATCTTTTACGTAACAGCAAGATATTTTGGTTTTATCTGCTACCGGTTGTTACTTTCTTTTGGTTTTGGGAACATACCCGCATCAGTTGGGGAAGATGCAGGGTGGGGAGGGGGAGGTTCGTTTTTTCTTGATGGAATGCAATACAACGAAGTGCATGCTAACATTGATACTGCATAGATAGCAAACCTTGTATTCATGTAATGCTACTGTCCCACGATATGTTTTAAAGCGGAGCTCCGCCGGAAAAAAAAATATTAAAAGCCAGCAGCTACAGCTACAGCAGCTGCTGGCTTTTAATATTTGGACACTTACCTGTCCTGGAGTCCAGCGACGTCCGCAGCAGAGGACGAGCGACCGCTCGTCGCTCTGCTGCTCCCTCCGCCATCCTCGCTGAGGGAACCAGGAAGTGAAGCCCTGCGGCTTCATGCCCGGTTCCCTACGGCGCATGCGCGAGTCGCGCTGCACCGTTCTGATTGGTGCTCCTGTGTTCTGGGAGCCGAGTGTCTCCCAGAACACCAAGGGAAGTCTGCGGGAAGTGACGTAACTCCCGCAGATTCCCGGAGAGAGGACTCCCGGATGTGGGTGAAAATACCTGTCTTAGACAGGTATCTTCACCCCCCTCCCCCCTGAAAGGTGTCAATTGTGACACCGGAGGGGGGAGGGTTCCAAATAGCAAAAGTTGCTATTTAGGGTGGAGCTCCACTTTAATGTTTGAATTATGGCATCGATAAAACTGCTCACTTGGAATGTGCGTGGGCTTGGGGACAAGGTAAAGAGATCTGCAGTTTTCTCATTTCTCAAACAACGAGCCGACATTGTGGTGTTAGTAGAGACACACGTTGAGGGTCGGCTCCAGATGGCACTCCGCCGGCCATGGATTGGGTGGGCATATCATTCATCCCACTCGTCCCACGCCCGCGGAGTCTCAGTTTTGATTGCCAAGACGGTACATTTTGAGCTGTGTGATGTTCAGTCTGACCCACAGGGGCGCTATGTCTTTCTTTCGGTTAAATTGTATGGTGAACCTTTCCTACTGATGGCATTCTATGTACCTCCACCATTTAATTCTACTATAGTCACAGAGGGCTTGCTATATATGACTCGTCATCCTTCGATTCAGGCGGTGTGGCTGGGGGATTTTAACGCTACGTTGAACCCTACATTAGACAAACTGTCGCCCTCGCCATTATCTACTACAGCTCCAACCCACACTAGATTCTCCCGACTTATCTCTTCCTTTAATCTCACTGACACCTGGCATTTTAAATTCCCGCTCACTCGAGCTTACTCCTGTTTCTCAACTACCCATAACACCATGTCCCGTATAGATTTTATATTTATTTCTAGTACCCTTGCCCCAAGATTATTGGGAGCTGAATTTGCCCCCAGATTACTTTTCAGACCATAGCCCATATTTCATTAGCCTCTCCATCCCATTAGACAAACCGCCCCGTATGTGGCGCCTGAATCCGTTTTGGCTCACCCTGTTGTCGGAGGATGACGAGCTTGGTAACAGTTGGAGAACTTACTTTTTAGAGAATGACGGATCTGCATCCCCAGACGTAGTATGGGAAGCCTTCAAACTGCATGCACGTCTGACTCTGACCTCCTTTATCAACAGGCTGAAGGCTAATTCATCAGCCATGCTGGACGGGGCAATGCGGGATCTGTCCTCCTCTGAACAGGGGTACATGTCGAACCCCTCTCCTGATGGAGCTGCCCGACTCAGGTTACAAGCCAGGGTGGTTAAACAGCTACAACACGAGACGGCCAGGAAAAAACTTTTCTTTGCCAGACAAAAATTGTATGAACATGGGGAGAGAGCGGGTAAACTGTTGGCCTACTTAGCACATAGTGAGGATAGACCCCCCTACTGTCATTTCCCTCACTGGTTCTAATGGGGAAAAGATTACGGAACCCCAGGCTATCACTTCCAAATTTAGGGACTTCTTTTCTCAACTCTATACGTCCCAGGTTTCTACCACTGACTCTCAATTGGAAGATCTACTGGCGGAAATCATCTTTCCACAGCTAGCCAATGCCCAAATGGCTATGCTAGACGCACCTCTTACACACGACGAAAAAACCACAGCGATTGGGAGCTTCGCCAGATCCAAGGCCCCGGGTTCAGATGGGTTGCCCATAGAATTTTACGCCCAGTACATCGAGATACTTGCCCCCAAGTTATTATCCCTCTTCAACCATCTATTTGACAATTTCACCTTACCCCCATCGATGGGCGAGGCGGTAATTATCCTCATACCTAAGCCAGGCAAGGACCCAGGCCTCCCGGAATCTTATAGACCAATATCGCTCCTCCAGGTAGACATAAAGATTCTGGCTAAAGTACTTGCCCTACGCCTTAACCAAGTGATTCTAACCCTGATCCATGCTGACCAAGCTGGATTTATGCCGGGGCGTAACACCTCCTTCAACCTCAGAAAATTGTATATTAACTTACAAGCGACACATACTAATGTTGGGTCCCGGGTGGTGGTGGCTTTGGATACTGCCAAGGCCTTTGACTCAGTGGAGTGGCGGTACCTTTGGGGATGCCTCCGTGGCTTTGGTTTTGGACCTAAATTTATTAAGTGGGTTCAATTATTATATCTGGCACCCAGGGGTAAAGTAGTGGCCAACGGGAGGGCCTCCCAGACATTTGACTTATCCAGGGGCACTAGACAGGGCTGCCCACTGTCTCCGCTCCTCTACGCCTTGGCGGCGGAGCCCCTTGCAATCTCCATTAGAGAGGACCCCGAGATTCAGGGTCTCTGCCTTGGTTCCCTGACTGAAAAAATTAGCTTATACGCAGACGACACGCTACTATACCTGGCCGACTCTGCCACATCTCTTCGGAAGGCGTTACATACAATTGAACACTTTGGTCAGTTCTCTGGCCTTAAAATTAATTGGGAGAAATCTCAAATATTGCCTATGGATAGTTTCCCCTCTCCCAAGCTACAGGCACAGTTACCACTCCAGCGAGTGAACACTATCAAATATCTTGGAGTATTGGTGAATAGAACACCGGCTGACTATATATCCCTGAACATAGAACCCCTTTTCGATCTCATCAAGTCTAGAACCCAGGTATGGGCGAGACTACCGCTCGGCGTGTGGGGGCGCATTAACATTGTTAAGATATTATTTCCTAAAATATTGTATATACTCTGGCACACACCCGTATACTTACCCTTGAAATTTTTCAAGTCAATGGAGGCCATACTCAAGACATTTATTTGGGGTACCAACAGACACAAGCTGGCCTGGAGAGTCCTTAAGAACCCTACTGACCTAGGTGGAACAGCCCTCCCTGACTTAAATCTTTATTACCTTGCGTCCCAACTGTCTCAACTATACCACATAGATAAAACCGACAGACTCAGATTCCTCACCCTCCTCTGTCCACGGTAGGCACAACTGACCACTGACCCACTCACTGCAATTGCAGTGGGACATAGTGGGAATAACTCCAATAGAGACCGTGGGTCCCTATTGTACCAATATAGGCGCGTATGGGACATCACCACTAAAACATTAACGACCCCTAAACACAACAATTATACCCCCTTATGGCACAATAGACTACTCTCAGAGTTTCTCTTGATCCCTGACACAGAGATATGGTGCGAATATGGAATATATTATTTGCACCACATAATTTCCGATGGCACACTTAAAAACTTTGAGGACCTCCAAAATGAGTTCCTGCTGCCCAATTCTATGTTTTTTAGATTCTTCCAGGTGCGTCACGCAGCCCAAGCTCAGTTTCCCCAGCCTTTGCCACAATCTACGCCCAATGTTATTATGGCAGTGGTTAAGGGTGTGGACCCGCGAAAGCTGATCTCTGATTTTTATGTCATGCTTCTTACCCCATCATCTACCACGCTAGCTTACAGCCTTAAACCAAGATGGGAAAGAGAGGTGGGCCCACTGGAGGATGAGGAGTGGAGTGAAGCACTAGACTCGTGCAAGACTGTATCCCCCAAGCTCTCTGACAGGCTGACCCAGTTATACGTGGTGCACCGAGCGTATCTCACCCCCCTAAGAATCGCCCGCTTTAGACGACAGTTTTCTACCTTGTGCACAATGTGTAACCAAGCGACGGGCACATTCTTCCATCTACTCTGGGCGTGCCCGGTCCTTCAGGGTCTGTGGAAGCAGATTGTTGACTTCCTCCATGATGACATGGGATCCCCATTGACCCTGGACCCCAAACAATGCTTACTGGGGATATTCCCCGACTCTGAGATGGACAAATTCACTAAAACATTCTTGCATGAAACATTGTTTAATGCTAGAAAAATTATAGCCAGACAGTGGATGAGACCCACTCCCCCCAGCTTCAACGATTGGAAACTAGATATAAATAACACTCTTCCCTACAAAAAGTTCATATACATCAACAGAGGTTGTCCAGATAAGTACTACAAAATCTGGGATCGATGGCTGGAGTCTGCAGACACATGCACTGATGGTCCGTAATACTATACTTCCTTCTAGCGTGCAATTCCATGAATAGCGTGGACATAGGGTTTTCCACTTATTGATAGTCACTGAATCCAGTGTTCAATCTGAACAAGTTTTTTGATCTACTGTGCCTATATATGTAAAAGCCACATTTCTTTGTTTTATGCATTTCTCCAGTATTGCCTTGTAATTTGCAGAATTATGTTCCAAATGTAAATTGTTCAATAAAAACTTTTAAAACTGAAAAAAAAAAAACCGTATTAATTTCTTTATGTTAATATACTCTGAGATATTCACCACACACATACAGTACAATGTTGCCTGCGTGTCTGCTCAGAGTTTCCTTCCCTCAGGGCAAAGCCCCTGCAACACAAAACATTCTCCATTGCAAACAGTGGGCAAGCCCTTCCCACATTCAAGCACATGGCAGCCAAACAATCTACTTACAAACTTCTCAGTGCAATAAATACCACAGCTATACCTTCATTTCATACACAATATACAGTATTTTTGTAACCTCAGGTCATCATCCCTCAGGGCCCTTCCACTACAAAACTCCTGCATGCCACCCACAGAGTCACCAACTCTCACCACTGTAACTGATGACCATGCTGCCTGCCCCTCCCCCACCAAAGCACATGGCACACAGGGACCAGACTTTAACAATGCAGCAGCAATGGCTGGCTGCAAACTGCTCAATACATCGCACAAAACAATCTAATCACATACAGTCTACGTTTCTCATTTAGTTACACTCTTACAGCCCGCAACTTACCCACACAAACATCCAGGCACACCCAGGCACATGCAGGCATACCCACACAGGCACACACAATCAAATTCACAGGCATACGATCCCTCTCCCAACAAAATCACACACTCACGATCGGGTTCACAGACACACACGCACGATCAGGTTCACAGACCCACACACTCGATCGGATTCACAGACCCACACACTCGATCGGATTCACAGACCCACACACTCGATCGGATTCACAGACCCACACACTCGATCGGATTCACAGACACACACACTCGATCGGATTCACAGACACACACACACGATCGGATTCACAGACACACACACACACACACACACGATCGGATTCACAGACACACACACACACACACGATCGGATTCACAGACACACACATACGATCGGATTCACAGACACACACACACGCACAATCGGATTCACAGACACACACACACACATCTCTCAGACATACAGCATTATTTCAAAAAGACGAAAAATTTGTTCTTTTACAGAGTAGAGCCCCCACACATCGGAACGTAGATCCACTCTCCCCCCCCATCTCGATCCGATGTCCAAAGGGACTCCATCTATTCCCAAAGGTCCTGGCCCGCCATAAACTGTTATGGAATTTCAGGCTGTTGTTTACAGAACACACAGCCTATAATTCCTGTGCTATATAAGCACACATCAGATTTCATCTTTTTGCAATAATGTTGTCTTTAGGCTAAGTTCCACTCACCGTTCATTCGTCCCATCATTCATTCCAAGAAGCAAGCCTCACACATAGGTCTTATCATCAGGTCATCCCAGCAAACTCTGCCAAGCCGATGCCCATCAACAGTTTTTATTACACTCAGGAGGAAGTGATGTCACAACATGTGACCCACCCTCCATAGGAAGTGAGCTCACAGGAGCTCCACACAGAATACAAGAAATATAGCTTAAAGGATTCAATACAATAATAACCAATCACAGACATGTATACATTCAAATAGACTATCAGTGACATGCACTGCTTCCAATGATGGGAACTATACGACAATTATGCCTCAATGGACCACAACTGTTGTATAGTTATGCTACTGTTCTTGTGGACACAGATCTGTGCGCTCTGAGTCATTTAACGCCCCCCGTCAGGAGGTGGCCAGTCCCCCGACGGGGCGTAAAACAACATCTCTAAATGGAGCCAACATCGCTGTTTCCATAGGAAGATTTTCCCACCACCGATCTTCCACCAACGTCTGTATGTGCAAATACACTCAGATGAGCGCATTACAGCAAAACTGACATTGGGGGGACATCTGACAACATACATTAATGCATTTTTCCACAACAGGCCCTCCGAGAATCGGCTGGCTGCTGAACATTCAGAAGTCGGTCCTGGTTCCGACTCGGTGTCTGGAGTACCTATGATTGATCCTGGACTCCTCGGAGGCGAGGGTATTTCTACCCTTAGACAAGTTAGACTCTTCAATCTGCGGTACGGGTGCGGACGTCCCACAAATGGTCGTCACTCAGTTTTTGCATGAGGGTCCTGGGACTCATGGTGGCTTCCTTCGAGGTGGTGCCATATGCCCAATTCCACACTCCAATCTTACGAAAGGAGATCCTATCTTGCTGGAACAAGTTTCCATTATCACTGGATCGTCAGATCCAGGTAAGTCACCTGGTCAGGGCATCCCTGACGTGGTGGCTGAGATCCCCGGCCCTTCGGTCGGGGGAAGTCGTTCCTTCCTGTCCAGTGGACTGTCATCACAACGGACACCAGTCTTTCGGGCTGGGGCGGAGTATGGGGAGTTCTGTCAGCTCAACTGCTCTGGACGAGTCCCGTCTGCTGATCAATGTCCTGGAACTCCGGGCAATCGGACTGTGCCTCTCCTCGTGGTCAAGGAGACTGCAGGGACGCTTGGTCAGGATACAATCGGACAACGCCACGGCGGTGGCTTATATCAACCATCAGGGGGGAACTCGGCGCTCAGCTGCGGCGTCTGAGGTCGCTTACATCCTAAGGTGGGCGGAAAGAAGGAGTAGACAACTGGCAGGCGGACTATCTGAGCCGCCAGATGTTGGACCAGGGGAAATGGTCCTTGTATCCGGAGGTGTTTTCACCTCCTTTGCCGTAGGCCTGGCACGCCGGATGTGGAGCTATTGGCCTCTCGACTCAATCGCAAGGTGTCGAGATTCGTGGCCAGATCCAGGGATCCCTGGGCAGACGCGTTTGTGGCCCCATGGGGTCGGTATCGGCTGATTTATGCCTATCCTCCACTGAAGTTGCTTCCTCGACTACTTCGCAGGGTGGAGGCCGAGGGGATTTCGGTAATCCTCATCGCTACAGATTGGCCTCGGCATCCTTGGTATGCCGATCTTGTGTGCCTAGTGGTGGACGTTTCATGGCGACTGCCTGTGCGGGAGGACCTTCTGTCTCAAGGTCCCATACTTCATCCTGCTTTACAGTCGCTGGCTTTAACGGCATGGCTATTGAAAGCCAGGTGCTGAGAGACCGGGGTCTCTCAGAATCGGTCATCTCGACCATGCTGAGGGCACAGAAATCTTCTTCCAGGAAGATATACCACCATACCTGGAGGGCCTACATCGCTATGTGCGAGGAGCTGGATTGGCGTCCACGGACGTATTCTGTTCCCAGGATTTTGCGGTTTTTACAGCGTGCTGTGACCCAAAAGCTTGCCTTAAGCACCATAAAGGGTCAGGCTTTGGCTATTTTCTTTCAGCGGCCGCTAGCGGGCCATTCTTTGATTAGTACCTTCGTACAGGGGGTCCGACATGTGCCCCCCCCCCCCCTATTAAACCACCTCTTCCTCCCTTGGGATTTGAATTTGGTGCTCTCGGTTCTTCAGGAACCTCCTTTTGAAAACATCGGAGAGATTCCTCTCTTAACTTTTTATCTCAGAAGGTGGCTTTTCTAGTAGCCATTACTTCTGTCAGAAGGGTTTCTGAATTGGCGGCCTTGTCTTGCAAACCGCCATACTTGGTCCTCCATAAGGATAAGGCGGTGCTACGCCCGCAGCCTTCTTTTCTCCCGAAAGTGGTCTCGGCCTTCCACCTTTTAATGAGGACATTGTACTTCCTGTCTTTATGTCCTCGCCCATCGCATCCCAGAGAGTTTGCGCTTCACACGTTAGACATGGTACGTGCTTTACGGGTGTACCTGCCTGCTACGGCTTTTTTTCGGAAGTCTGACTCGCTGTTTGTGTCTGGTCCAAAACAGGGCCAAGCGGTTTCGTTTGCCACCATTTCTCGGTGGATCAGGCAGACCGTCATACAGGCCTATGCCCTTAAGGGGCGGGCGCCTCCCTTTCCAGTTACAGCGCATTCTACCAGGGCAAATGTTGCTTCCTGGGCTTTCCGACATCAAGCGTCTGTTGCACAAGTGTGCAAGGCGGCGACCTGGTCGTCCGCACATACCTTTTCAAAGTTCTATAAGGTTGATTGTGGCTGCATCTTCTGATGCTTCCTTCGGCTGCAAGGTTTTGCAGGCGGCGGTTTAATGTTGGGGGTGAAGTTTTTTTTTTTTGTTTGTTTTTTTCCTTGATACTGTTCCCACCCCTCGTTCTTTGACACTGCTTTTGGGACGTCCTACTTTGTCAAGATTGAAGATGCTGTGTCCGTCCATGGACGGTAAGAGAAAATAGGATTTTTTTTTTTGTTCTCACCGTAAAATCCTTTTCTCTGACGTCCATGGACTGACACAGCACCCACCCCTCCTCCCTTTTGAGTTTGTACTGCTTTAATATGAACTGAGGCTGCTGGTTGCAGGTAGGAGGGTTATGTCCACAGGGACCGCCCCCTGGGCGGGGCTGTTCAGCTCTGGTAATGGAATGTATGTTAAAACATCTAACATTCTGCCTAGTCTTCTCCTATGAGCAGGAACATAACCCACTTTGTCAAGATTGAAGATGCTGTCAGTCCATGGACATCGGAGAAAAGGATTTTATGGTGAGTACAAAAAAATCCTATTTCTTCCGCTCTACAAGACTCCCGTGCGATCGGGGACCTGGAGCGAATCTTCCGGCGTTGTTGGTGGGTCACGTGACGAGCATAGAGATGACTGGTGACCAGATGGTCACCAGTCATCTCTATGATCGTCGGAGGCCCGGGCGCGATGTGATGACGTCACGCCCGGTTCCTCAAATGTAAACAAAGCCGCCATTACGGCTTGTAAGTATGAGATCGGTGAATTTTTTTTCACTGATCTCATACTTTCCAGCCTGGAGGAGAGATGTGGGGTCTTATTCACCCCACATCTATCCATAAAGAGGACCTGTCACACACATTCCTATTACAAGGGATGTTTACATTCCTTGTAATAGGAATAAAAGTGATCAAAAAAAAAAAAAAGTCAAATAAGTGTTAAATAAGTAAAATAAAAAAATAAATAATAAAAAAATGAAAACGCCCCTGTCCCCGGTAGCTCGCGATCAGAAGCGAACGCACACGCAAGTCCCGCCTACATATGTAAACGCCGTTCAAACCACATATGAGAGGTATCTCCGCGTGCGTTAGAGCGCGTGCAACAATTCTAGCACTAGACCTCCTCTGTAACTCTAACGTGTAAAAAAAATTAAAGCGTCGCCTATGGAGATTTTTAAGTACCAAAGTTTGGCGCCATTCCATGAGTGTGCGCAATTTTAAAGCGTGACATGTTAGGTATCTATTTACTCGGCATAACATCATCTTTCATATTTTACAAAAAAATTGGGCTAACTTTACTGTTTTGTTGTTTTTTAATTCACGAAACCATTTTTTTTCCCAAAAAAAGGCGTTTGAAAAATTATTGCGCAAATACTGTGCAAGAAAAAAAGTTGCAATGACCGTCATTTTATTCTGTCTGCTAAAAAAAACATATATAATGTTTGGGGGTTCTGAGTAATTTTCTAGCAAAAGAATGATGATTTGTACATGTAGGAGAGAAGTGCCAGAATAGGCCCGGTATTGATGCGGTAAAAAAAGCCCGGTGTTGAAGTGGTTAATCTAAACATTGGTAAATTCTTATACAGTTGCTACGATTTTCTTATATAATGCTAATTGGCTTTTAAAAACACTTCTACTTATCACAACTTTTATATTTTTACTTTTGGGACACCTTATTCCACAGTTGTTAGGTCCGCAGTAGGGATGAGCTCGGTGTTCGAGTCGAACATAAGTTCGACTCTAACATCGGCTGTTGGATCCGAACATACGTTCGACTCGAACATCGGCTGTTCGATCAAGATCGAACGTCTTGGGCCGTTCGCGCCAAATTCGAGTGACGCGAACGGCCCACAATACACTGCGCCATCGCAGTGCAATCCCGGCGCTGTAATTGGCCAAGCATGCACTGTGACCCCGCATGCTTGGCCAATCACAGCGCCGGCAGCGAGGAGAGACATAATTTGGCCACCGGCAGGATGCCTGTGGCCAATTATAGCTCAGGGGGGTTTAGTACACGCCTCACACTATAAAAGGCCGCCAGCGCGGCGGCCTTGTTAGTGTGTTCCGGTTCAGGGAGAGAAAAGGATAGGCAGGGACAGTGTTAGTGATATTTGTTCATTTGCCTTGTGTGCAGGGAGAGAGAAGGATAGGCAGGGGACCGTGTCGGTGATATTTTTGCTAAGCCTGCTGCACAGTATACACCTGAAGCTAGCCCTTATTGCTGTGTTTTCCTGTTGTGTAACACAGGCAAGCATCTGCAGCACTTACAGCAGGTGTAGTGTGCCTCCTGCAAAATATACACCTGAAGCTAGGCCTTATTGCTGTGTTTTCCTGTTGTGTAACACAGGCAGGCATCTGCAGCACTTAAAGCAGGCATAGTGTGCCTCCTGCAAAATATACACCTGAAGCTAGGCCTTATTGCTGTGTTTTTCTGTTGTGTAACACAGGCAGGCATCTGCAGCACTTACAGTGGGCGTAGTGTGCTTCTTGCAAAATATACACCAGAAGCTAGCCCTTATTGCTGTGTTTTCCTGTTGTGTAACACAGGCAGGCATCTGCAGCACTTACAGAAAGCGTAGTGTGCTTCTTGCAAAATATACACCTGAAGCTACCCCTTATTGCTGGTTTTCCCATCTCCCTGCAGGCCTTTAGAATGTCTGGAAGGCAAACAAGGAGAGGCAGACAGTCAGGAGCCAATAAAAGAGGGCAAGCAGGCTCTGTTTCTAGAGACAACAGTGCTGGTCGTGGACGCGGTGCATCGTCATCAGCACGTGGCCATGGGACACGCTTGTCCTTATTTTCGGCAGCTGGACGTGTTGAGCCGCATCATGCCAAAGACTTGGTAGAGTGGATGACCAAGCCCTCCTCATCCTCTCTCACCCAGGCTCAGGATACTGGCAAAGCAGCTGCCAAAGCGTCCTCAATGTCATCATCAGTTACTCCTTCCCTAGACCCACCGTGTCCTCCTGAGGAGTCCCCCGAACTGTTTGAGCACAGTGTTGGGTACATGCTCCAGGAGGATGCCCAGCGCTTCGAAGGGTCTGATGATGATACCCAGCTAGAGGAAGGCAGTAGCGTGAGAGCAGAGAGAGGGGATGCTCAAGAAGGACACCAATCTGGCAGTCATGTTCCAGCAGCTGCAGCATACTGCCAGATTGGGTCCAGTGATGAGGAGGGAGGGGATGATGAGGTCACTGACTCCACGTGGGTGCCTGATAGGAGAGAGGAGGAGGAGGCACATCTCCAACGAGGCAGGATGGCCTCCGGGGGCCAGCGTAAGGGCAGCACACACCGACTAAATCACACCGCAGAGCTCTGCCTGTGCAGGGCGCTGCCTCTGCCCGTTATTCCAAAAGTTCTTTGGTGTGGGCCTTTTTTGAGTCGAGTGCATCAGATCGCACCGCTGCTGTTTGCAACATATGTCTCAAGCGTATATCGCGTGGCCAAAACATCAGCCGCTTGGGCACCACATGCTTGACCAGACATATGTTGACCTGCCATGGCAAGCGTACCTTAAAGACCCACACCAAAGAACAAAGCGGACCTCTCCTTGCTCCGCATCAGCTGGGATCTCCAACCCCACTATACCTTCAGTCCTCTCTGAAACCTGCACTGAGAGGAATGAAGGTGTAGAATTAGGTGTGTCACAGCCAAGTACTTGCGGGCACTCTGCTAGCAGTACACAGACGTCCGATCCTAGCAGGCAAATTTCCCTGCCCCAGCTGCTGGACGGTCGAAAGAAGTTCACTCCCAGCCATCCACATGCCCAGCGGTTGAATGCTAGCTTGGCTAAATTGCTAGCACTTCAACTGCTGCCTTTTCAGTTGGTAGACTCGGCCCCCTTCCGCGAGTGTTTGCAATGTGCGGTTCCTCAGTGGCAGGTTCCCAAACGCCACTTTTTCTCACGGAAGGCGATTCCGGCTCTCTACCGGCATGTGGAAGGCAATGTCCATGCCTCGCTGGGCAGGGCGGTCAGCGGTAAGGTGCATATTACCGCTGACTCATGGTCCAGCAGGCATGGACAGGGACGTTGCCTTTCTTTCACGACCCATTGGGTCACTGTTTTGGCAGCTGGGAAGGATGCAGGACAAGGTGCATTAGTGTTGGAGGTTGTTTCGCCGCCATGCCTCCAAAATGCTACTACTGGTTGTGACACACCTCTCTCCTCCACCCCCTCCTCTTCTTCTTCCTCCATGGCCTCTTCCTGTGCTTTGTCCTCTGAACCAGCGGTGCTCCGTAGGCGTTCAGGGGCTACGCAAGTACGCAGGCAAAAAGATGCCATGCCGTGCTTGCGCTGGTGTGTTTGGGGGACAGGAGCCACACTGGGGCAGAGGTTCTGTCAGCTCTGCAGGGGCAGGCCGAGAGGTGGTTGACGCCACGCCAGCTTAAGGCAGGAATGGTGGTTTGCGACAATGGCACCCAACCTCCTCTCCGCCCTCCGACAGGGACAACTGACTCATGTGCACTGTGTGGCTCACGTCCTTAACCTGGTGGTGCAGCGGTTCTTGGGCAGGTACCCGGGCTTACAGGATGTCCTGAGGCAGGCCAGGAAAGTCTGTGTGCATTTTCGCAGATCATATAATGCCAGTGCTCGGCTGGCTGAGCTGCAAAAGGAGTTGAACCTGCCCAAGAACCGCCTTATATGTGACATGCCCACCAGGTGGAACTCAACGTTGGCACTGCTGCAGCGGCTGCACACGCAGCAGAGGGCCATCAATGAGTACCTGTGCGACTACGGCACCAGAACAGGGTCAGGGGAGCTCGGGTTTTTTTCACCACGCCAGTGGGGCATGATCAGGGATGCATGCACTGTCCTGGCACCATTTGAGGAGGCCACAAGGATGGTGAGCAGTGACAGTGCATGCATCAGTGACACTGTACCTCTTGTCCACCTGTTGGAGCATACGCTGCGTGGAATAATGGACAGGGCACTTGAGGCAGAACAGAGGCAGGAAGAGGAGGACTTCCTTGCCTCTCAAGGCCCCCTTTACCCAGACAGTGTTCCTTCTGTCCCACCCATCACACAGGAAGAGGAGGAGGAGGAGGATTGTGTCAGCATGGAGGTGGAGCATGGCACACAGCATAAACAGCAGCAGTCTTTTAGGGATAATTTACAGTCCCAACAAACCCGTGGACTTGTACGTGGCTGGGAGGAGGTGGCTGCGGATCATGTCGTCCTTAGTGACCCAGAGGACTCCGGACCGAATGCCTCAGCTAACCTACGCTGCATGGCCTCCCTGATCCTGCAAAGTCTGCGGAAGGATCCTCGTATTCTTTGGATCAAGGAGAGGGACCATTACTGGCTGGCCACTCTCCTTGATCCACGGTACAAGGGTAAGGTTGCGGACCTTATCTTGCCATCGCAGAGGATGAGACATCTCCGGGAGGCCTTGCAGAATGGTCTGTGCAACGCGTTCCCAGAGACTGGGAGGTTACAAACTCCTGGTCCTGGACAACGAGTTGCTGAGGCTTCGGTCTTTAGCAGAAGGAGCGGTGGAGAAGGTGGCCGTCTGACCGATGCGTTCAGACAATTTTTTAGTCCGCAGCCCCAAGGTATGATCGGTTCCACCAACCATCGCCAGCGTCTGATATACATGGTGCAGGAATACCTAGGGGCAAGGTCAGACTTGGACACCTTTCCCACCGAAAATCCTCTGGCTTGCTGGGTGTTAAGGATGGATCACTGGCCAGAGCTTGCACAGTATGCTATTGAGCTACTGGCCTGTCCTGCATCCAGCGTTCTTTCAGAACGCACATTCAGTGCTGCTGGAGGCTTTGTCACGGATCACAGGGTGCACCTGTCCACCGACTTGTTTGATCGACTGACCTTCATAAAGATAAACCAGTCTTGGATCACCACCAGCTACCAAGCACCTGAAGCAGATATAACAGAATAATTTAGGCCCAATTTTTCAGCCCCTGTTTAACAAGGGCGTGTAATTACAATTTTTGATGCAATACTTTACTTGGAGCACAGTAATGAGCCCTGTTGCACAGTATCTGTGAGGGGTTGCAGTGTTGTGGCACCAGTGGCTAAGGCCTAATTTTTCAGCCCCTGTTCTACAGGGGCATGTAATTACAATTATTTTTTTTTTTTATATCAATACATTTTTATTGCAATTTTTGTGATACAGAAGTTAAGTATACATACTTTATATCTATATATCTATACAGACGAAAAGGCCACCATCCAGGATTACAGGTAATTGCATTTGTTGCTTAAAGATTGCAATAATCCATTTTACCACATATCGCTTGTTCACTTATCAGATCACCCCAATGGGTACAAACTGTGATCTGAGGAAGCTAAACATGTACAGCTCAATTGGACCTTCCAAACAGCACATTGGAAAATCACAGTAATTCAGTACGTCTATTCAGTGTCATATAAATCTGATGAGAATTTTGCAAATATGACTGCAATCAACAAAGGGGTAAGAAAGGGTAGATAAACTTGGAAACAGGGTAAAAAAACATAAACATAAACAGAAGGAAAGAGAAAAAAAAAAAGAAATAAAGAAAACCAAAAGAAAAGAAAACCAAGGAACCAGCACTTTGTATAGTTTGTGGATACATCAAAGAACCATTTATGCTATGTGTTATATGAATATGTTTCAGCACACAAATTGAGAAGCCCCTCTCAGCGGAGTTGACTTCTATAAGACTTATACCACTCTAACCATGGGTCCCATTGGGGACAGAAGACGACATATTTACCGTTTATAGATGCTAACATGCGTTCGTATGTGTAGTGGATGGATACCGTTCGTATAACTTCGTCTATTTTAGGAGCCTCAGAGGATCTCCAGAGTCTAAGTATAACCAGCTTGGCAGCTAGGAGTAAATGGATTGTAAATTTCCTGAAGGAAGGTGGAATATCCTCTATGCCCAGATGTAGAATGGCTAGGGCCGGGGAGGGCAGCATAGGTAAGCCTGTAACCTGTTGTATAATTAAGAATATACTGGACCAAAATTTATCTAATTTCCTGCAAGACCACAATATATGGAGTAATGTTCCAACTTGCGAACATTGCCTCCAGCATAAAGGGGATGTATTTGGGTCAAATTTAGCTATCCTAAATGGCGTGAGATACCATCTCTGGGTGACCTTATGTGACAGCTCCCATAAATTGGCACATTTGGTAGCCGAATGGGTATATTGTAGAGCTCTAACCCATTGTTCCTCTGTGAAAGAAGCCTCCAGCTCCCTCTCCCAGGCCAATAACGAGCCAGATTTTTCAAACACTGATTTATCGCTTAGAAAGTTATAGAATAGCGAAATACCACCTTTTCGACTGACTTTTGAAGTTAAATATGTGTGTAATTTCCAGAACAATTTATACTGTCGAAGGCGACCGCTGCTAAGGAATGACACTACTCTGATATAGTTAAATTGTTCCGATGCCGGGAGGTTGAATTCTATTTGTGCTTGTGAAAATGATTTCAAAGCGTCGTTCAAGTACAGGTCCGAGACCCAATTTAATCCCCCTGAGGTCCATTTCTTTAAAGTTATATCAGGTATTATCAAAGCTAAGGCGGTAACAGGCATTTCAAGAGTGATATTAGGAGATAATGCGGATTTGGTCAGTACTAATTGCTTCCAGGCTTCTAAGGTTGCTGTCATCGGAAGAGATAGTCTTGAACTTTGTTTTAAAGGAAGGGTAGGCCAGTAAGTAGTCCTTCAAATTTTCTTTTGGCACTAAGGATTGCTCTATGAGGCCCCATAATGATGTAAGAGGGTTTGGAAACCACCCCCTGAGCTGTGCTAGTATTGCAGCTTTATGGTACTCTGAAAAAACCGGTACCCCTGCACCCCCTGTCCTCCTGAGTTTGCTAAGTTTAGAAAAGGCGCAGCGCGCTCTTTTACCTTGCCATAAGAAACTAGAGTGTTCTTTGTAGATTACTAAAAAAGGTATTGGGGATCGGAATAGGAACTGTCCTAAATACGTACAAAATTTGAGGTAGTATCTGCATTTTGAAAGCTGCCAACCTTCCTGTCCATGATAGTATGTTTGCTTAATTTCCCCAACCCTCCCATCACCTTTCCCTCTAGCGGCAGGTAGTTGGCCTTAAATAACTGATCAGGATGGGATGTGAGGTGGATCCCTAGGTAGCTTATAGCATAATCCGACCAAATATACGGGAATTTGGCTTGCATTGCAGTTTTATCCTGGAGAGGCACCCCCAAGTCAAGAATATAAGATTTAGCATCGTTTACCTTATAATATGATATTTGACTATATTCTTTGAGTACACATGAGACCCTTTCCAAGGAAGACACCGGATTAGTAAGCATTAGAATCACGTCATCAGCAAAAAGGCTGATATGTTTTTTGTTATTGATTGTAAAACCTTGTATTTCTGATGATTGTCTGATGCGAGCAGCAAGCGGCTCCATCAGGAGATTAAAAATAAGGGGAGACAGTGGACACCCCTGCCTCGTGCCATTAGTAATCCCAAAGGGTCTGGATAACATTCCTGACATATATACTTTGGCAGAAGGTGAAGTATATAGAGCCAAAATGGCAGATAGTAAGTAGCCATTGAACCCAAATTTTTTTAGCGCCAGTTGTAAATATAGCCAGTGTACTCTATCGAACGCCTTCTCCGCGTCCAGTGCCAGGAGCAGAGAAGGCGTGTGACATTTCCTTGCGATGTGAGTAATATCAATCAATCGTCTTGTGGCATCCGAAGCCTGTCTGCCCTTTGTGAACCCTGATTGATCAGGATCGATCAGAGTAGGTAGAATATTGATTAACCTCAAGGCTATCATTTTGGCATAAATTTTAAGGTCATTGTTCAATAATGAGATTGGCCTAAAATTTTGAGGTACATCCGGTGTCTTCCCTGGTTTAGGGAGTGTGACAACTAAAGCTTCCAACATTTCAGACGGAAAAGAGGCAGAGGAAGCCGCTGCGTCAAAAATCTTGAGTAGATATGGTCCTAAAGTTGTTTGGAATGTTTTGTAATAATCACCTGTTAGTCCGTCAGGGCCAGGAGATTTATTGCTAGGGAGAGTTTTTACAGCCTGCAGTACCTCAGTGAGGGAAAAGGGGGAGTTGAGTTCTTGAAGCTGTGTTTGGGAAAGGGCAGGTAAATTGACGCCAGCCAAAAACCCCTCTATGTCTGAAGTAGAGGGTTGGTTAGTGTCGCTATCTAGATTCAGATTATAAAGAGAACTGTAGTATTCGCTAAAAGCATCAGCGATGCCCTGGGGGTCATACACCCTCTCCTTACTCTTAGGATGTATAAGGTATGCTATCTTAGATTTAAAACGTTGTCCTTGTATACGTCGCGCTAGCGCTTTTCCTGCTTTATTACTAGTAATGTAGAAGGACATTTTCATTCTCCTCTCTTTTTGTTCAAAAGTATGGAGAAGGAGTATTCTAAGGTCGTGTCTTAGTGTGGTAAGTCTTCCACTAATGGATGGGGAGGGGCTCTGTTTGTTCAAGTCTTCTAAGGTACTAATGTCTGTCATCAACGTAGAGAATTTCAGCTGCCTCTGCCTCTTTAGCCTAGCTCCCAATTGAATAAATATACCCCTTATATATGCTTTATGGGCATTCCATAATAGAGAAGCATTATCTGTGGAAGTGGAATTGATCTGGAAATACTCCGACAAGCGCTCTCTCAATATCTCTCTAGTGGTTTGATTTTGGATAATCTGAGAATTTGCCCGCCAAATATAGGTAGTGGATTCAGGATAGGAATCCCGCAATGTAAGGAGGATAGGAGCATGGTCTGACCATGCTATCGCGTCAATTTTGGTTTGAGAGACTTTCTGGAGCAACCACCTGTCTAGTAGAAACAAATCAATCCTCGAATATGAGCAATGCCTATGAGAGAAAAAGGAGTAGTCTTTTTCGCTGGCGTGTGTACAACGCCATGCATCGAAAAGGTCATGGGAGCGTAAAAAGTTCCCCAGAGATGGTGACAGTTTAGACGGAGTTGTGGTAGAATCCAAAGATGGATTGGGTACTATGTTGAAGTCCCCACATAGTATGAGTGAACCCTGCTTTATCTTCTGCACTTTGCGCATGAGTTTGTTGAGGAAGTGAATTTGTCGCTTGTTGGGCGCATATAGAGTAACTAAAGTATAGCGGGCATTATTGATATCACAGACGAGTATCAGATATCGACCTTGCGGATCATTGACTTCAGAAATTAGGCTAAAAGAAATTGTGTCTCTGACCGCAATGAGAACTCCTCTCCGCTTTGCTGCCATGTTAGAGAAGAAGTAATGCTGGAAGGATTTGTAAGTAGATTTAGGTGGAGCATTTAGATGAAAGTGGGTCTCCTGGACACACAGTATATCACACCGAGAAAAATCAGCCTCCCTCCAAAGGGATGCATTCTTAGCCGGATGGTTTAGGCCGTGGGCATTAATCGAGAGAATTTTAACCGGCATATTGGTCAAACAAGGATGCTGTGTGCGGCAAAGAGTACTTACAGCCAAAACCCCTGAGGGGGAGAATCCATTGTCCAGGACCGGGAGACTTTGAGCTGGTGTCGTAGGAGTAATGCTGCTGGTGTCGAAATTCATAAGTATAGGTTTCTAGATGTGATGAACGGTGCAGTTCCTGAAAGTAGAACAGGTAAACAAAACAAAAAGCACATAAACTGGAACGAAAGAGGTGGGTCGACATAACCCTGATGCAGATCAACTCTGCTCAAAAAAAGTGGGAGCTTGTGATGTGGGGGAAGCTCCGATATGCGGGGCCCTGTGAAAGGGCAGCTGTTAAAAGGCAATAGGTCAGATAATTAGAGTTCTTTCATTTTAAGAGGATTCAGCAACTTGTTTCCACTCCGGGGAAATCCTGCCAGGATTGCCTGCTCTGGAGGGTTCAGCTAAGTCTTCCGGTAAAATCTTCCATTTCTGGAGTAACCGGAAACCCTTGGACGGAGATGTGATTACGTGTGTTGTTCCATCCTTAGTCACCAATAGCTTAGTGGGGTATCCCCATCTATAAACAACATTATGGTTTCTTAGGGCTTTAGTGACATTATTCAGGTTTTTGCGGAGTTGCAGAGTAAACTGGGACAAGTCCGCATAGAATTGTAAAGAGGAGTACTCAGTAGTGCGGTGTTCCCCTTTACGTGTGATGGACATTAGTCTCTCTTTTGTATGGTAGAAATTGATTCGAAACAAAACATCTCTAGGCACATTTTCTGGTATGAACGAAGGTTTCGGCAACCTATGTATTCTGTCTATGGAGAGTTCTATGGCGGAGAGATCAGGCATAAGTGTGGAGAGCATTGTAGTAGCATAAGAGCGCAGGTCAGAAGGATTTACAGATTCTGGTATTCCTCTTATTTTGACATTATTCCTCCTAGACCTGTCCTCTAAATCCGCTAATTTGGCTTTCATCCATGTCTGCTCTTCCTCTGCTGCGTCATTAGCATCTACCAAATCATTAATGGTCATGGCGTATTCCCCCATCTTTGTCTCAATGTGATCAACTCTATCACCCACCGCTGTCAGCTCAGTATTGAATTTCCTCATACATGCCATCATGTCACTGTGTATGGTGCTCCTGAGTGAGATAAGCATATCCTTAAGTGTTGTATCTAACACTGGTTGGTGCAGCGTGGGGAATGAGACTATGGAGTCAGGGAGTTCTCTAGTGTCCTCCTGCGAGTCTGTGTTAGATCTTACCTCGCAGTGTTGCAGATCAGGGTCTTCTGCTCTGAATTGAGACTTAGCTGGGCTACCGCTGAGTGGAGAAGGGGTCTGTGATGTCTGGAATGATTCACCGCTTGTGAAGGGCTGCCTATTTGTTGCACCCTTACCGCTCTGTGTGTGTCCGCGGGCCGCTCTGGAAGAGGAAGAAGCACCGGCGCCATCTTGTCCTCGAGGCTGCGGTGGCAGCGTGTAGTAATCTCAGTTTTTTCGGGCGGTGTTCCGCCTGCCGTTTTCTGGTCATGTCGCCCGAGTGGTGGGGTGTCAGACCGCTAAGTGTGGAGCCTTTGTGACTGCCTCAGGTTGCTATTAGCCGCTGTTCTATCCCGCTGTATGCCGGAGCTCAGGGATCACACCGCCATCTCGGTGGAGTCCAAGCCACGCCCCGTAATTACAATTATTGATCTAATAATTCACAGCAGGGCCCATTCCTGCGCCCACCAAGAGTAACTGTGTGGGCTTACAGTGTTGTGGCAACACCACCACCACCAAAGGCCCAATTTTTCAGCCCCTGTTCAACAGGGGCATGCAATTACAATTCTTGATCGAATAATTCACAGCAGGGCCCATTCATGCGCCCACCACGAGTAACTGTGAGGGCTTACAGTTTTGTGGCACCAGCACCACCACCAAAGGCCCAATTTTTCCTACCACTGTTCAACAATGGCATGTATATACAATTCCTGATAGTTCACAGCAGGGCGTTCCAGCGCCCACCAAGATTAACTGTGAGGGCTCACAGTGTTGTGGCAACACCAACATGTAAGGGGCAAATTTCAGCAGAGTATATACGGCAGGCCCCTACTTTCAAACATCCAACTTACAAACGACTCCTACTTGCAAACGGAAGGAGACAACAGGAAGTGAGAGGAAATCTACCCCTAGGAAGGGAAATTCTCTCCTGTAAGAGTTAATATTGGAAAAAGGTGTCTCCTCTCTACTGATGCTTTATCACCAATCCTTGTTTCAATAAAAACCCCACTTTTCAAAAACCGTTGTCATTGGGACGGAAAGTGAGGTGAAATGTTCTGAACAGGGGCACAGACAGCAAAACAAATGTTACAGGGGTGATAACCCTTCCCTATGTTTTCCAAAAAGCTTAAAAATATATTTTTTGGCTGGAGCTACACTTAAACAATGTACCTGTTCAAAATTAAAAACCAGATTCTACTTAAGAACAAACCTACAGTCCCTGTCTTGTTTGCACTGCCTGTATACTGCTGTTCAGAGTATATAGGGCCTTTTTTATTTTGTGTGCGGGGTTCCCCTTAATATCCATACAAGACCCAAAGGGGCTGGTAATGGGCTGGGGGCAGTGATGGGGTAGCTATGCCATTTTTCTCAAAGATTTTCATCCATATTACCGGGACCAGACATTACATTAAAGCCACAAGCAGTTTTAAATGGCTTTTTTTCCTTTTAGAAATGTCATTTTGTGCAGGAAATGTTCTAAACAAGGGAAACACATGCCACTTCACAGGCATACTTTAGACACCCCCCAGGTACGATATTTAAAGGAATATTTGACTTTTTTTTTTTTCACTTTATGCATCATTAAAATGACTGCTCCCGAAAAACGGCCGTTTTTAAAACTTC
Source organism: Rana muscosa (assembly GCA_029206835.1). Classification (NCBI taxonomy): domain Eukaryota; kingdom Metazoa; phylum Chordata; class Amphibia; order Anura; family Ranidae; genus Rana; species Rana muscosa. Next base: position 269,273,548 of record CM055120.1, on the reverse strand, counting down.
GTTTTGCATTGATACATGTTCCCTGGGGCAGAACCCGGGTCCCCAAACCCTTTTTAGGACAATAACATGCATATTAGTCGTTATAATTAGCACTTTAGATTTCGAACGTTCGCGTCCATTGTATTTAATAGGGTTCTAACGTTCGCGCGAACTTTCGGTCCGTTCGAAGGTTCTGGTGCAAACCGAACGGGGGGGTGTTTGGCTCATCCCTAGTCCGCAGATACTAAAATTATAATCCTCTCCTGTGACCTAAAATATCAGCTATTTCTATGACTTACAATCACAATATTTTTACAATATTCCTGACTGCAAAAAATTCACATCTTTCTAACGTGTTGAGATGAACTTTGAACAGTCTCAAAGGATGTTTAGAGATGAGTTGGCTAGCTAAACAGTTCCTCACTCGAACACAATGGTTTGTGAGGTGAGGGTAGTTTTTATGTGATAGTAGTCATAAAACCTTTTGTCTTTATGACTATATTTGTGGCTTTTATTTATCCACTAAAGCCAGGTACATGTTACTTTTGTTTTGTGACGAGAGCTACCATTGTTACAGCGAGTCTCTGTCTCAATACAGGCATGTAAAAGTTTTCAATAGTTGATTTAGTAAAACAACTTGGAAAAACATGAGATCATCTCATTTGCTTTAAAGGTCACCAAAAAGGCAACAGTTCAATGATTGCAAAATCATGGTTCATCTGTTTTGAGGCCTAAGCTAATCTCACATCGCTGCCAGTAAATATAAAATGTATTTTCTTCATAAATCCACAACATTAGTGTGTATTAAAGGTCAATAAGTTTCTGGACTCCTGACAGAACCTTGCATCTTTCATCCAGTGCTGCACTGATGTTTCTGGATTCTGAGTCATGAGTAAAGCAGAAGAATTGTCGAAGGATCTGCGGGAAAAGGTAGCTGAACTGTAAATCAGCAGTGTTCAAACTCTAATCAAGAAGTGAAAAATGAAGGGTTCTGTTGTGACCAAACCACGGTCGGGTAGACTAACTAAAATTTCAGCCACAACTACCAGGAAAATTGTTTGGGATGCAAAGAAAAACCCACAAATAACATTTTTAAATATAGGACTCTGAAAATGTGTGGCTGTTTCAAGATGCACAATAAGGAGGCACTTGAAGAAAGATGGGCTGCATGGTCGAGTCGCCAGAAGAAAGCCATTACTACGCAAATGCCACAAAGTATCCCGCTTACAATACGCTAAACGGCACAGAGATCAGCCTCAAACCTTCTGGCACAAAGTCATTTTGGAGTGATGAGACCAAAATTGAGCTTTTTGGCCAAAACTATAAACGCTACATTTGGAGAGGAGTCAACAAGGCCTATGATGAAAGGTACACCATTCCTACTGTGAAACGCAGAGGTTGATCGCTGATGTTTTTGGGGCTGTGTGAGCTACAAAGGCACAGGAAATTTGGTAAAAATTGATGGCAAAATGAATGCACTATGTTATCAAAAAATACTAGAGGAACATTTGCATTAATCACCCAGGAAGTTGCGCATGGGACAAACTTGGACATTCCAACATGACAATGATCCAAAACACAAGGCCAAGTCGACCTGTCATTGGCTACGGCAGAATAAAGTGAAGGTTCTGGAGTGACCACCTGTTTCCTGACCTCAATATCATTGAGCCACTCTGGGGAGATCTCAAACGTGCAGTTCATTCAAGACAGCCCAAGAATTTACAGGAACTGGAGGCTTTTTCCCCCCAAGGAATGGGCAGCTTTACCATCTGAGGAGATAGCCTCAGCCTCATCCAAAAACACCACAAAAGACTTCAATCTGTCATTGAGGTTTAAAGGGGGCAATACATGGTATTAGGAACTGGGGTATGTAAACTTTTGATCAGGGTCATTTGGGTAGTTGTAAACTTATAAGCACAACTGTATATGGGCATATCTCATGGAGTCCGGAAGATCCCCATCTTTCTAACATCTTCTATATAATTTTGCATGTTTTGGGGCTAAAAGTCTCCATTTATGTTATAAAATTTGATCGGAAGTCTGAAGCCTTCCCACACGGAAAAGATTGTATGGCCATCAAGACGACCTCTGATGTAATGGGACGGACTAAATCCTCTCTCTCCTTATCTGACAACCATCCCAACGCTACACGATCCAAAAAAAAATGGACAGGTCCCCCGGGTGGAAGTCAGAAGGGAGAGAAGAGCTATAAAGAGAAATATGATATTGACTAAAGGTCTCTAAAACATCTGGAGAGGAAACCTTTTTTCCATCTGAAGTAATACATTTCTGATATTGGTGTCAGTGGATGGTTATGTTGTGCCATCGTTGCCAAGAATCTCCCATTCTTGTCTCCTTGCTCCAATTTTTATATATATATATATATATATATATATATATATATATATATATATATATATATATATATATATATATATATATATATGTGTGTGTGTGTATATATAAAGTCTTGTAAGTGGAAAAACACGAGTAAGCACGTTTTATTCAAATTCTTCCATCACCCCAGAAGGATTTGTCCCCTTAATGACCAGGCCATTTTTTTGCGATATGGCACTGCGTCGCTTTAACTGACAATTGCACGGTCGTGCGACGCTGTACCCAAACAAAATTGTGGTCCTTTTTTACCCACAAATGGAGCTTTCTTTTGGTGGTACTTTTTTGCGCTATAAACAAGACCGACAATTTTGAAGCAAAAAAATAAAAACTGTTTTTTACTTTATGCTATAATAAATATCCCCCCAATTTAAAAAAAAAAAATTCTTCATCAGTTTAGGCCAGTATGTATTCTTCTACATATGTTTGGTAAAAGAAATTGCATTAAGCGTAATGATTGGTTTGCGCTAAAGTTATAGCGTCTACAAAATAGGTTCTATATTTATGGCATTTATCTTTTTTTTTTTTTTTTTTTTTTTTTAAATACTAGTAATGGCGGTAATCGGCATATATTTTTTTTTCCCCCCTCTCCTTCCCAAGGTAAGCCCTTGTCTGTAGTTCTACAGCAAGGGACCTTTTTTATGTATGGACCTTTTTTTATGGTTCTTTTTGCTTTTTTCTAGGCCAAACTGGTGAAGAAGAAATGTGGCAACTGTACAGCCAGGCTCTCTGATAGTTATAAAAAACACTTTTGTGAGGATTGTATTCCATCCAGAGCTAGTTCAGAGACTGCCTCTCTAAAGGAGTTAATGTCTTCTTTGTTGTGGCCTCCTTCCGGTTTTTTAATGACAGGGTAGCAGGCCTGGGGGCCTTCCTCCATCTAGTTCTGTAGCTCAAGAGCCTTCAGCTTCAGCTAGACCCCTTTGTTAGTGTCCGAGACCATCAGTTCACACAATGCTTCTGATCTGGAAGAAGGTGAGAACCCAATCTCTTCATCTGATGGGGATTCCGCGTCAGAGGAAGTTACGGGTAGCTCCAAGTATATTTTTTCAGTGGAAGATATTGACAAACCTTTAAAGTCAATATACCTCGGAGCAGATTGAGATACCTCAGCTGGTCCAATCTGTACAAGATAAAATGTATAGGTATACAGGGGAGGAAATCGAGAGCTTTTCCGGTGCACCAGTCACTTAAGGATATGATTTTTGCAGAGTGGAAGGCACCTGAGAGGAGGTTATTCCAGTCTAGAGGGCATAAAGTAGGATTTTTAAAACAGCTTACCTGTAAAATCCTTTTCTTGGAGTACATCACGGGACACAGAGCAGCATAGTCATTACTATGTGGGTTATATAGAATTACCTTCAGGTGCTGGCACTGGCAACTTCCAAAACAGGAAGTGCCCTCCCCTATATAAGCCCCTCCCATCCGGGAGTACCTCAGTTTTGTAGCAAAGCAATACGTGTCCCCAAAAGAGGGGTGGGAGCTCTGTGTCCCGTGATGTACTCCAAGAAAAGGATTTTACAGGTAAGCTGTTTTAAAAATACTACTTTCTTGTTCATACATCACGGGACACAGAGCAGCATAGTCATTACTATGTGGGACGTCCCAAAGCAATGCCAAATGAGGGGGGGGATACACCATACATAAGCTGGGCGCCATCAGGCATGAGGATCTTTTGCGGCCTGCAACACACTGCGCCCAAAGGCGACATCCTCCTGACTTCTAACGTCCACCTGGTAGAACCTAGTAAACGTGTGTACTGAAGACCATGTTGCGGCCTTACAAATTTGAGCCAGGGAGGCCTGGTGATGCACTGCCCATGAAGTTCCAACTGCTCTCGTGGAGTGCGCCCTAACTTTGAACGGAGGCGGTCTACTTCTCAGGCCATAGGCTTGTATTATGACCTGTCGAATCCACTTGGCTAAAGTAGATTTTGATGCTGCCTGACCCTTTCTGGGGCCTTCCGGCAGAACAAACAAAGAATCCGTTCTACGAATCTGAGCAGTGGCTTTTAGATAAGCTTTAACTGCTCTTACTACATCCAAAGAATGTAATAACTTTTCCTCTACCGAGCTTGGTTTGGGGAAAAAAGAAGGAAGAACCACATCCTGGTTCAAGTGAAACCTCGATACCACCTTAGGAAGAAAGGCTGGGTGAGGGCGTAATACTACTGTCCTTATGGATAACCAGATATGGCTCTTTACAGGACATGGCGGCTAATTCTGACACTCTTCTAGCCGAGCATATGGCTACTAAAAATATCAATTTTCTGGCGAGTAGAACCAAGGAAATGTGCCGCAAAGGTTCAAACGGCTGCTTCTGCAGAACCGACAGAACCAAATTTAGATCCCATGGGCATATGGGAGCTTTAATCGGTGGAATAATACGAGTCACCCCTTGCATAAAGGATTTGACAAGTGAATGCATAGCCAGGGGCCTTTGAAATAGTATTGATAAGGCCGAAACCTGACCCTTGATAGTACTTAAGGCAAACTTCCTGTCTACAGCCCACTGTAGGAAGTCCAGAATTCTGCCTATAACGTACTTACGTGGATGCCATTTTCTGGCCTCGCACCAAGTGATGTACGCCTTCCAAACTCTATAGTAGATCTGCCTGGATACAGGCTTCCTGGCATTGATTATAGTTGATACCACAGAGTTAGAGAGACCTCTCTTCTTTAGGATGTGGGATTCAATAGCCAGGCCGTTAAACTTAGAGTTAGTAAGGAAGGGTGGTATATCGGTCCTTGCGAAAGCAGGTCCGGACGACGTGGAAGGGTCCAAGGACTCCCCACAGACATTTTGAGGATCTCCGCGTACCAGGCCCTTCGGGGCCACGCTGGAGCCACCAGGATCACCGGCTTCTTCTCCAACCTGACTCTGCGAAGGAGTCGAGGCAACAATTGTAGCGGAGGGAATGCATATATCAGTCTGAACTGATCCCAAGGGAACACCAGAGCATCCGAGCCGCAAGCGAGGGGATCCCTTGTCCGGGAGACAAATCTGTCCACCTTTGCGTTGAATCTGGATGCTAGCAGATCTACATCCGGTGTTCCCCACCGCTGACATATTGCTCGGAAGACCTCGGGATGAAGGGACCATTCCCCTGGGCATAACTGTTGGCGACTCAGAAAGTCCGCCTTCCAATTCTCCACCCCTGGAATGAAGACAGCTGATATACATGGGACATGCTTTTCTGCCCATTCCAGGATGTGACTTACTTCCCTCTGGGCTGCACGACTCCTGGTGCCTCCCTGATGATTGATATATGCCACTGCTGTGGCATTGTCTGATTGAATTCTGACAGGGGACCCTTGGAGTCTGGATGTCCAGGCTACTAGGGCGTACCGGGCTGCTCGTATCTCTAAGAGATTGATGGGCAGGGTTTTTACTACATTTGACCATCTGCCCTGGAGAGACCATTGCTCCAGTACTGCCCCCCAGCCAATAAGGCTGGCATCTGTTGTGACCACCTTCCAAGATATCGTGCTGAAGGGTTTTCCCTTCTGGAGATTCTGGGGGATCAACCACCAGCAGAGACTCTTCCGAACGGAAGGGGACAAAGCCATCGGGAAGTCTAGAGCCTGAACTTTTCCGTTCCAGGCTGACAATATGGCCCTCTGTAAATTCCTTGAGTGGAATTGGGCGTATGGCACAGCTTCGAATGATGCTACCATCTTTCCTAGCAGCCTCATGCACAGGCGTATGGACGGCCGTCTTTTTGTACAAAGCAGACGGACCAAGCCCCTCAAAGAGGATACCTTGTCTAGAGGTAAGAAAATCTTCCTCTGGTCTGTATCCAGCCGTAGCCCTAGATATACCAGGTTTTTCACTGGCTGTAGGGCTGACTTGTCCAGGTTGATGACCCAACCGTGAGATTCTAGATACTTGATTGTATCGACAATTACCACTTCTAGCTTGGCAACTGAGTGGTCCATCAACAACAGGTCGTCTAGGTATGCCATTATCGTTACACCTCGTGTTCTTAGATCGGCCAACAGTGGGGCCAGAATTTTTGTGAACACTCGTGGTGCTGTGGCCAGACCGAATGGTAAGGCTCTGAACTGAAAATGGCGCCCTTCTACTGCAAAGCGTAGAAATTTTTCATGACCTGGAAAGATGGGAACATGCAAGTAAGCATCTTTGATGTCGATCGAGGCTAACCATTCCTCCCCTTGTAGGGCAGCGGTGACCGATCGGATCGACTCCATCCGGAAAGACCGGACGTTTAGAAATTTGTTTAGACTCTTTAGGTCCAATATGGGTCTTATGTCCCCGTTTGGCTTCGGGACTGTGAAAAGGTTTGAGTAGAAACCCAACCCCCACTCTTCCATAGGAACCTCCATAATTACTCCTTGGAGCAATAGTTGTTCTAACGCCAATAGGAGAGACCCTTTTTTCAGAGGGTCTCTTGGCATGCTTGACCACATAAAATGGGAAGGAGGAGACTCTTTTAACTCCAACTTGTATCCCAGAGTTACTGCGGAGAGCACCCATCTGTCTTTGATCGTCTCCCGCCAGGTCTCTGCGAACAACTGAAGTCTTCCCCCCACCCGTTTGAGTGGGGGCAGCCCTTCATAGGCTTGACTTGGAGGCTGGTTTAGTACCCCTTCGGATCCAGGGTTTCTTATTACCCTGTGACTGTCCCTGATTTTTACCCCCTGAGTTTGACCGAGGAGGCCGTCGGAACTGCTTAGTAGCAGACGTCGCAGGGATAGGAGAGGTAGTCCTCTTAAAAGATGGACCCCTAGACCTCTTCTTACTCGGTAAGAGAGTACTTTTACCACTGGAAATCTTCTGGATATACTTATCCAGATCCTCGCCAAAAAGGCGTTCCCCATGAAATGGGAAGCTAACTAAGAGCTTCTTACAGGGAGCTTCAGCAGACCAGTTTTTGAGCCACAGAAGCCTACGCATATGTACCAAAGACAGCGTGAGGCGGGAGGCCTGATGGATAGAATCCTTGATGGCGTCAACCGCAAAGCATAATGCTCTAGGCAGATCAGCCAGAGCCTGGGCCTGCTGGTCTGGCAAATCCCTCAGGACCATTTTCATCTGATCCTTTAAAGCTTGGCAGACCCCAATAGCTGCCACTGCTGGCTGTGTAACAGCCCCTGCTGTGGAAAAAGCAGATTTTAATAAAGATTCCAATTTTTTATCCACTGGATCTTTGAACATTTGAACATTATCTACTGGACATGTCAGTGATTTGTTCACAGAAGAGATGGCTGCATCCACCGTAGGAACATTCCATCTCTGGGTGAACTTTTCCTCCATGGGATAGATCACCGGAAATTTTTTAGGCGGAACAAATAGTTTATCAGGATGTTCCCGGTCCTGGTATATAAGTCCTTCCAATAATGGATGTATTGGAAAGGAGCAATTAACCTGGGGAGCTTTTAGCGACCCCAATGAGGAGACAGCAGTAGTTGATGGTTCAACAAGAGGCATTTTAAATGCAGATCGAACCATGTCAGTTAGGGTCTGGACCCACAATCTTTCAGTATGTGATGCTGAAAATGGTTCATCTACTGTAGATTCCTCAAAAACAGCGTTAACCTCCTCCTGATCCCCTTCAGGTAGGTCGGTCCCTTCCTGGGACTGTTGCTCTGCCAACAGGCACTCTAATCAAGGTGATGGAGATCTGGCGCGCTTTCTTTCCTGTAGAGAAGAAGCGATCAATGCTGCCAATATCTGCTCCAATCCCTCCAGAGTTGAGGAAAAAACCTCCTCTGTTATATATGCAGGAGCAGGTGGACTGAGGACAGCCGCAGTACCTGGCACTCCCGGGGGTTCCTTATGGGTATTAACCTCTGATTTCTCAGGGGAGGAGGGTGCAGATGACTGCTCCAGATCCTCAGAGCCCGATGGAGACCCCCTACACTTCCTGAGAGGTATATCTCGGAGTTTTTTAGGCGGCATAATCCTTAGTTCAAAGCTGAGGTATTCCAGCCGCAATACACCCCTTACTGAAATAGTCTAATGCAATTTTGCTGCTATGTACATCAGTGGGTGTCTACTAATGCGTCTTTCTGGGGATGCCTGTATCAACCGCCCGCTGTAAGCCCCTATACCATGCTACCAGCTCCTTTTCATGCTCTGTGTCCATAGCAAGCAGCGTGGACTGAGTCCTTTTATCTTGCTGGGACGCCCGCACATGCGCAGAAGCGCTGGGCGCACAGAGCGCGTCATCCGCCAGGCTCCGCCCCCTTTTTTGAAGCTAAATCTTATAAAAAGAAAGTGTGTGTGCGTGCACGTGTGCGCTCTTGGCGCCATGTAGGGAGAGGAGCCAGGGTCCCTGTTTCACCAGGACTCGGGGATGGAAGGAAACTTGGCAGCATGACAGAGGAATGCAGCTTCCCTGATAGAGAGCTCACTCATCTGCCTGGACTTTTACCATGGAAGGAATAGTCCCAAGAAAAAGACGTTCCACAGCGGCCTCTAGTGGACAAACACAGGTACCGCACTTTTGTCTTTTTTTTTTTTTAAACCTCCTTTATGAAAAACATTTCCAGGTTTACAGTTTTTAAAACTTCCCTTATGAAAAAACATTTCTAGGATTTCTTAGGCATATACAGCTATTAGCGGGAATACCTTTTAGGTAACAGGCAGAAAGACATATTAGGCTTGGGGGTCCCCTCAATAGAACCAAGTTCCTGAGGGGCCCCCACTTACCTTTTCCCCGCCGCAGGACTTTGTTTGGTCCACAGAAGCCCAAACTTCACCTTTCACGGCAGGCATTGTACTAGACCTTCAGGGACCGGGTTCCCAAGGATTCCATTCCCCTGGACCTGTATAGCGCCCTGCACAGATAGCCTCTTGGTTTTGGGTATGACCAGAGCTCTGGATCCCAGGGTCCAGCCCTCCTAAGAGAGGCATTACAGGCAAAACCTTGCTCTTCTCTGCAAGGCCCGGGTACCGACCGTTTAGCTATGAAGCTTTTTTGGTCGGATCCGGAATAGCTTGCTAAGGCCCAGAGAACCTGTACACAAGCCCAGATGAATACATGTTAACCTTGGCCAACACCTTAGACACTGGCAAAAAACTGAGGTACTCCCGGATGGGAGGGGCTTATATAGGGGAGGGTACTTCCTGTTTTGGAAGTTGCCAGTGCCAGCACCTGAAGGTAATTCTATATAACCCACATAGTAATGACTATGCTGCTCTGTGTCCCGTGATGTATGAACAAGAAAAGGAGATTTCCTTTTTTCAGTCTGAATTTGAGGAGACTTTCTTTAAATGTCCTGGACTGGATGCCCCTATGTCACAGGTGTCCAAAAGGTCAGACCTGTCCTTTTGAAGACTCTGGGGTCCTTAAAGATCAAATGGACAGGAAGGCCGATTCCTTACTGCATAAGGCCTGGGATGCTTCAGCTTTCTCCTTGGGTCCTGCTGTAGCATCCACCTGCGTGGCTAGGAATTTGGACGTATGGGTTCAGCGTCTGGACGATCTTCTTTCATCCGACACCCCCAAAGAGGAGATTAGGGGGTCTCTCCCACTCATTGCCAAGTCAGTTGCCTTCTTGGCTGATGCAGCTGTAGACTCTGTAAAGGCTGCAGCCAGATCTTCTCTCGTTAATTCAGCCAGACAAGCTATCTGGCTTAAGTCTTGGGAGGGGGATCTTGCCTCCAAAAACAAACTCTGCGGCATCCCCTTTTGAAGGTAAGCTCTTATTCGGTTCCTCCTTGGTGGAGGTCCTAGCTCGTTCCTCTGAGAAGAGTAAGCGGTTCCCTTCTCAAAGGAATAAGCCACAGAATAAGAAGCCTTTTCGCGGTTTCCAGAAAAAGGTTGATTTTAAAACCAACAGGCGAAGAAAAAGTGGTCTTTTAACAAAGATGAGCAAAAAGGGGGGGACTCTCTTTGCTCCTTCAGCCCCTTCCAAGAATCCCCAGTGACGCCAGAATAGGGGTAGGGTGAAGGTTGTCCCATTTCGTCAAGGAATGGGCGGAGATTTCCGACAATTCCTTTATTCTTCAAACATTAGAAAGGGGTTAACAAGTTGGAATTCGGGAGTCTTCCCCCCCCAGAGATTTAATTCTTACCTATCTGCCGAGAGACGGCAACCCTGGATCTGCCAGAGCCATCGAAGGTTCCTCAGATTTGCGATTCTCATGGAAAATGGGCCAAGTCATTGGCAGTTCAATGCCCTTCCTTTTGGTCTCTCGGCAGCGCCCAGGTTTTTTACAAAGATCATGGCCAAAGTCATGGCCTTTTTTCGGATGCAAAGTGTATCGATCGTCGTCCCATAACTAGATGATTCTAGATGAGTCCCTTTTTCAGGATCTGCAGTTAGTTTTGCGGACCTTTCAGAAGTTAGGATGGTAAGTCAACCAGAAGTCCTGTCTGGTGCCCTCCCAGAACATATTTTCCTGGGTTATCTAATAGACTCTGTTGCCCAGAATTTTTTTTCTTCCCGAGGAAAAAAATTTGAAACTTCTCTCCGTGCAGGCCTTCAAGTTGCTCCCGCAGTCCTCCCTTCGGCGTATCATGCAGTTATTAGGGTTAATGACTGCAGCCATCCCAGGGGTGCCCTGGGCCCAATTGCACTCCAGACCCCTTCAGTCGTTTCTCTTACGCCATTGGGATCGCAGGAAGAATTCTCCAGCTGTCAAGAAGATTTTCTCATACTCTCCTGGTGGGAGCAGAGGGAACACCCGCAGGGAGGAAAAAACTGGGCACAACATGCTCCAGTAAATGGGGCTGGTGTGCGCACACTCAGGGCTGGCAGGCCCAGGGAACCTGGTTGCGAAAGGAGGTGGACCGCTCCTCAAATTTCAGGGAACTGCTGGCTGTGGGGAAAGCTCTTCTTGCTCTACAAGAGAGGGTCTATTCAAAAGACCTGTTAGTTTTTTCAGACAATGCCACAATGGTGGCGTACCTGAACAAGCAAGTGGGGGGCACTTGTTCAGAGTCACTTCTAACGCTAATGCAGCAGATTCTGTCCTGGGCAGAGATCAATGTCACTTCAATCAGGGACGTCCACATCAGGGGATCAGAGAATGCACTGGCGGACTAGCTGAGCAGAGTGAGCGTCTGTTCCAGCTGTTGGGAACTACATCAAGGCACGTTCCTGGAGATTGTGCTAAGATGGGGTCTTCCCACAGTGGATCTTTTTGCCTCCAGTCTCAACAGAAAACTGCCGGCGTTCTCACTGGAGAGAGAAACAGTCCTTGGACGGATGCTCTCTCCTTCCCGTGGAATTTCACTCTGGCCTACGCTTTCCCTCCGCTTTCTCCTCCTTACCTTTGGTAGTTTGGAACATTATTCAGGACCAGGCAGAAGTTGTTCTGATTGCCCCCTGGTGGCCAGGAGGAGTTGGTTTTCCTCTCTGAAGACCCTCTCTGTGGATTTTCCCTGGCCCCTTCCAGATCAGAAGGATCTACTCCATCAGGGACCAGTGTTGCATCCAAACCCTCAGACCTTCCATTTGACGGCCTGGAGGCTAAGCGGCGCATCTTACAGTTGAGGGGGTGTTCAGAGAAGGTTATTCAAACTATCCTGAGCAGCCGTTAGTTGGTCACACGAAGAATCCCATGGGAAAGTTTGGAAAACCTTTTATTTCCTGGCAAAGGAAATCCGGCTTAGATTCTTTTTCCACTCCCTGTATATTGGACTTTTTGCACAGGGGAGTAGAGAAAGGACTCTGTCAACACCCTTAGGGTTCAGGTTACGGCCCTGTCTTTGTTTTCAGACAAGAGACTAGCGGAAGATCCTTTTAGTCAGGAGGTTCCTTTCAGCCAGATCTAGACAGGCGCCCAAGGTCATCAAACCTATTCCTCCCTGTGATCTGTCATTGGTGTTAAGTGCTCTAACAAGGGCTCCATTTGAGCCTTTTCATGAGGCTTCCCTGAAATTAATTTCCTTGAAAATTTCCTTCCTTTTGGCTATTACGTCAGGAAGAAGGATTTCTGATCTGCAGTCTTTCCTGTAAAGCTCTCTTCCTGAGGATTCTAGAGGACAAGGTAGCGATTAGGCCTGATCCTTTCTATTTGCTTAAATTATCTTCAAGCTTTCATAGGTCCCAGGAGGTAGTCCTGCCTAGTTTCTGTACCTCTCCCAAGTATGCGGAGGAGGAAAGGTTTAGTCATTTAGACTTAGAGATGTATTTTTGCTTTACCTAGAGAAATCCAGTGGTTTTAGGAGTTCCTCCCAGCGGTTGTGTTATTCAGTGGCCCCAAGAAGGGATCCAAAGCATCTAAAAGCTCTATTGCTAGGTGGATTAGGGATGCTATTTGTGAAGCATACAAAGCGTCAGCTCGCACCCCTCCTTCTAGAATTAGGGCTCATTCAACGAGATCCATGGCCACGTCATGGGCAGAAAGAGCGGGGGCATCATGGGAAGAGATTTCTAAAGCTGCCGTCTGGTCCTCCTCTTATGCATTTGTAAAACATAGAGTTCAGATGCTTTCCAGCCAGGACCTCTCCTTTGGTAGGAAAGTGCTCCAGGCTGTCGTCCCCTCCCTAAGGTATAGAATCTTGCTTATCCTCTCAAGTAGCTGTCCTGGAAGGTGAGGGGGGGGGGGGGAAACCCCCGTTAGACTTACCGGTAACGGCATTTCCAGGAACCTTCCAGGACAGCGTCTATATTCCCACCCTATTCTACTTTTTTTGGTCGACCTTGTTTTACCTGGTGGTGGTGTTTTTTTTATATATTTCTATTTTTTTTCCTCTGCCGAGTGCACTTTTGGTGGAGGTTTACTTGATCTTCTAAACAACTGAGGGTCAGAGGAAAGGGAGGGGCCTTTTTAAATTGTATCTGATTTGTGTTTCCTGTAGAGGGCGGAGACTACGACATTGCGGAGAACAGATCGGACACTCTTGACATTTTCTTGGGACCAGGGACCTTTTATACAGCGATCAGTGCTATAAAATTGCACTGATTACTATGTAAATGACACTGGCAGAGAAGGGGTTAACACTAGGGGGCCATTAGCGGGCTTAATGTGTTCCCTGGGAGGTGTTTCTACCTATGGGGGGAGTGTACTGCCTGGAGGAGAGAGATTGCTGTTCCTGATCACTAGGAACAGACAATCTTTCTACTCCCCTGACAGAACGGGGATCTGTTTGTTTACATTGACAGATCCCTATTCTGGCTCTCTGTGGAGCGATCATGGGTGGCCAGTGTACATCGCGGCTGCCGGCCACGTTCATCGGCTCGGGCGACACTCCATGAAAGGGACCGCTGTACCGGTACGGCATTTCGCGCAGCCGAGCCAACATGCGGTGGCTGGTCGGCAATCGTTTAAAGGATCCCATAAGTAATGTGGACAATGTGGGACGATTCTCTCCAAAATTTGTTTAATACTGTAGAAGAAAATGAAGGTGGAATATCTATCTATCCATATCTGCCACAACATATCATTTTTGCCAGAGCCTGAATACTACCACAACATATTTGCCTTGTGGATCTGTATATATGTCCACTATTACACAAGTAAAATATATATTTATTAACACTGATAGACCTCTGGCAGTAGAAGAATATGTGGCATGGTAAGCCTTCTGAATCCAGGTTTTTTATTTTTTTATGTAATTAATTTATTACCTGTTAAATGTGTTTCCTGTAATAATATCTTATGATGGTTATAATTTTTCAAATATTAAATCATCAAAACTCTCTTAAACTTAGAATTTAGCCCTCAAACATTCCACGATAAAACAGAAGAATTATTGTTACATTAACCACTTACGGACCGCCCGCCGTCATTATACGGTGGCACTTTGAAGTGGCATATATCGTTATGTCAGCTGCGGTCCTGTTTTAGATAGAGAGAGAGAAAAATGGAACATATGGACAGTCGCACTCCAAAAAAACGTTGAGGTTGCATTTATTGGGTAAAAAACATGGAGAACTACAGGTCACAGCAAATAGTGGGGTACAGCCGACGCGTTTCACACTACGGTCTAGTGCTTAGTCATGCCTAACACAAAATGAAAATACACTTCAAATAAATAAAATTCATACAGGTGTCACATGATCCACTGTAACCAATAAACATGAAGCGCCCGTCAGATTGAATCAGCTGGCGCTAATGGTGGTGATGCACAAGTGTCAATCTGTGCTAAGTGAAAACAAATGTGAAGTAAAAATAAAGAACTGCTGAATAATAGAAAGAAAGTAAAATAAAGAGTGAAAGTAAATGTTGAACAAAATAATGTTAAGATGAGTGTGTTCATCCATAAAGAATGGAGAATAGTGGTGAAAAACATATGATTATATGGTGTGAAGCTACGTATAAAAACTTTAGTTGGTGAATATGTATAATGATGTTATAATGTTTGTGAAAACTAATCATAAGAAATGTGCAGTAAACGTGTGTTGATTTGATATATAATGTGAACTCATAATATGAAAATGTGTAAGGGAAAATATGTTATATTTTTTTGTTTAAAAGAAGTAGGATCCTTGAGCTAACCATATATGTGCACACATATCATGCAATTCCTACAAACCAATTTGGTTTGTGGCGTGTAGCCTCTGTTGCCTGTCTATGAAGGATGAAAAATTATTGTATGAATAAATAAAGTATAGATATATAGAAAACATGTATATATTGGTGTTAATATATATTGGACAGGCTGTTGGTGTCAAACAAATTTATTTAGACCAATGTAAAAAAATAAATTGTTGATGGCTTTTTGTTGTTTGAAACATAGATGTTATTTAGTTGAGGAAGACATGGTTGTGTGTGCGTTTAAGGCCTGGTTCACACTGGTCCGACAAACGCTCCAACATTAGGAGCTCATGTCGCATGACGTGTGAAAATCAATGTTTCCCTATGAGAGCCGTCTTAACTGGTCTGACACAAGTCGGTCCGACTTTGAAAATGCTCCCTGTACTACTTTGGTCCGACTTTGATCCTACTTTGATCCTACTTCAGCCCATTGAATATCATTGAAGTCGGATCAAAGTAGGATCCTTGTCCTAACCATCTGACATTTGACATCCGACATGGTGATTACAGCAGCAGTAAAAGGAATTTATCTCACCCTGGGATTGTTTTGATTGGTCAAAGGACAAGTCAGACTATCACAAAGTCGGATCAAAGTAGTATCCTGTTCATGAATGTCGGATGGATGTCGGACCAATGTAGGACTGATGTCGCAGAGCAAAGTAGGATGAAAGTCGGATGAATGTCGTGTCGTATCAGTGTGAACCCAGCCTTAATTGAAGAAAATGTCTCTGCATAAAATTAGATGTGCAGAGATAGTTAGAAGGGACCTAAGAAACTGGTGTGGAGGCAGAAGAGTGGAGAATGTTGTGACAGGTGTGCAAACAGGGGTATGGCTGGAAGAAATCAACTGTAAAAGTGGGATACATCCCACTCAAAATTTAACCCCTTCGGTATTCTAGTATGAAGAGTAAATATCCAGAATACCTCTTGTCTGCACAATTGTCTGAATTTGCTGCCTCCCCTAATTGGGGTAACAATTTTCTCAACTCCTTGAATGGATAGGCTGGACACATCTTTGTGATGTATGGTGTTCCAGTGGTTGGCTACATTAGTATTGTGGTCTTTCTCAATGTCGTATACAGTCCCTGACAAAAGTCTTGTCGCTTGTGTACAAATTGACCTGAAGTGCTGCTAAAATATATTTCTAATCAAGATTTTGTTACAAGAAATGGGTCATTTTAATCCCAAGAGCTTTTGTAATAATGTTTCAGTGCAAAACGAAACTGACAAAAAGTATTCTAATATTCACAGCTTGGTAAAGCCCATTCAGTCAATTTTTGCCAAGACATAAGTGTTGTCGCCTTGTTATGAGCTTCACCTGTGACTAATAATGGATCAATTAGGTCTCAGGTGTGTATAAAAAGAACACCAGTACACTAGAGTCCTTCTCAACTGCAACTAGACCTCTGCAAACATGCCTAAGATTTACCCGGAGACTAAAGTGTTGATTATCAAGAGGCTGAAGACCAGATCCACTACTGATGTGGCAGACACCTTCAATGTGTCTCAGCGTCAAGTTCAGAGGATAAAAAAAAGATTTGAAGAGACTGGAGACGTTTTGGACAAGGCCAGGTCAGGTCGACCCCGCAAGACAACTGCTGGAGAGGACCATTTGTTGGCTCGAAAATCCAAGGCCAGCTCATTTTCCACTGCAGCAGAGCTCCACGAGACCTGGTCACCTGAAGTCCCTGTGTCAACCAGAACAGTTTGTCGGATTCTGTCTCAAAATGGCCTCCATGGTCGAATCAGTGCCCATAAGCCAGCACTAAACAAAAGACAATTGAAATACCGTGTGGCATTTGCCAAGGGCCACAGCCTGCTAAAAGGATGGACTCTGGAAAAGTGGCAGAAGGTGTTTTTCAGATGAATCTTCTGTTGAATTACACCACAGTCGCCGCAAATATTGCAGGAGACCAATTGGAACCCGCATGGAGCCGAGATTTACCCAGAAAACAGTGAAGTTTGGTGGAGGCAAAATCATCGTCTGGGGTTACATCCAGTATGGGGGTGTGCCAGGGATCTGCAGGGTGGAAGGCAACATCAATAGTCTAAAATACCAAGAAATCTTAGCTACCTCTTATATTCCCAACCAAAAAAAAGGCCAAATTTTGCAGCAGGATGGTGCTCCATCGCATACTTCCATCTCCGCATCAAAGTTCCTTAAGGCAAAGAAGATCAAGATCCAGGATTGGCCAGCCCAGTCACAAGACATGAACATCATTGAGCATATGTGGTGTAGGATGAAAGATGAAGCATGGAAGACGAAACCAAAGATTATTGATGAACTCTGGGAGGCATGCAAGACTGTTTTCTTTGCTATTCCTGATGATTTCATCAATAAATTGTATGAATCCTTGCCAAACCGCATGGATGCTGTCCTTCAAGCTCATGGAAGTCCTACAAGATAATAAATTTGGATATCACAGCACCACTACTTAATTTGCTGACATTTTTGGATTTTCAGTAAAGTTGTTCATGTTCTGTATAGGCGACAAAACTTTTGTCTTGCCAAAATTTGACCTGTCTGTCTTGATTAAATTATAAATCTTTTTTCAGTGAAACTAATTTATTTCAGTGCATTAAACATCATTTGGGAGGGCTTTAGCTTTTCATAGGAGCTATTTCTAACACCAATTGATTAATTAAAAGTCAGGTTAATAGCAGGAGTTTCTACAAAATAGAGAAGCGACAAGACTTTTGTCAGGGACTGTAGGTGGTCGTATAGTCTTCTAATAGTGCGCCCCACATATTGTACTTGGCAGATGTTGCAATTAATTACATATACTATAAATTGTTTAATTTCAAAACTTTTTTCTGTAGTATAAGAGTGTATATATTTGCCCGTTTTTATGTGGCGACAGTATTGGCAGCCTTTTGTGCCACATTTAAATGTACCTGAAAATTGGAGCCAATTGGTATTAGCTGGTTTGCTTAAAAATAAGCTGGGTGAAAGTGTACCACCCAATGTAGGGGCTCTGCGGGATACTGTCCTTAATACCCTGTTTCAAGATATCTTGGTACACTGTGTCATTGTAAAGAATGGGCAGATATTTTTTAATTGTATTCTTGATTTGATCAAACTCTAGGCTGTAAGGTGTGGAGAAGACTGGTGTACTGCTGAAAGGTGCAGCCAGCTGTTTTCCAGTGATACTCCTGCTTTTGTGACATAGCAGAGTCTCTGGATATAATGCTTGCTTTATTTAAGGCTCTGTTTATTAGTTTATTAGAATAGCCCCTTTCTTTGAACCTATGCGACATGTCTAGAGCTTCCCTGTTGAAATCATCCACTGTGCTGCACAGGCGTTTAAGCCTGAGAAACTGGCCATATGGTATGTTGTTAATGGTGTGTTTGGGATGTGCTGAGTCTGCTCGAAGAAGAGCATTTCCAGCTGTGCTTTTTCCTATGTAGTCCTGTGACTACTTCACCATTAATCCCTGAAAGTTTCACATCTAAAAATTCTATAGTCATGTTTTGTAAATTACCTGTGAATTTTAGATTTAAGATGTTATCGTTCATGTGAACTAGCCAATTATCCAAACATACTGTACTGTCAGATATTATAAACAATAAATCGTCAATGTAGCGACAGTAAAAGGAAGTGTCCAGGCGACGGGGGCTACTATGTCCAAAGATGCGGGACCTCTCCCACCATCCCATGTAGAGATTGGCAAGGGAAGGGGAGAATTTAGCTCCCATAGAGGCACCGCATCTCTGGAGATAGTAGCCCCCGTCAAACATAAAGTAATTGTGGGTTAGAAGATATTCTAATGCTTGTAATAAAAATTCTTGAAGGACTAGAGAAAATGTACCCGATTCTTTGAGGAAACTGGCAACTGCTTGTAATCCTAAATCATGTGGAATACATGAATAAAGATTAGTGGCATCACAGCTGATCCATCTATGTGTATCAGACCAGGTAAACCCATGTAGTTTGGTTAATAGATCTTTAGTATCTCGGATAACCAGGGAGGTTTACTACTATTGGTTGTAGTTGTCCATCCACTCACCCAGGCGCTCATTGAGAGAGCCAATGCCAGCCACTATTGGCCTCCCAATGAGAGGGTTAAGACCCTTGTGCACCTTGGGTAGGTGGTGGAAGACTGGCATTATTGGATCAGTGGGAATAAACCTATCACATTCTTTACTAGAAAAGATGCCGGCCTGTACGGCACGGTCTAAAAGTGCAGTAAGCTCTTTGCAGAAGGGAATGGTGGGGTCTGAGTTGAATAATTTGTAAGTATTGACATCAGATAATTGGCGTAATGCCTCATTTTTATACATAACAGAATCAAGAACTACCACAATACCTCCCTTGTCTGCATTCTTGATAGTAATGCTGCTATCTGTTTCTAGATTTTTCAAAGCATGTATTTCCACATTGGATAGGTTACTAGAGGTGTGTCTCTTACGACAGGTCCGAGATAAGTGGGTGAGGTCTCCCTCTACCATTTTTTGGAAGAAATCCAAGTCTCGGCCCCTTGACTCGGTCGGATAAAAATACGATTTTAATTTAAACGATATGTTGCTATGTGTATCAACCGGGTCAATGGGGCATGGACTGGATTCTGAAGCCAAGTCAATCAAGTCATGTAAAGCACACACTTCTTTAAATAATATGGGAGAAGAAATAGACTCACCGCTCACCGGACCATCGGAAGAGGGACGCTCAAGTTCGTGTGCAAAAGTATGAAAATGTTTTTGTAGGGTGAGGCTGCGGGAGAATTTATTAACATCAAACAGAGTTCCAAAAAGATTGAAATGTTTGGTGGGACAGAAGTTGAGGCCTTTTGAAAGAAACTTATTTTCCTCAGTGCTGTTTTAGATAGAAGTGGTCTCAGCGGCGGTTTTGCGGCAAGATCACTTTTATTGGCAGGAGAGGGGCCCGCCTCATGCTGGTGCCCTCCGCCACCTACCGGAGCTGCTGCTGGCCGTGATCGGATCCTGTCCCCCTCTGTGGTATGGAGCGGAGTGAGGGGGAGATGGCCCCCACCCGGCTCCATACCATTGCAGGGTGGAAGCGATATCAAAACGTCACTTCTGCCTGTAGCTCTTAAAGCTTTTTTTTTTTCTTTTATTGCATTTTAGTGTAAATATGAGATCTGAGGTCTTTTTTTACCCCAAATCTCATATTTAAGAGGTCCTGTCATGCTTTTTTTTCTATTACAAGGGATGGTAACATTCCTTGTAATGATAAAAGTGACACCATATTATTTTTTTTTAACAGAACGGTGTAAATAATAAATAAAAGGTAAAGTAAAATAAAATGTAAAAAAAAAATTTTTAACGCACCCTGTCCCGCCGAGCTTGCGTGTTTTTAGCTGAAACTTTAAACTCTTAAGTGAATATGGGAAAATCTAGGCAAAACTGACAACAATATCCTGGTTTATCGAGTATCAAGCCATTTCGATGGGGGGGTGAAAGGAAGCTTGGCATTTTCATATTGTAAATCCGACCTCGACCGGGCTACTGTTTAAAATGTGATTTCGGTCCCTATAATTCAGTAGGCGACGAAGGATGTGGAGGGGCCCCTGGTTTGGGGGCTGTTAAAGGGATTCTATGTGCTCATTCCACCACGAAGGTGGGTGACATATCGGTAAGTTCCAACACATGATCAAAAGCTGTTCCGCAAATTCCACTGATTTTAGTACTCTCTGCCTGCTCTGGCAAACCTAATATCCGAACAATATATTCATCCTTAGTCTGCCCTCCCCATCCACTTCTGTCTCCTACAATGCTCGAACCTGTATTTGTAAAGCATGCAATTCTCTTGTTCATCTAATCTCGCTGTGCCTTCAACTGTTGAAATGCGCTCTCCCACCTCTGAGATCCTGGATCTAAGTTTATAAAATTCCTTTTTTATTACGCTAATATCTGTAGCCAACAGATCAATTTTAGATATAAGAGTCTCTTTACGTGTCTTAATAGCTGCAAGAATGTCTATGCTGGAAGGGGCACTCTCAAATCCTTCCCCTGCTGCTGTCTGAGTACTAGAAGCCATGAATGCACAGGGAGACCTCGCTGTTGATTTAGTCCCTGAAGGAGAGGGACAGGAAATGCTTGCTGCTGTTCGGGCAGAGCACAGCTAGCCTGGGGCCATCCAGATCTCCTACCACAAAGACTCCAGGTCTCTCCCATGACTCCAGGTCTCTCCTATGACTGCAGAAAGGGATGGGAGTGATCACTGCTGCTTGCTTGCCACTGCTCTGCCTGCAGAGAAGCTCCTGGCTGGCCGGAAGCCGAGAAGGAAAGCCAAGGGAATGCCCGACGGCGCCCGATCAAAGCCCAGCCACCCCAGTTTCTATGTTTTCACGCGTAGTTGAGGAGTCGTTTTGTTTCCAAGTCAGAGGTATGGCTTTTTGGCTGCAATTCTTTCATAAACGCCACATCTGGCCAGACTTCTCCAGACAGATGGTTGTTCCTGGGTCCCACTGGTTGCCGCCTGTTGTGCGCTGATGACACTGCTGGGCATCTTCCGATGTCGAAGAGAACTAAACCTGATTTTGTATTTTTATCTGCTGGATTAACCACTTTAATACCAGACACATTTACTACCTTCCTGCCCAGGCCAATTTTCACATTTCAACGTGGTTACATTTTGAATGCCAATCACTCAGTATTGCAACACTGTACCCAAATTAAATTGTAAAAAATTTTTGAGACCAAGCTTTCTTTTGGTGATATTTAGTCACCACTTTTTTTTTTTGTTATATGAAAGTAATGCTGAATAATTTGCAGAAAATTCCTCACGATTTATTTAGCTTGTTATAAATTTTTCAAATGATCTTGCTTCATAAATTTAAGCTAAAAAGTATTTGTCTACATTTCTTTGGTAAAAATAACCCAAACCAGTATATATATTATTTACTCTGTCTGATAGTTCTAGAGTCTGATTTACTGATGGCCTGTCATTTCTTGAGGCCTAAAATGCCAGGACAGTACAAATACACCCCAAATGGCCCCTTTTTGAAAAGAAAGTTGCCCCATGGTATTTAGTAAGAGACTTGTGTGTGTTTTTTTTTTTTAGTTGTCATTTTTGTCACAATAGTTTGGAGAATGAAGTTAAATGTGTATTTATAGGATTCCATGTCGCCCTGCCACATCGCAAGACCTCATCAATGAAGTGCCACCAAGTGGCACAATGTGTTTTTAAATAAATCATTCTGATAGATATACTCACCAAGGGGGACAGGATTTTGTCCAAAAACTGCTACCGACACAAAGATTGAATCTCTCCGACGATCAGACGCCCGCTGTCCTTGTGTATCTTGGGTAGTATATACAATACTGGGATCTGTGTGCGAGTGGGTAATAGAAATTCCAAGAGTTCCAGAGTAATCGTACCTTTTCTTGAATGCAGGTTTTAAAATCTTTTCAAGTACTTTCCTAACATTCCAAGTGGGGTCACTTGACTTTTTCTTGTATATCGTTTGATCACCTAGCTGCCGAACAATCTCATCTTTATATGCCTGTTAGTCTATAATCACAACCGATCCCCCTTTTGTCTGTGGGTTTCAATATAATGTCATCCCCTCTACTCGGTTCCCCCGGGGCTGATCTTTCTTCCTGTGTTAAATTGTTTGGTGTATGGTCCCGATAATCGACCTAAAAGACAAATTGATTTATCTCTCGTCACTTCTTTCACAAACGTCTCAACTGGAGCATTTGTGGTTGGTGGTACTGATTTGTATTTAACTTTTAAGACCTAGTGATTTACAGTCCAGAGCATCTTCTACAGTATCCCCAAAAAGGCATGGTTTCTGCATAAAATTAATCTTTCACCTGATACTCCGAATAAGCCTATACAAATCCTGATCTAATTGAAATTTGTCAAGATAGCTCTTAGGGCAAAAGTAAAAACCCCCGATTTAATCAATCCTACCTCCTCTGGCGACAACACTCGTCTCGATGTTGTAGATCAGATCTCCTGTGACTGACCTTGATTGCCTTGTGTATTGCGATATCGTTCCAGGCCCACTATCTCTTCCCTGTTTTCCTGAGATCTTGTTTGCATATGTGGATAGCCTCCCCGCCACCCTTGCTGTAAAAAATTGGATGAGAAATCAGTATCTGTATTCACTGAGCAATTGTCCAATGTCTGTCTCCTCATTCCACCATACTCAGGGCGACCTCGCGGGGTGTAAAGCCGAGGCCAACTTTATACCTGGTTTCTCTCAGAAGTCCTCAATGTCATAATCAAACTTGCTCCTTTTTCTTATTTCCAGATCAGATCGATGTTTGTTGATATTTTCATCCACCGTCTCCTTGAGTTAAATAAGCTCCTCAGATGTTAGAGGTTTTAAAGTCCTGTTCCACCTTCACCAGTTGTTCCGTGATGGAACCAAGTTCCGTGTGTGTGTGTGTGTCTATGTATATAAGAGATTGATAAAGTCATAATATCAAACGAACACTTATTCAAAATTTGCATTTGCTAGCAATATTGTTTCTGGTGTCTGTGGAGATATGGAACGTGTATCGCAATTGACGTTTTCATGCGTGGTCGCCCCCAACGTATGAGTTTATGTTCGTACGTGTGTATGTTGGGGGGGATTTTATATGCTTGGATGTAACTTACATTTTTTTCAATTTTTAAAATACAAATTTCATCACATAAGGGCACACAGTCTCCCAGTGTGATAATTTCGGGTGACTGGTTCTCTTTAATATGGCATCAGGGGTCTCAAAGACCCTTGATTCGTCGCTGTGCACCACTGAATGGAATGCAGCATTCTCCCCCCCCCCATGGTGGCTGAGAACCTGACAGGTACCCAGATGTGACGTCAAACCATGTAGCTTTCGGGCTAGCAACAAAGGGGAGGAGAGCAGATGTGTCCACTTACCCAGCAGGACCTGCTATCTGGTCCCGCAAAAGGGCAAGCGGGGCTGCACATTACTGGGTTATGTGAATGCAATCTGGCGTAGCTGGAGGCACCAGACTGCTTTCATCCGACAGGTGACAGTGTGCTTGTCTAATATACACACACTTGGCCACCAGTATGTGTAAAAACCTGCACGAAAAGGTTGCGTTTAAAGTGTGTAGCCTTTCCTTATAGCTGAGGTCATCCAGCCCCCTTTTTAGCTTTGTTGCTCTTCTCTGGACTCCCTCCAGTTCCAGCACATCTTTCATGAGGCCTGGTGACCAGAACTGGATGGCATATTCAAGATGTGGCTGTACCAGTTTTAGTGGTAGAATTTAGGGTTGTCCTGATATCACTTTTTTAAGACCGAGTACAAGTACTGATACATTTTTTTCACGTACTCGCCGATACCTATTTACCAATGCGTTTTTTAATTTTTTTCCCATGTCATGTGACCGTTTTCAAAGCACAATACAGACCAGCAATGACTGGTGGCACTGATAGTGGGCACTGAAATGCAGCAATAAATGACATGAGAAAAGGATTTATTTTGCAATGCTATGTTGCCTGCGACGCCCCTCTTGGTACGCCTTGCACTCGGCCGCAGTAAGCAGCAGCAGACATCTTGTTGCACCCAGCCCGTGCTATATGGGCTGGGTGTAACAAGATATCTGCTGCTGGCTTACTGCGGTCGAGTGCAGGGTGTACCAAGATGGGCATAGGGATGTTCAACCGCTGACACGGAACGTCACTTCCGTTACCGAATGTGATGGCTCCGTTCTTCGATCCTGATGGAAAATGTGGCTGCGCCCTGCACCCCTGCCAGCTTACCTAGTTCTGCTGCTTGAGGACTCGCTCTCCGCTGACTTCCGGTTGCGCGCAGCAACACTGCCTCTCCCAAGTATCGGATTAGGCATCGGGAACATTTATGCAAGTACTCTCTCAAATGCTCGGTATCAGGACAACCCTAGTAAAAACAAAAAAATTGAGTAAATCCCCTGCTTATTGCATGCTAATAATCTGCTGTCCTTGCGTGCTGCAGCTTGACTTTGCATGCTATTGCTGAGCCTTTCATCAACTAGGACCCCCAGATTATTTTCCATCCTTGACTTCCCCAAGTATTCTCCCCTAGCATATAGTTTGCATGTATATTTTTAGTTTCCAAGTGCCTTACATTTTATTTTTATCAATATTAAACCTCCTTTGCCACATACAGTGCCTTGAAAAAGTGTTCAGCAGCATGTTGTGGGGGTGCTTTTCTTTAGCAGGGACAGGGAAGCTGGTCAGAGTTGATGGGAAGATGGGTGGAGCCAAATACAGGGCAATCTTAGAAGAAAATCTGTTAGTCTACAAAAGACGAGACTGGGGTGGAGGTTCATCTGACAGAGCTTGAGCTATTTTGCAAAGAATGGGCAAAAATTTCACGCTCCTAGATGTGCAAAGCATGTAGAAACATACCCAAAAAGACTTTCAGCTGTAATTGCAGCGAAAGGTGGTTCTACAAAGTATTGACTCAGGGGGGCTGAATATACGCCACACATTTTTCACTTTTTTTTTTTTTTGTAAAAAATTTAGCCATTAATCATTTTTCCTTCCACTTCACAATTACCGTATATACTTGAGTATAAGCCAACACGAATATAAGCCGAGGCACCTAATTTTACCACAAAAAAATGGGAAAACCTATTGATTCGAGTAAGCCTAGGGTGTCCATGTGCATGCCTCACTATGTCCATGTGCATGCCTCACTGTGCCCATGCCTCACTGTGCCCATGACTAGACTGACGTATAACATGGGAGTCTATGGAAGGGGTGCCCGGTTTTGAAAAATCTGTGCTCCCCGGCCGTAGGTCCCCCAGACAATAAACTTTGTACACTTGTAGAGGGGAAATGGGGCTACATGTGTGCCAGGGGACCTATGGCTGGCCGGTATTGGGTCCCCAAAGTCACCGGAGAAATGACCGTTTAACATGGGAGTCTATGGAAGGGGTGCCTGGCTTTAAAAAATCGGTGCTCCCCGGCCGTAGGTCCCCCGGCCAACAAACTTTGCACACTTGTAGAGGAAGAGTGGGGCTACATGTCTGCCAAGTTTGGGCCGGCCAGTACCGGGTCCCCAAAGTCCAGGAGATCAGGCGCAAAAAGGTGACTCGAGTATAAGCCAAAGGGGGCATTTTCAGTACAAAAAAATGTGCTGAAAAACTCGGCTTATACTCGACTATATGCGGTATGTGCCAATTTGTGTTGGTCCAACACATAAAATCACAATAAAATACATTTATGTTTTTGGTTGAAACGTAACAATGTGAAAAATTTCAAGGGGTATGAATACTTTTTCACTGTAGTTGCCCACCCCTTAAATTTATTGATGTCTTCTTGTAAAGTTTCAATATCCTATGCAGTTATCCTGCTTAGCTACAAGGATTCAACTATTTCTACCAACCTCCTATATCATTTATTAACAAGTTAAACAGAATTGGTGCACCTCGCTTGTGCCTCCTGACCATTCAGAGGATATGCTGTTTATCGACAACCCTGTAACTAGTTTTTTATCCAGTGGCATACACTAAAGTCCGTGCCAAATTACCTAAATTTTGTAAATTAGACGTTTATGGGGCACTTTGTGTAATGCA
This sequence comes from Rana muscosa, assembly GCA_029206835.1. NCBI lineage: Eukaryota > Metazoa > Chordata > Amphibia > Anura > Ranidae > Rana > Rana muscosa. The sequence goes on along the minus strand of CM055120.1, from coordinate 269,247,233 downwards.
TTGGTGAAATTTAGATGCACTACATCCACAGGCCTTTCTTTATCCAGGTTACTGCTCATTTCCTCATAGCAAGATAACAGGTTGGTCTTGCAAGAACAATTTTTCATAAACCCATGCTGGTTACTAATAATGATACTATTTTAATCTGCAAATTCTTGAATATGGTCCCTGGTAACGAATACTGAGGCAAAGAACTGCAGCATGGCAAAGAACCTCAAAGTGGAAATAACACTTTTAAGGCAGGGCTTGACAAATTTGCTTTGAATCTAGGAGCCAGCTAAAAAAGTTTGGAGCTATTTTTATTTTATTTTTTACCATTTTGCTTACTGGTTGCTTTGACTTCCTTCCTGCCCAGGCCTATTTTCGGCTTTTAGCACTGTCGTGCTTTGAATGACAATTGCATTGTATGACATTTTTATGATTCTTTTATTTTTATTTTTTTTTATTTTTTTTTTTGAGACGGAGCTTTCTTCTGGTGGTATTTGATAACCCCTGGGGTTTTTATTTTTTGCTTAATATATGAAAAAAAGACCTGGAATTTTGACCTGTTGTTTTTGTTTTTTTAAAGCTGAAGCTTTAATATCACTTTAAGAGATTAGTTGTTAGGTAACATACAAAAATGTGGCAGCTACCACAGGGGGTTCAAAGCCTCCATCCCAAAAAATACTTTAAAAAAAAAAGTGCAAAAAGAGTTGCTTCAGGGATTTTTAACCACTTCCCGCCCAGTCAATAGCGAATTGACGTCCGGGAAGTGGTTGCAATATCGATACTGGACGTCATATGACGTCCTGCAGGATATTGCCTTGCGCGCGCCCACGGGGGCGCGCAGCGCGGTGATCGGGGACGGCATGTGTCCCTCGGACACAGCGCTTCCCCGATCACGATAAACAGCCAATTTCATTGGCTGTTTACCATGTGATCGGCTGTGTCAAAGTCACAGCCGATCACCTGTCAAAACAAACTCGGCGGCGCGCTCCGTGCGCGCCGCCACAGGCTTGCAGAGCGGGGATCGGGGAAGGCGAGTGTCCCTTGGACACAGCGCGTCCCCGATCAGAGTAAACAGCCAATGAATTGGCTGTTTACCACGTGACCGGCTGTGTCCAATCACAGCCGGTCACAAATGTAAACAAACTCCACAGGAGTTACTACCTGATCCCTGCTCTCTGCTCACACACCGATCTGTGAGGAGAGAGAAGAGATCAGTAAGTTAGCTCAGTGTAGTTTGTCTACATAAGTTTACAGTGCACAACACGCCCCCCCCCCATAAAGAGGACCTGTCACACAGCCCAGCACATCAATCAGCCCAGCACATCAATCAGCCCATCTGTCAATCAGCCCATCTGTCAATCAGCCCATCTGTCAATCAGCCCACCTGTCAATCAGCCCACCTGTCAATCAGCCCACCTGTCAATCAATCAGCCCACCTGTCAATCAATCAGCCCACCTGTCAATCAATCAGCCCACCTGTCAATCAATCAGCCCCACCTGTCAATCAATCAGCCCCACCTGTCAATCAATCAGCCCATCTGTCAATCATCTGTCACAGGCCCACCTCCATCGGTACCGCCATTGGCACCGCCACACAGGCTACCAGTACCGCCATCGGTACCAGTACCGCCACCAGGCCCAGCATCTATACTGCCACACAGGCCCGCTACCAGTATCACCACTAGTGCCGCCATCGGTACCACCACCTGTACCGCCATCGGTACCATCACCACCCGTACCACCACCACCTGTACCGCCATCGGTACCACCACCACCCATACCGCCATCGCTACCACCACCCGTACCGCCACCTGTACCGCCATCGGTACCGCCGCCACCACCACCACCCGTACCGCCATCGGTACCACCACCACCACCCGTACCGCCATCGGTACCACCACCACCCATACCGCCATCGGTACCACCACACAGGCCCACCACTAATACCTCCATCGGTACTACCACACAGACCGCCACCACTACCACCAGCAGTACCATTACACAGGCTCACCAATAAGCACTGCCATAATGTCCCAAAGGGTTTACACACCTGAGGAGGCATATGCCATTCTTGCCATGTCGGATGATGAGAGCAGCGGGGAGCTCCCATTATCCGATTCTGGTTCGGAATACGAGCCAGTGGAGGATAGTGGCTCAGAGTCCGAGTCCCCGGAGGAAACCGTCCCTCCCAAAAGAATGCGATCGGCACCAAGATCAGCACCAAGATCAGGAGAACTGCCCACCACCAGCAGCGCCATACCCCAGGAAGAGGAGCCCAGTACAAGCAATGGAAATGTACGCCCAACCCGAAGAATCCAGCCCCAATCCTACCTTCCCGATGCCCTGGCAAACCCCTTATGGTTGCCTGCCAACTCAGGATCCGCTATCATCCCCCCTTTCACCGCACAGCCAGGTGTGCAGCCCGACACTACAAATTTTTCTAAATTTGATTTTTTTTGTTTGTTTTTCCCACAAGATTTGCTGCAGAATATAGTGGATCAAACAAATCTGTATGCATCCCAATTTATTGCTGCCAACCCCGATTCTTCCTACGCCCGCATGTTCCAGTGGCGGCGTCTAACATTGGAGGAATTTAAATTATTTTTGGGCCTTATGTTCAATATGGGGCTTACAAAAAAGAACGAAGTCCATTCATATTGGTCCAGACGCCCCATCCAACACATGCCCATATATTCCGCTGTCATGTCCAGGAAAAGATACGACATGATTATGCGCTTTCTCCACTTCAATGACAATTCACAGTGCCCTCCCCGAGATCATCCCAACTGCGACAAATTGTACAAGATACGCCCCCTAATCAATGCCTTTTCCCAGCGATATGAAGAAGTTTTCATCCCAGACCAAAAAATTTGTGTGGACGAGTCTCTCGTACATTTCACCGGCCGACTGCAGTTCAAGCAGTACATACCAAGCAAGAGAGCCAGGTATGGGTTAAAATTAAATTAAATTATGTGATCGAGCCACTGGATACGTCTGCAAATTCAGGATCTACGAAGGCAAAGACTCCCAGCTCCAGCCCCGTGATTGCCCCACATATATTGGAACCAGTGGGAAAATTGTCTGGGAGTTGGCATACCCCCTGTTCGGAAAAGGTTACCATTTATATGTTGATAATTATTATACCAGCCTGCCCCTTTTTCGCCACCTTTACAGTAAACAAAGCCCGGCCTGCGGTACCTTCAAAAAAAAAAACGGAAGGGATTCCCACAAAATTTATTGACAAAAAAATTGCGACCTGGAGAATCGGCATCCATGAGGAACGAGGAGGTGTTGGCCATGAAGTGGAGGGACAAGAAAGATGTCCACATCCTCTCTACGATCCACAATGACACCATGGTGGAGATCCCAAGAAGACGCGGCTCCATTGTAAAGCCTGAATGTGTCCACGACTACAATTTGTACATGGGGGGGGGGGTGGATTTAAACGACCAGATGCTACAGCCCTACTTATCAACCAGAAAGTCCCATTATTGGCACAAAAAAGTTGCGTTTCACCTGTTTCACATGGCCCTTTTTAATTCGTTTGTCTGCTACCAAAAAGCAACTCAAAATCACCGACTCCACTACCTCCAATATATCGAAGATATCATCGATAGGATAGGATAGGACACCTCTGCCTGCTACCTGGACCTGTGCTTTGGCTGTGCTCTGGCTGTGCTGACAGTATCTCTGCCTGTGCGAACTATGGACAGTATTCCTGCCTGCTGCCTGGATGATTGCTTTTGCTGTCGCTGACCTCATCCCTGCCTGCTGCCTGGACCGATGCTCTCCTCTGTGGACCACTGCACTTCTAAAACCACAGGTAATCTTTTGTTATTTGGTATGTACCTGCTATGTGTTAGATATATGAAGGGCCTTCAAAAATGTGATCGGTAGTCAGAAAATGATATGTGCAATTAATGCTGCTAGAATGCCTGGAGGTGCAACTTGGATGTTGGGCCTCTGTATGTGGCCAGGCTGTGTAAAAGTCTCAAACATGTGGTATCGCCATACTCAGGAGGAGTAGCAGAATGCATTTTGGGGTGTAATTTTTGCTATGTACATATTATGTGTTAGAAATATCTTATAAATTGACAACTTTGTGTAAAAAAAAAATGCATTTTAATTTTTTCTCCACATTTTCCAAAACCTTCTGGAAAAAAATGAACCGTTCAAAAGACTCATAATGCCTCATAGATTATACGTTGGGGTGTGTGCTTTGAAAAATGGGGTCATTTTGTGGAAAATTTTATTGTCCTGGTGCTCCAGGACCTTCAAAATTGTAATAGGTGGTTGAGAAAGGATATGTGCGATTTATGCTTGTAGAACGCCTGAAAGTGCTACTTCAATGTTGGGCCTCTGTATATGGCCAGGCTGTGTAAAAGTCTCAAACATGTGGTATCGCTATACTCAGGAGGAGTAGCAGAATGCATTTTGGGGTGTCATTTTTGCTATGTATATGCTATGCGTTAGAAATATCTTATAAATGGACAACTTTGTGTAAAAAAAATGCATTTTCATTTTTTCTCCACATTTTCCAAAACCTTCTGGAAAAAAATGAACCGTTCAAAAGACTCATAATGCTTCATAGATTATACGTTGGGGTGTGTGCTTTCCAAAATGGGGTCATTTTGTGGAAAATTCCATTGTCCTGGTGCTCCAGGGCCTTCAAAAGTGTAATAGGTGGTTGAGAAAGGATATGTGCGATTTATGCTTGTAGAACGCCTGAAAGTGCTACTTCAATGTTGGGCCTCTGTATATGGCCACACTCAGGAGGAGTAGCAGAATGTATTTTGGGGTGTAGTTGCAATTATGCATATGCTGTGTGAGAGAAAAAAACTGTTAATATGACCAGGTTGTGTAAAAAAAAAAAATTCCCAAGAATTGTGGGAAAAAAATACAACTTCAAAAAACTCACCACGCCTCTTAGTAAATACCTTGGACTGTCTACTTTCCAAAAAGGGGTAATTTTGGGGTATTTGTACTTTCCTCGCTTGTTAGTGTCTCAAGAAATGAAATATCCCTTCAGTACATCAGGCGTGATCAGATGTGATACATTTTCAGTGATTGCCACCATAGTTTGTAGACTCTATAACTTTCACAAAGACCAAATAATATACACTAATTTGGGTTCATTTTACCAAAGATATGTAGCAGTATACATTTTGGCACAAATTTATGAAGAAAAATTACTTATTTGCAAAATTTTACAATAGAAACTAAAAAAAAGTGTTTTTTTTAAAAAAAAATTGCTGTTTTTTTGCTTATATCGCAAAAAATAAAAAACCCAGTGGCGATTAAATACCACCAAAAGAAAGCTCTATTTGTGAGAAGAAAATGATAAAAAATTTGTTTGGATACAGTGTGGCATGACTAAGTAATTGTCATTCAAAGTGTGAGAGTACTGAAAGCTGAAAATTGGTCTGGGCGGGAAGGTGCATAAGTGCATGGTATTGAAGTGGTTAAGGAGGTCACACCACACAAGATATTCTACAAAAGTCCATACTCTGTTACATGTCGCAGAATAACAGATTAAAATCAGAAGGCTGCACCAGAAGAGAGCGAGAGCGGATTAACCTTAACCACTTAAGGACCGAGCCTCTTTTTCAGATATGTTTACAAGTTAAAAAAAAAAAAAGCTTCAAAATTGCGCCCGCTCGTGGAATGGCGACACACTTTTTTACCCTTAAAAGCTCCATAGGCGATGTTTAAAAATTTCTATAGGTTGCATGTAACTATCGCGGCAATATCTCACATGTGTGGTTTGAACAGTTTTCATATGCGGGCGCTACTCACGTATGCGTTCGCTTCTGCACGTGAGCTCGGCGGGACTTATTTAATTTACCTTTTTATTTTTTACACTTCTTTTTAAAAAATTGACACTTTTATTCCTATTACAAGGAATGTAAACATCCCTTGTAATAGAAAAAAACATGACTGGTCCTCTTAACCACTTAAGCCCTGGACCATTTCGCTGGTCAAGGACCAGGCCACTTTTTTGCGATTCGGCACTGCGTCGCTTTAACTGACAATTGCGCGGTTGTGCGACGTGGCTCCCAAACAAAATTGACGTCCTTCCCCCCCCCCCACAAATAGAGCTTTCTTTTGGTGGTATTTGATCACCTCTGCGTTTTTTTTTTTTGCGCTATAAACAAAGATAGAGCGTCAATTTTGAAAAAAAATCTATATTTTTTACTTTTTGCTATAATAAATATCCCCCAAAAATATATATAAAAACATTTTTTCCTCAGTTTAGGCCTATACTTATTCTTCTACATACTTTTGGTTAAAAAATCGCAATAAGCGTTTATCGGTTTGCGCAAAAGTTATAGCGTCTACAAAATGGGGCATAGTGTTATGGCATTTTTATCAAATTTTTTTTTTTTTTTTACTAGTAATGGCGGCGATCAGCGATTTTTTTATTATTTTTTTTATCGAGACTGCGACATTATGGCGGACACATCGGACACTTTTTTGACACATTTTTGGGCGGCAAATTTAAAGTGACGTACAGGTACGCCCATCTGCCTTCCCGTGCCATTCTGTTGACGTACATCTGCGTGCGGCCGCCGGCAAGTGGTTAAATATGAGATCTGGGATCAAAAAGACCTCAGATCTCATATTTACACTAAAATGCAATAAAAATAATAATAATTTTGTCATTTGAAAAATGGCTGCCAATGGGATGTGGAAGCTGACAGCCCTGGGCAGCGAGGAGTAAAAAAAATGTAAAATGCATCACTTAGGCGCCCGCCTTCTCCACTGCTCCTCTCTTGACCAACAGAAGCCTCAAAATTAAGTTTTCCACGACACTGTAACCTACCAGAGTTGGGAAAAGCATTAAACTCCTCTTTATTGTGTCCAAGAAATTCCATCCTCTGCACCCTCTGTGGGAACGGAATGAGTTTTGAGACTTTCCCTTGTAACGGTCAAGGGTTGCCAACCAATAGTGATCCTTCTCCTTTATGCCATGTATTCTTGGGTCCTTTCGCAGGCTTTGAAGCATGAGGGCGCCCATGCACCGCAAATTTGCGGAGGCACGAGAAGCAGACGACTCGGGGGTCACTGAGTATTATAGTATCTGGAACTGCCTCCTCCCAGCCACGTACTACTCCCAAGGGTTCTGAGGATGGAAAACAATTTCTTACTGTTTGATGTATGTCTTCCTCTTCAATGCCTCCAAAACTGCCAGAACCCTCCTCACTCCTCCCCTCTTGTGTGTTCTGTAGCGAAGAAACAATGGTGTCTGCATAAAGTGGGCCTTGAGGAAAGGAAGTCCCCCCTCTTCCACCCGCTGCTCTGCCTCGATTACTTTGTCCACAATGCCACGCAGTCTGCTCCAGCAGGAACACAACAGGGATTGGGTCACTGATGCATGCATGGTCACGGCTCACCATCCTTGTGACTTTCTCAAATGGTGACAGCACAGTGCATGCATCCTTTCTGAGCAGCCTTTGGCGTGGGGGAAAAAAAGCTGCACCGCCTGACGCTGTGCCATACTCACACAGGTACGTGTTGACGGCCCGCATGTGCAGCCGGTTTACGGGCAGGTGGAATTCTGAATTTCAGCCAACCGAGCACTGGCGCTGTGTATGACTGCCTAAAATGGCTACAGACACTTCTGGCCTGCTTTAGCAGATCTTCCAACCTTGGGTACCTATTTAGGAAACGCTGCACCACCAAATTGAGGACATGTGCCAGGCATGGTACGTGTCAACTTTCCCTGTCTAAGGGAAGACAGGAGGTTTGTTTCATTATTGCACACCACCATTCCTGGCTCCAGCTGGCATGGCGTGAACTACCACTGTGCCTGCCCTTGCAGAGCTGCAAGAATCTCTGCTCCCAGTGTGGTTCCTGTCCCATAGACACACCAGCTGAAGCACTGCATGGCACCTTTGTAGCCCAACTCATTGAATAACTCCTTGAAGGCTTAGGGGGCACTTGTGGTTCATGGGACAATTTAGCAGAGGAGGGCATGGAAGAGGAGGGGGATAGAGCTGACAAATCTTGCATCATTACCACTAGCTGTATGGAAATGTGGCGGCACAACACGCTGCAGCACTGAGCCCTTTCCTGCATCTTTCTGAGTTGCAAGCAGGCAGTTACCCAGTGTTCTGTGAATTAAATATATCGTCCCTGACCATGTTTGCTGGACCACGTGTCGGCAGTAATGTGGACTTTGTGGCCCAACGATTCCACAACATTGCCTTCCACATAATGGTACAGAGCTGGAATGGCCTTGCGTAAAAAAAATAAAAAATTGCGACTGGGAACCTGCCATTGTGGCACAGCACATATTCTGCAAATTCACGGAAGGGGGCAGAATCCACCAGACGGAAAGGCAGAAGTTGTAGAACCAGCAGCTTTGACCCACTTGCATTTAGACGCTGGACATGTGTTTTTGCAGTGACGGGGCAGAGAAATTTGCTGGCTATAGTCTATAGCTGGTGGTGTGCTGCTGGCAGATGTGGGACACCCTGCACTTTACCATCATCCCCGTCAGTGGAGGCTGCTGAGAGGTCATGAGGTATAGCGGGGGCAGAAGGAGGAGGAACAGAATTGTGCCCCTTATTTGTGTGGCTTTCAGGTGCTCTTGCCAACGGGCTGAGTAGTGGGAGGTTAAATGCCTTGTCAAGCATGTGGTACCCAAATAGCTGGTGTGTTTGCCACGCTTGATGTGCTTGAGACCAAGTTTGCAAATTGCAACCGTGCTAAAGGCCCAGACAGCTGAGCTGTGGGAAGTGGGCTGGGAGATAACAACAGCTCCACAGTGTGATGAAAAAAGGTGGCTGTTCTCTACTCTTCCATGATGCCTGCCTCGTTGGGGTTGTGCCTCACCCTCATTTTTTTCCTCTGCTCTATCTGGCACCCAAGTCACATCAGTGACCTCATCATTCATCCTCCTCATCATCTCCATCCTCATTACCACTGAAGACAACTTGGTAATATGCTGGTGGAACATGACTTCCACTTTTTTGTACCAGTGTTCTTCCCTCTCTGTAGGCTCATGTTCCTAAAAAGAGGAAATTATGCCCTGCCTGAGAACTGACCACATCCACCTTTGCTGTGGACACATACGCTGCTGGCCCCCTCACAGTGCCATGGGAAGGTCTGCCTCTCATTGTCCTCCCAGACATTTTAGGGGGGTGCTTACTAACAAGCCGTGGAAATGTGTACGTGGATGCATTTTATTCAGTGGAAAGTGGTGTTTGGTGGCACTTTAACTTGAGTACTCTCTACACAGACGCATTCCACTTTTACACTATAATATACTACAGTAAAACTGCACTGATGCACTGTAATATACTGCTTCAAACTTGCAGTAACGCACTGAATGATACTGCGGTAAATGGCATGCAACACAGTGATATATACTGTAGTAAACCTGCCCTGACAAAATAAACTGACACTAATGTAAAAATGAATGGTCGCTACTCTCACACTGACTGGTGTGAATCTAGTGATAGGTCAATGTAAAGATGAATGATGGTCACTACACTCTCGCTGACTAAACTATTACTAGATTCACACTAAATTGATAGTCTATACTGACAATAGACTCAGAATAGCACACTAACTGTCTGGTAGCACTGAACAGAGCTCTGTTCTATCTCTCCAGGCCGATATCATGCTACAAATGGCCGCTATTGTAAGACTACTTTTATAGTGTGAGGCGGGACTAAGAGCAATGAGCCATGATTAGATGGTCATCATCATGACCACGTCCAATCATGGCTCTGACAGTGCTCTGTACCCTGATTGGGCAAAGCTTTCATTGCTTCAGCCAATCAGGGATTCCAATGCACTGTGTGGCGGCGCAGTGCATTGTGGTCATTTGGCGGGCCGAACAAGTGGTCACACGCCCTGATAATTGGGGTTTTTGGCGAATGGGTGAACAGCCAATGTTCGGCCAGAATTCATGCTCGGACTGAACCGTTCGCCCATCCCTAGCAAAGACACACGCACGACTGAACTCAAAAAATAGAAAAACAAAAAAGGAAAGGTAAGTAGGGGGAGAAAAACCATAGCAAAAACATAGAACTATATAATAGGCCTGTTGCCAATTACGACAAAAATCCCACCCTTGTGTCAAAAATCCCACTTTACAAAAAGGTTTACGGAGGTGGCTTCATTCAGTCCATGGGGGGTGGACAGCACCCGAAATGAAGACCCCCCCCTGCGTTTTTCGGTCCCTTAACAATAAATGTAAATGTTGCACAACTACAAAATGATATTAAATGCATAACACTCAACGCATAGCAATATACGTCTAAAACGCACATAAAACATGTTAGTGACCTAACACAAATATACAGTATCTTCTGGTGTTAATGACATAAATAGTGACTGTAAATAACCATCAAATTGTGCATGGAAAAAAATCCATGAAAAATCCATCAATAACCTTAACATGGAAAATCTGGTATGAATAACTAGACTGTAATCTCCTGGTGTGAATAACATGAAATGTAACTGCAATCAGCCATTAAATCATATATTAATAATACATTAAAATATATAATCTATCCATAAACGTGGAACTTCCAGTGCAAAGTAAAAAGTCCAAAGTAAATGTCCCTTTAAGCACACTGTCACTCAGGTGCCCTTGCTTTAATCAATAAACATGCAAAGAAACAGCAGAGGGTCCCAACACCATTCACACTCTACTCACCTTTTAGTAAATGGCTTTATTTAACTAAAAATGTGCATTTCCCTTTTTAAGGGGGTTCACTCCAAGGCAAGTGATGGTGGGTCCCTCTGCTGTTTGTTTGCACGTTTTGATCCTTTTTAATAATGTTTTAGTATTTACAGACCAGCAAATATTAAATGTTAAACCAGTTTTGAGAACCTGCAGAACAAATGTTAATTTGGTTTGTTTAATGCATGCTGATGGAACAATGATTTTGCAACCTGGATTTTTTATTTTTGTTTTTCAGGTTAAAGTATCAGAATCTGATCCATTTAATGATGAAGAACGTGAACGACTTGAGGTAGAGAAGATGGCAAGAAAGTTTGAAGCAAAATATGTAAGTATTTATTTTAGAAATATATGTTGTTTTTGGGCTTTTAATTATCGGATAACTGATTTATAAACATTTTTTGTAATACATTTGATTACAAAAGGGGGATTCCCAAATAAAACTGTTTTAGCCAGGCCATAGATGATGCAAATTTCTTTCCTGCAACCATGCCTTGTAGGAAAGAAAATCGCATGGTTGCCCTATCAACACAGACAGTACTGACGGGGGAATCCCCCGTCAACACAGACAGTACTGACGGGGGAATCCCCCCTGCCATGACAATGTATTCTACTGGCAGGGTTGGGGGGCAGGGAAAGCTGTCCCAGCCAGGAGACGTGATTAGTGCTACAAGCTGTAGCAGCCGCTAGTGATAATCGCAAGTAAATCGGGCAGAATGGTTGTACCCTAATTGATCAACTTGGTACTTTCAGCCTGCCCACACATTTTGATCTTAGCCGGTTCCTGTTGGTCCAGCTGAAATTTAAACCATCTATGGCCGGTCTTACTAGAGTAGTGCATTTAAAGTGAAACTTCTGTCAGAAAATTACGTTTTGACAAATTGCTTCATGCGCCTTCTTTTTGCAGTCTTGCCTATAGAAATGATTAAAAACCGTACCTTTACTGTTTTCAGTAACTAACTATCTCATCCTGCTCTGCACAGCCGCAGTTGTCTTCTGTTTTCAACCTTAGCACAATGAGGACATCTCACTAGAGTCTGATCTGCTCACAGCATGAAGATCTAATACTGCTGAAGAGGGAGAGGAACAAAGAATTTGTGGCCTGTGGTACCTCTAAGGAAGTCCAAGGTCTGCTCTCTGTACTAGCGCTACCATTTGTCTGTTCTCAGCATGATATTGTGTGTACTTTACATCATATATCTGCTGGGCAAAATGTCAGGTTTCAAAAGAAAGACCCGAACAGCAGACCTTACACCCTCTATGTAGCTATTGCAGTTTTATAAACACCATAACAGATTGGTGTGGTCTCCAAGCTTTCAGTGTCAGTCTCCCAGGTTTACACCCAGTATTCAGGTGCTGGCAGAAATAAAGTACATCTTACTCCAAAATGTAATATAACATGCAGATACCATAGAGCTTATAATTATGTGGGTGAAACGTGTCAGAGGTGGCGCGACCGATGGGCTGGGATCTGAGCTGAGGCCAGTTTTCATTCACCTTACATTGGAGTTGGATACAGTGTTTGGCGGTATCTGCATCCTATATTGCAATTTGATAGTACTCAGACAGATCAACTTTGCCTCACCTGTAAGTCCTATTTTTAGTTGGCCTCATCTTTATCAATCTTCAACCCACAGTCAAAAAGACCCTTTTGTAGGTGACCATAACTAGCTGCTCTGATGAGCCTTGTGTGTCCGAGAGCTGTGTCTCGCAAATATCCATGGGTCTGGACTTGGGTTATTGCCTTTTCCCCAACTGACAGGGCAAGCAGGCAGTGTCCTTCACATTCCTGTCATACTTCCTGACTCGGAGCGTCCATTGTTACCTGGCTTGCTCAAGTCCAAGGTGCTTTACCGAATTGCTAATTCTTCCCCTTCTCTCAATTAGGATAATTTTCCTGTTTATCATCAATATGATGACCTGATAGCCCCAGAGTGGATGTACCCTATTTATTTTGTTAGACTTCCCCCCCCCCCTTATTGAAGTTGCAGAGGGTAAATGGATGTCTACCTTTGGTGGACGGAGTAGTTGCTCATGTTAACAAGGTAACTGTCATTCTACTGGAGAACTTGCCTCTTTTCGTGAACCCACGGACATAAAAAAAAAAAATATTTCAACTCACTTTGCCTTTATCTGAGTCTTCCAAGTTATGGTGGACTGGGCAAGACTTCTGTGCCATGAACTGAAGATCCAACTAGCACTATAGAAATGTGGAATTTGGCTGGAGTGGATGAGAGCCATCATCCCTAATAAATGGAAATGGAAAAATCCCTCAAGGGGTGGGACTATAGCGGCACTGGTAGCTTAAAGTCAAAGCGGTAGTAAGAATTATAAAAACGTCAAGTTTTATTACAAACTGTACATATACAAAACATTACGTGAAAATTGTATATGACAACCATACATGTATATTGGAAAGATTAGATACAGACAACTAACGTGTTTTGGGACTTCTTCAGAGGTGTCTTCAATATACACTACATACAACTTTCTGAAAGTATGAATGAGAGGACTTATAATGGTGCCAAGCTCTTGTTTTTCCCTGACCATTCTTAGGAGAATGCTGATGATGCGCACAGCTTTACGACTTCTTCTGGAAACCCTCTGTCAGGCAGGTGCCACATACTGTTGGAATTTCCTGTTTTGCCTAATTGCAATCAAGGAAGACTACAGATCATTTCTTTGTGATAAATTTACAGTGGGTATAAAAAAGAATCGCCCCCTTTAAAATCACATTTTGTTGCTTTGCAGCCTAAAATGAAGTCGGACACAGTTTTTATTTTGAATAATATATAAATGGATACTGGCGCCAATAGTGAAACTAAAAAGAGAAGGGTTGCTGCACCTGAAATTAGTGCAAAACTAATGAGGAATGATGTGATGAAGGGCGCTCCCAATACAATGGTTGAAAGTGCAAAGAGTGATCTATGCAAATAATATGTATACGTTTGTAACCTTTTTTAAACCTGTATTAGCAAATTTCTTCACTTTATACATGTGCACAAATGTTTCATAAAGGTGTATATATAGTTTATAATTGCTCAAAACAAATATGTCATAAGTTCAAAATATCTCCAGAAATCTTTTTGGATGATTCTGCTCCAAACACAATGTGAAAAATAAAATCCGTGTTCCAGATAAAATTTGTGACTTTTCACCCAAAGTGACAACAAAATGCGCTCACCAGATGGCTTTGGCCAGCAAGTGACCATAAAGCATGAAGTAGCTCCTCAATCCCTGGAAACCATTCAACGATCTCCTCCCAAACGATCGTTCACATGTGTGGTGAACTAGGTCGAATGAGCCCAGGAACAGCCAGATCAAATCCTTGGTATCTATCCTCTGCTTCAAATTGTAAGTGACATTTTTAACAATAAACAAGCGATACTACATTATATCTGCCTTCCCTGGCTCTTTTTGGCAGAGCTTGCTTTGCAGACGTGGGTGATTGAAGCGGAGGATAGATACTAAGGATTTGAACTGGCTTTTCCTGGGCTCATTTGACCTAGTTCACCACACATGTGAACGATGCTTTAGTCCATTGTCATGTTGGAAGGTAAACCTTCTTTCCATTGACAACTTTCTGGCAGAGGGCAGCAGGTTTTCCTCAAGAATCTTACTGTATTTTGCCCCATCTATTTTTCCTTCTATCCTGACAAGTGCTGCAGTCCCTGCTGCGGAGTAATACCCCCATAACAGGATATTACCACCTCCATGATTAAGGCCCCTTTCACACTGAGGCGTTTTTACAGCGTTTTCGCGTTAAAAATAGCGCTGTAAAGATGCCTGAAATAATCCTGCCCCAGCATTCTTAATGTGAAAGCCCTGAGGGCTTTCACACTGAGGCGTTTTTCTGGCTGTGCGTTGGAAAAAATCCTGCAAACAGCATCTTTGGAGCATCTTTGGGGCGCATAAAATAGCGCTGTAAAAACGCCTATCCCCATTGAAATGAATGAGTACCGCTGTAAAAACGCGGTAAAAACGTGGTAAACACCCAGAAGGTCACATGACTGCAGTAGAGTGGAGGATTGTGGGATACCAAATAATCCTTTTACCACAAAAACGCGGTAAAAACGCATATGCGTTAGCGCTATTTTTACTGCAAACGCGGTAAAATCGCGGTAAAAAACGTATGTTTTTTTGCGTTTTTTCAACGCCTCAGTGTGAAAGGGGCCTTACTGTAGGAATTATGTTATTTGGATGGTGAGCTGTATAGGATATCTGCCAGACATTTTAGTCTAACCATAACAGAAGGAGAAAGAGAAGGCGCGTGGCCTGATGCATGGATCTTTTTAAAACGTTTATTAAAACAAAATGGTATATACAGAAAATACAAAAAAACTACGTATTCATAAGAGTGGGTGAGTTACAATATAAATACCCCTTATTGAACAGTGTTAAATGTAGAATGGTGCTGATATACGGGATAAAAACCCTTGTGTTTTATTCTGTGCCTCCAGCAGTTGCAGATTTTTTTTTTTACGCTTCAAAACTTTTGTTAACCTCATAAAGCCCCGGACCATTTTGGCTGGTTAAAGACCAGGCCCCTTTTTGCGATTCGGCACTGCGTCGCTTTAACTGACAATTACGCGGTCGTGCGACATGGCTCCCAAACAAAATTGACGTTTTTTTCCCCCCACAAATAGAGCTTTCTTTTGGTGGTATTTGATCACCTCTGCGGTTTTTATTTTTTGCGCTATAAACAAAAATAGAGCGCCAATTTTGAAAAGAATGCAATATTTTTACTTTTTGCTATAATAAATTTCCCACAAAAATATATAAAATTTTTTTTTTTTCCTCAGTTTAGGCCGATACGTAGTCTACTACATATTTTTGGTAAAAAAAGTCGCAATCTGCGTTTATTGATTGGTTTGCACAAAAGTTATAGCGTTTACAAAATAGGGGATAGTTTTATGGCATTTTTATTAATTTTTTTTGCTAGTAATGGCGGCGATCAGTGATTTTTTTTTTTTTTTTTTTTTTTTTGTGACTGCGACATTCTGGCGGACACATCAGACACTTTTGACACATTTTTGGGACCATTGTCATTTTCACAGCGATCAGTGCTAAAAAAATGCACTGGTTACTGCGAAAACGACACTGGCAGTGAAGGGGTTAACCACCTAGGTGGCGCTAAAGGGGTGTACCCCGATGAGTGTTTCTAACTGAGGGGGGGTTGGGCTCTGTGTGACATGACACGATCTCCGCTCCGAGTACACGGAGTCGAGATCCGTGTCATTGTCACTAGGCAGAGCAGGGAGATGCTTGTTTACACAAGCATTTTCCTGCTCTATGCCTCCCGTGAGACGATCGCGGGGATCCCCGCGGCGTTCGAGTCCGCGGGACCACGGTCCGACTCACGGGGAGGGCAGCAGGGTCGCGCATGCGCCGACACGCGCGACCCCCAGGTCAGGCAGTTAAAGGGGACGTACAGGTACGTTGATGTGCCTGTACGTGCCCTTCTGCCGACGTATATCTACTGGAGGCGGTCGGCAAGTGGTTAAAAAACATTGAGTAGAAGGGTAAAATTGACAGATAAAGAACCAGTGTCTTCACCAACCAGGGCCCGAGCACCACCCGCCTAGAATTTAATGTTAGTGAAATGAAGAGGATCCTCCAAGATATGCCAATTTTCACACCTCATTGTATTTATCAACTGTCATTTATGGTGCCTGTTAGGTATCCCATCCTTTTTACGTCCCTGATCCTGATGTGAAGCGAGTGCCAGGAATTTTTTAGATGTAGAAAAATCGGAAAGAGGTAGACCAGGTGTCCAATTGAAGAGTACAGGCAGGTAGCTTCAAGTATCGGCCTGCATAGTAAATTTTAGGTTGAACTCCTTATCGGAGATAAATGTCACGAATTCTGATAGTTCACTCCTAGTACCTGTCCAGACGACCAACACATTGTCTATATACCTCTGCCACATGAAGATGTGGCGAAGATAGATTGACGCATTATCGTCCGCAAACAGATCCCTCCCATTCCCCCCCCCCCCCAGGTACAGGTTGGCATACAATGGGGCACAAGATGTCCCCATCGCAACTCCCTGTACCTGGAGGTATGTGGAACCATTGAAAAGAAAAACATTGGACGTCAAAACTTGATCCAGTAGTTGCACAATGAAATCGCCCAACCATAACAGGGTTTGACAAGCTTGGTCCAAAACGAACAAATCATTATTAAACCCGCCGATAAGGGGACTGAATGTGGTCGTGATGGACAGGCATCAATATACGGAGATGTGTGAGGCGATACTAAAAAATCATAGAATGGTACCAATTAGTCCCTGAGGAGCTACTTGCTGATTACCGATCCCAATATAAATCCATTATTACTCATGCTTATCAATGTCTGTTTGAGAAGGACCTTTTTGAATATCTTCATGTCAAATGGCCTATCATACCTACCTTCTATGCCCTCCCGAAGGTCCATAAAAATCTGACCGAACCACCAGGGCGGCCGATTGTCTCAGGAATTGGTTGTCATACGGAAATGGCAAGCAAATGTATAGACATCCAACTGAGACCCCATGTTATGGGACTACCGTCCTACTTAAGATTTGCTGGAGTTACTAAAAGTTATTGAGTGCATAGCTGCCCCACCTGGAGCGATACAAGTGGCCATTGACATCGAAACCCTTTACTCCAGCATCCCCCACAAGAAAGGAGTGGCGGTAGTTTCTATGTTCTTGAGGGAACAGGATAGAAATAGTTGGCGGTTTTGTGATTTCATCATGCAACTACTGGATCATGTTTTGACATCCAATGTTTTTATTTTCTATGGTTCCACATACCTCCCAGGTACAAGGGGTTTGCGATGGGGACATCATGTGCCCCATCGTATGCTAACTGTACCTGGGGGATGGGAGAAATCTTGTTTTGCGGACTATAATGCGTCAATCTTTCTTCGCCACATCTTATTGTTGCGGAGGTATATAGACGATATGGTCGTCTGGACAGGTACCATCAGTGAACTTTCAGAATTCATGACATTTATCTCTGATAATGAGTTCAACTTAAAATTTACTATGCAGGCTGATACTTGTAGTATTCCTTTTTTGGATTTAAGACTGTTCCTTAACCCCGATGGCTCCTTGAGTAGTACCTTATATCGCAAGGCAACGGCTGGTAATACCATCTTACATTATAACAGTGCCCATCCTCCCACGCGGCTTTATAAGTAGATGCCAAAGCTGTATTTTGAGCGACTTCGATCCCAGGGTTATTGTAAAAAAGTGCTTAAACGGGCATATGAGAGGGCTAAATTAAATTAACGTGATCAATTAATCTACAAATCCAAAACTAGGAATGAGAACATCACTACAAAACAAATTGCTACCTAGTGCGCAACAGGTACAGTTTCGTAGATTGGTAGCTTGTAATTGGCACTTTCTTACAGAGGATCCCGGAGATAGTACATAGGAGATCTCGCTCCATCAGGGACAATTTGGTTCATAGCCACTACTCGACTCCTGAATCCTTGGCTGGCGCAGTGGGGGGTGTTGGTACTTACCAATGTGGTGGCTGTAACCAGTGTCCATGGGTGCGGGAAGGTAACATATATGTCCACTGCCTCGTGGTGGTCATCTCAAGTCTCAATTCTATGCAGACTGCCAGACCGTGGGCATTGTCTATATGGCAACATGTATATGTGGAGCGTTTTACATCGGGAAGACCAAATGCACATTTGCAAGGTGTATATAGGATCACCTCTACCTTGATGTAGGTCTCCTGTATATGCCTATATGAAAACATGTAGGCCTTAATCATAGTTACGATCCTTCAGTAATTTGTTTTGGCAGTGATCCCCCACAAATTGCAGGGTGGTGATTTTGATAAAAAGATCTTACAAAAAGAGGCTAAATGGATTTATAATCAAAAGGAGACTATGCCTCCCGGGTTAAATACAACACTTACTTTTAAACCATTCCTGTAATATTGAGAGTATTCCTATAGTGAGAGTTCCATGGCTTGCAGCTGCTATAAACTAAACCATATGATTGTATCTTTCATCTGGATATAAGGAATTATTTAGCTTATAGGTTAAGGATATGTAAAATATGCACGTTTGATTTATTGTTCCTGCGGCCGTTCAATATCTTTGGGTTAGTCTGACTGCTAGCTTAGTGTGTTTGTATGGTGAGGCATTTGGGTTCTCCTGGTGGATGAGGAGGGTTTTCTCCTCGGCATCTGTCCACTGTAATTCTCCTTGGCGAACGGGAGGCGCTATGCGCGCTCTTCTCACTGTTCTGCTGTTGCCATCTGCGAACGCAATTAGATGAGTGATGCACATGCGCTTCTAGAGGGGAACCCGCACCGGGTAGGACGTCTGAGCCATGCCAGGCTCAGTCATTTCTAGTGGGACCGTGTCTTAAGGACGTGGCAACTGTGCTGTTCGGACCCACATTCCGATGGAGGCAGATAAGGACACAGATGCCAGGATAGGCTGACACTGTGGTCTGCTGTATATCTATGCAGGCAACATCCTTGTAATAAGGTAATCGTTGGAGACTAGAACTAGTGTGGTTTTAATGGATGTGAATGATTGTTTAGTCATATGTCTGTATTAGAATGTATTTGGGGGCTGTTACATGGTGAGAGGGTTGGATGTTATGTGCTTTGTGGTTAATGTTGCTCACATGGCAATCATGAGGTGGTGGTTGTTGGCATAGGATCTAGAACACATAGTATTGAAGGCTGTTATTTATAGTTGGCTGGTTGATTGGATGTGGGTGAGCTATGAGGGGCAAACTACATTGGCTATTATGGTGATGTGAGGAATCTTGAGGGAGTTACACATATGTGCATTGCGCGTGTGTTGTTAGTATGGGTGGTAGCACTGTAGCTGTTTGGATGGAGACATGCATACATTGGTGTCCCATTCATGTGGCTGTTTGTATGTTTGGTAAACTTTGGTTGGCATGCGTCTATTATGCCATGTAGTTGGATTGATTTGTTTCTATGGATATCCTAGTTGTTGGTTGAACTGTAGGTACAATATAATATGACGGTAGGCTATGTTGATTGGAGGTGCTTTTACACCACTATAGAATATATTAGGGCTGGGCGATTTTCCCCAAAAAAAAATCTGCGATTTTTTTTTTTTTTTTTTTTATAAAAAACTCGAAATTCGATTTTTTTTTTTTATTATATTAATTGAAGTGCATCAACAAACAAAATTGCAAAGGCAAACTCTATCTCTAACTGCAAAGTCAGTGTGCAACAAAGATTGTTAAACATCCAAATTATTAATACTGTATTTGGATTTAGCTAATAAAACAACAAAAAATCTTGAGGTTACTCTTAGTCTAATTGAACTGTGCCCGTGTCTCACTGTGCCCGTGCTTCACTGTGCCCATGCTTCAATCACTGTGCCCGTACCTGATGCAGATTTTCATGGGATACGGATTTTACTGCTACACCGGCGGCCATTCCAGTATTCAAAAGCCGCGCCTCCTCCTCGTCTGTGATAGGCGGAACACTCAATTTCCCAGCATTCAGTGTTCCGCCTACCATGGAAATCCGCTCATCCTCATAACACAGACGAGGATGAGAGGATGTCCGTGATAGGCTGAACACTGCCTGCTGTGAAATTGAGTGTTCCGCCTATCACAGACGAGGACTCGGGAGGCGCGGCTTTTGAACACTGCAATGGCCGCCGTCTGTCTGCATGACACGCTGATCAGATAGGCAGACGGCGGCTTGCGGTTAGTTAGTGTTACATTACATCTACTCGCTGTGGCGAGTAGATGTAATTGGGGTAACGCAGCCCAGTGCCATTCCGCATACGCCCCCTGCAGCCCTGCTACGGAAACTTTGAAGGAAAAAAAAGTAAAAAAAAAAAAAAAAAATTTTTTTTTTAAAATCTAAAAAAATCGATTTTCTTCAAAACTGAATCGATTTGAGCTCAAAACTCGATTCAAGATTAAAATCGATTTTTTTCCCAGCCCTAGAATATATATGGAGATATTTTCTTCTTATTCAAATTTTCTTCACTAAACAACTTAACCACTTCCCTACCCAGCCATAGACAAATGACGTCCACAGATGGGATCTCCCATCCTCGGCTTTGTAGGGGGATATCTGAATGATGCCTGCAGCTAGAGGCATCATTCAGATATCCTTTTAAAGTGCCGGCGATTCTGTGCACCATAGGAACGATCATAGCGGCTGTTCCCTTGCTTGATCGTTCTTATAGGCGGCGGGAGGGGACACCCCCCCCTCCCGCCGCCATCCGGTGCTTCTCCGAGCTCCCCCGTGCGATCGGGGACCCGGAGCGAATCTTCCGGCATCGTTGGTGGAGTCACGTGATGAGCATAGAGATGACTGGTGACCAGATGGTCACCAGTCATCTCTATGATCGTCGGAGGCCCGGGCGCGATGTGATGACGTCACGCCCGGGTCCTCAAATGTAAACAAAGCCGCCATTGCGGCTGTAAGTATGAAATCAGTGAAAATTTTTTCACTGATCTCATGCTTTCCAGCCTGGAGGAGAGATGTGGGGTCTTATTGACCCCGCATCTCTCAATAAAGAACCTGTCTCACACATTCCTATTACAAGGGATGTTTACATTCCTTGTAATAGGAATAAAAGTGATCAAAAAAAAAAAAAGTAAAATCATTGTAAAAAAATAAAGAAAATAAATAAATAAATAATAATAAAAAAAAATTTAAAACGCCCCTGTCCCCGATAGCTCGCGATCAGAAGCGAATGCACACGTAAGTCGCCCACATATGTAAACGCCGTTCAAACCACGCATGTGAGGTATCGTCGCGTGCGTTAGAGCGCGTGCAACAATTCTAGCACTAGACCTCCTCTGTAATTCTAACCTGGTAACCTGTAAAAAAAATTAAAGCGTCGCCTATGGAGATTTTTAAGTACCGAAGTTTGGCGCCATTCCATGAGTGTGCGCAATTTTAAAGCGTGACATGTTAGGTATCTATTTACTCGGCGTAACATTATCTTTCATATGTTCCCAAAAAATTGGGCTAACTTTACTGTTTTGTTATTTTTTAATTCATGAAACCATTTTTTTTTTTTTTAAAAAGGCGTTTGAAAAATTATTGCGCAAATATTGTGCAAGAAAAAATGTTGCAATGACCGTCATTTTATTCCCTAGGGTGTCTGCTAAAAAAACATATATAATGTTTGGGGGTTCTGAGTAATTTTCTAGCAAAAGAATGATGATTTGTACATGTAGGAGAGAAGTGCCAAAATAGGCCCGGTATTGAATAGGTACAAAAAGCCCTGTATTGAAGTGGTTAAGGGAACGCCCGCCGCAGCAATACTTTGCTACTTTGAAGAGGAATACCATTGTTATGGTAACAGCTAGAGTGAGGGGAAGATGACCTCCATCCGTCTCCATATCATTGCAGGGCAGAAGTGACGTCAAAACATCACTTCTGCCCAATGCTCTTAAAGGGACATTTTTTATTTATTTTTATTGCATTTAAGTCTAAATATGAGATCTGAGGTCTTTTTGACCACAGATCTCAAATTTAAGAGGACCTGTCATGGTTTTTTTAAATTACAAGGGATGTTTACAAACCTTGTAATAGGAGTAAAAGTGACCCAATTTTTTTTTTCTGTAAAAGCATTGTCAAAATAAAAGGATTAAAGTAAAATGAGATTTTTATTTCTTTAAAGCGCCCCGTCCCGATGAGCTTGCAGAAGCAAACGCATATGTGAGCAGCGCCGCATATGAAAACGGTGTTCAAACCACACATGTGAGGTATCGCCGCGATCGTTGGAGCAAGAGCAATAATTCTAGCCCTAGACCTCCTCTAACTCAAAACATGCAACCTGTTGCATTTTTTAAACGTCGCCTATGGAGATTTTTAAGGGTAAAAGTTTGTCGCCATTCCACGAGCGGTCACAACTTTAAAGCGTGACATGTTGGGTATCAATTTACTGGGCATAACATTATCTTTCACAATATAAAAAAAAATTGGGCCAACTTGATTTTTTTCCCAAAAAAGTGCACTTGTAAGACCGCTGGTCAAATATGATTGACAAAGTATTGCAACGACTGCCGTTTTTTTTCTCTATGGCAGTGGTTCTCAACTCTGGTCCTCAGGACCCACTAACAGGCCAGATTTTAAGTATTACTTTGGGGAGATGCAGACTAGAATACTGAAATCACTGAGCAGCAAATTATATCACCTGTCATGTATTTCAGTTATCTTGCAAACCTGGCCTGTTAGTGGGTCCTGAAGAGAGGAGA
Organism: Rana muscosa; assembly: GCA_029206835.1. NCBI lineage: Eukaryota > Metazoa > Chordata > Amphibia > Anura > Ranidae > Rana > Rana muscosa. The sequence goes on along the minus strand of CM055120.1, from coordinate 269,224,320 downwards.
TGAGAACCACTGCTCTATGGTGTTGGAGCCCCCAAACATTATATATTTGTTTCTAAGTAAATTTTATAGCAAAAAAAAGTTTTGTTTTTTTTTTTTACTTGTAAACATCAATTCTCAGAGGCTCAGTCCTTAAGTGGTTAATCTGTCTCAAACTCTGTTTTTCATCATTGTGGTATTCCTTTTAAGAATATTTAATTTCTTCTACTTACAGAATATACAAATTTTATTAAAATCTTAAAACCGTATATACTCGAGTATAAGCCAAGTTTTTCAACCCTTTTTTTCAACCCTTTTTTCAGGGCTGAAAATGCACTCCTCAGCTTATACTCGAGTCAGTGCCTGAAAATCTTCTTAGACTGCGGGCGGTGTCCATTGTTTAAATATCCCGGCTTCCTCCTGGTCCCTTCCGTGATAGGCGGAACACTGAACACAGTGTTTGCTGGAAACGCCTATCATGGACGTTCTCTTGTCCGAGGGTGAAAAGACGTCCGTGATTGGTGGAACACTGAACACAGTGACTGCTGGGAAACTGAGTCCGAGAATGAGAGGACCTCCGTGATAGGCGGAACACTCAACAGTGTTTGCTGGAAACGCCTATCACGGAACAAGACCAGGAGGAAGCCGCGATATTTAAACAATGGACCCCGCTCGCAGTCTAAGATGATTTTCAGGTATACTGTCTCGGGGAGGCTGCAATGGACACAGGTTGGGCACAGTGAGGTTGGGCACAGTGAGGTGGCAATGGGCACAGTGAGGTGTGCAAATGGGCATTGTTGACCCTAATTTCCGCTTACAGTAACTGCTGCGTTTCCCCCCCTAGGCTTATACTCGAGTCAATACTTTTTCCCAGTTTATTGGGGTAATATTAGGTACCTTGGCTTATACTTGGGTCGGCTCATACTCGAGTATATACGGTAAATACCATTACCCACTATATCTGTTTTAGAGGATTAAATTCTTACCCTGCTCCCATCTCCCACTCCCCCCACCTCTCTTTCTTCTCCCCTCTCTCATTTCATTCCCTGCCACCCTCCATCATTTTTTCCAGGTATTTCTCTGGCGCCTTAAATTCTGTCCATCTTTCCTAGGTTCTATTATATTTTTCAAATCGCCCCATTTCTCTGCTGCATTAATATTCGATTTTACTATAGTATTCAATTCGCTCAAACCATTCCTTTGTCTGGTTTTCTTATGTTAACCACTTCTTTGGTATTAGGGCTGCACCCAAATTTCGGCCGATATCGGCAATTTGCTGAAAGAGAAATCTTACCGATAATGGAGACGAAAATGGGGCGGGGCCCCGGTGCCGCCCATTACGGGTCATTTTGGAGTGCTGGAGGAAGATGTGTGCAGAGGGGCTTTCCCTCCCAGCTCCGCCTACCGGCATCTCGCTCTGAGTTGCTCCTGCACAGTAAGTGCGGCCAGGAACCGGGGTACAGGTTTATCGGCGGTACAGGCAGTGGAGCTGGCTCCCCTCCTCCCATCACTCAGCACTGTGCGTGGCGATCGGGTGATAGAAGTCCCTGCATGTGGGAGGATTCTGACATCTGACCCCATTCCTTCTCCTGTCTTCTGTCACTGTGCAGTGTCGATGAGATCCTCTCCTGTCTGAGTGGCACTGCCCAGTGCCTCTGTACTGACCAGAATGTGCTTTGTAGAAGGTAAATAGAGTAATCCCTGCACACTGATAACTCTTCACACCCGGCACTTTTCTTCTCTCTCATTGCTTGTCCAGCTCTCACTACACTCGCAGCCCCCCCCCCTCCTCCTCAGCATTTCCCGTTCCACAATCTCTTCATCTACTAGTCTTGTTATAACTCTCTGTATGCTCTAGTCTGCAACTGTCACAATCTCAGAATCCTGCCAGCATTCCATTAATTCCTCATTGCTCCTTCATCCTGCCAGAACTTTTTTTCCTTTACTTCACTGCAGGGGCATAACTACAGTGGTCGCCATTGCGACTCAGCCCGAGAGGAGGGGCGGCATACAGAGGAATCAATGCCCTCCATGTTCTTCCTGCAGTCACTGAATGCCTGCAGGAGGGAGATGAGGAAAAGTGGGCATTCAGCAGCTGCAGGAAGAACATGGAGGGCATTGGTTCCTCTGTATGCTGCCCCTCCTCTCCAGCTTTTTCTGCTGTCTGTGGGCCCCTCAGCTCTCTCCTGGCCCTTCTGTGATCTTCCCCAGCAACTTCTATGCTCTCTCCCACCCCACCCCCCTTCTCTAACCCCCTACTGTTCTCCGGTCCCCCCTGGTGCTCTTCTGCTCCTCTCCGGTCCCCCCTGGTGCTCTTCTCCCTGTGCTTTTTTAGTCCCCCCCCCGTGCTCCCTGTGCTCTTTTCTGGTCCCCCCTTGTGCTCTTCTACTTTTACCCTGCCATTCTCTTGTCACCCTGTAATGTCTCCTGCCTGCCCCCCCCCCAGCTCTGTCAGGTTTCCCCCTCCCCTCTCCCACTGGCTGCTGTGGGGAATATGTCAGGATGGAGAGCAGGGAAGGCTTCCCTGCCTGAAACGACAGAGTAAGTTATTTGTACAAATCACTTACTCTGTCCATTCCTAACTGTAGCATAATAAACTGTGTTTACAGACAACACAGTTTACTATACTACCACACCTACTTTTTGCTGCGGCGCACTAAGCTTGCCACAGGTTAATTTCTCCCCTAGATGTCCCTCATTCTCACCTTCAAAAGTTGGGAGGTATACACTGACAGGCTGCAAATGATGGTCACTGGTGAGGCCCAGGCAGGCTGCAAATGATGGGCACTGGTAGGCTGCTGGGCACGCCCAGGGGGGCAGTCCCTCCGGACATAACCCTCCTACCTGCAACCAGCAGCCTCAGTTTTTTTTTCTTCTGCCTAGCAGAAGGAGAAGACGTGGCTCTCAGGAGCCAGTCAACTGGAAGATTTTTTTTTATTCCTTTGAGAATTTTTTTATTTTTGAGACCTTCAATCAACTGTCCGCTGGGCAACAGGTTGGGTACACTAGTATCCTCGTAGTCTTCCCTGTCAGACTATTGAGCGTGCTGATCCTCGCCTTGTGTGCGTGAGACTCAGTAAACGACATGCCCCATGACTCCAGGGGTGGCCGGTGGGCTTTTATGCTCCCGCGGTCCTCCTAAGATTGAACAGTGCCTGCTGTACCTTTCGCGGTGGACCGGGCCGACAGCTACTCAGTACTACTCTGTGATAGGTCTGTCTGAAACACGCCAGTGGGTCCCTCTGGGACGGGTAAGTAGTCTCTCCTGCATCAGGTGAGTACATGCTGGCTGTGTTTCTCTGTGTGGGGGGGTTTTTCCCTGTCTCCCCCCTGTATGCTGCTCCCTAATCTGGCGCTGAGCTGTGTGGGGGTACCTGGGGGTCACTCTGGCCTGGCGGGGGGGGGGGGCTCATGTCTGTGTGCTGGGGCTGAGAAAACGTGGGGTGTTTGGAGACGCCATTAGGATCAATGGCGCAGTATTACACGTGGCCGGCGGCCATTTTCTTGAAGCCGCGGCGCTTTCACTTTCGTTTTTGGCTTCTATCGCCGCTGTTGCAGCGCAAATCTCCTCCAACTCTCCTCACTCTCTCCTCAGGCTTCACTCGCGCTGGCAGTGCAAACAGCGGAGCTGAGCGGTCCTCCTAAAGGGTTGGTGGGTCCTCTGGGTAACCCCTCCTCAGTCAGCACAGCCAGTGGGGGTGGACTGTTTATTCACTTTATTGTGCATAAGGTTTCAGAGGGTAGCGAATATGGAGTCTGGTTCGCCTGCTTCCCCACTCTTGTCAGAGGCAACAGGCAGTGCTCCTGCGGACCCTATGGACCAGTTGTCGGCAGTCCTGGAATCTGTCAGGATGAAAGCGGTGTGTGAGCGCAAGGGAACTATAAGCGCCCTCTCCCCACACAATCTCCACATGGGGAGTGCTCGGATTCAGATATGGGCCTAGCTGCGGCTGCTCAGGACCCTAGCTCTGAATATTTTAATGTTTTTGAATAGGACACTCCTTGCGAGGAAGACTCCAGTTCTGAGTCAGTAAATGACAGGACGCTTGTAAGTGAACTTATTGATGCTGTGAGAGACACTCTCAAGCTGGATGCTGCTGCTGAGGTACCTCAGGTGGACGCTGTCTCCTTTAGTTCTTTTCAAGCTTTTCTTTTACACAGCTTCCTCACTGTTTCCTCACGCTGCGTCAAGAGCAGCATGGCTGATACAGTGGTTACACAGTGCCCCCCCCCCCCCCGGTCGGTGCAGCATGGTGGGGGGGACTTTATTCATTTATTTCTCTAGTCCCTGTGAGCTTTCTGTGTGCTGTCTCTGAGGCAATAACAGGGTCTCTGCACCTGTGGTTTCCCGCCATTTCCTGGGGAACGCTCTGAGCTCTGACAGGACCACGGTCTGAGGTGTCAGAGGTTTCCTTTTACCTGCATGCTGCTTCGGCAGCACATTTAAGCAGGTTGTAACGATAGAGAAGTTAATGCGCCTCGGCGCCATAATTTAAACTTATCTTGTAACTCTACACTGGATACATTCACAGTGTATGTATGTGTTATTGGTCTCTGCGTCTGCGTGGGTTTCCTCCCACATTCCAATGCTGTGTCTTCAGTGTCATACACGATATAAACACACACAATATGTTTATACACGACTCTAAATACATTCACAGTATATGTATGTATTATACTCTCTGGGTCGGCGTGGGTTTCCTCCGGGTGCTCGGGTTTCCTCCCACGCTCTCACGATATGTGCACTTCGGCTCTCTGCACAGTATAAACATGTTCAATATGTTTATTATACATACTATAAATACCTACAGTAGGTGTATGCTGTCTGCGTGGGTTTCCTCCGGTTTCCTCCCAAGCTCCAATGGTAATGCACAGCATAAACATGTGCAATGTTTATTCACATGCTATCATTCCTACACGGTATCTGTATGCTGTCTGCGTGGGTTTTTTCCGGGTGTTCCGATTTCCTCCCACGCTCTGGCGGTATGTGCGCCCTTGCCTCTCTGCTCAGTTTAAACATGTTCCATATGTTTATCAGGCCTACTATAATACCTACGCGGTATGTGTATGTAGTCTGTGTGGGTTTCCACGGGTACTCCGGTTCCCTCCCACATTCCAATGGAATGGGCGCTTTCGGCGCTATGCACAGCCGAAACTTGTGCGATTTTGATTATTCACATGCTAACATACCTACGCGGTATGTGTGTGCAGTCTGCGTGGGTTTCCTCCGGGTCCTCCGGTTTCCGCCCACGCTACATGACATGCGCGCCTTTGGTGCCATACACAGTATAAACGTACACATTATGTTTATACACAACTCTAAATACGTTCACAGTAGATGTATGTATTGTATTCTCTGGGTCTGTGTGGGGTTCCTCCGGGTACTCCGGTTTCCTCCCACACGCCAACGGTAAGCGCGCCTTCAGCGCTATGCGCACACACACGTGTTCAAAATGTTCATCACACATACTATAGTAACTGCGTATGCAGTCTGCGTGGGTTTCATCCGGGTGCTCCGGTTTTTACCCCGCGCTCCAATTGTGTGTGTGCATTTTCAGCGCTATGCACAGCATAAACATGTGCAATTTGTTTTTTCGCATGCTAACCATGCCTACACGGTTGTGTACGCAGTCTGCGTGGCTAGTTTCCGCCCACGCCCCAATGATGTGCGCGCCTTCGTCGCTTGCACAGTATAAAAGTGTCTAATATCTTTATCCACACATACTAAACTACATACGCCGTATGTGGTTGTACTATGCTCTTGTGGCTGAGTGGGTTTCCTCCCACGCTCTAATTGCGCGTTTTGACGCAATACACAGCATTAACTATACGTTTGTACAATCAACACTTATCAATGGAATAGCTGCTGGATGGAGCATTGTCATAAGGATCCCTGGTACCAGGGGTACCACCTTCCACCTGCCCTTCGGTGGTGATCAGAAGCGCTGGCTTGGTCTGTGTTCGCCATGCTGAGGTTAGCGTTACGCCCATTAGTGGCTGCTCGCTGGCGTTTCTGAAGCTCAATGACTGGGCATAAGCCTCTGCTTCATCTATCAGTCGACCAGCAGGTGCACTGCAACTGCTTTAGACTCTAGGGGTCTCTGTGCCCGGGGTGGGTTTGCGCCACCTGTAGAGGCTGAGTTACTTGTCCACTGACCGAGTTTCTAGGGAAGCTCTGTCAGGTTGCCTTTCTTGGCCAACAATTGAGGCACCCCGTAAGCCGGGGCTTCCCTTCTCCGATACATTGCGGGGTCTCTTTGGGATTATCGTACCCATCACGCTGCAGGACGGTCCTGTTGGCCGTGTGCATTCCAGGGGAAGGGTCCTTACATCCGGAGGTGTTTTCACCTCCTTTACCGGAGGTGGGGCACCGGATGTGGACCTTCTGGCCTCTTGAATCACTCGCAAGGTGTCGAGATTCGTGGCCAGGTCCAGGGATCCCTGGGCAGACACGTCAGACGCGTTGGTGGCCCGTGGGGGCAGTATCGCCTGATGTATGCTTACCCTCCGCTACTGTTGTTGCCTCGTCTGCTACGCAGAGTAGGGGCAGAGGCCATTCTGGTGATCCTCATTGCTCCGGAACGGCGACATTGGTACGCCGATCTAGTTTGGCTATTCGCAGACGTTCCTTGGCAACTGCCTATTTGGGTGGACCTTCTGTCTCATGGTCCCATACTTCATCCTGCTTTACAGTCCTTGGCTTTAATGGCATGGCTGTTGAAAGCCAGGTGCTGAGGGACTGAGATCTCTCGGATTCGGTCATCTCATCTATGTTGTGGGCATGGAAATCTTCCTCCAGAAAGATCCATCACCGTACCTGGAAGGCTTACATCGCTATGTGCGAGGAGCTTGATTGGCGTCCCCGGACGTATACCGTTCCCAGGATTTTGCTGTTCTAACAGCGTGGTGTGACCCAAAAGCTGGCCTTGCGTACCATCGAGGGTCGGATTTCGGGCCAGGCTGTCTTTTTCAAGGACCACTTACCGGGCCATTCCTTGATTAGCACCTTTGTGCAGGGGGTTCACCATGCGATCCCCCCTGTCAAGCCTCCTCTCCCTCCTCGGGATCTCAATTTTGGTGCATCTCGGTTCTCCAAGAACATCCCTTTGAAAATATCAGAGATATTCCTCTCTTGATTTTGTCTCAGAAGGTGGCTTTCTTAGTGGCCATTACTTCTGTTGGCCGGGTGTCTGAGTTGGCGGCTCTGTCATGCAAGTCGCCTTACCTGGTCCTCCATAAGGATAAGGCGGTGTTGCGACCGTCTTTCCTTCCAAAGGTGGTTTTCGGCTTTTCACCTTAATGAGGACATTGTCCTTCTGTCCTTGTGCCCTCACCCATCGCATCCCAGAGAGTTTGCGCTTCACACTTTGGATGTGGTGCGAGCCTTACGGGTATACCTGACGGCTACTGCTTCTATTCGGAAGTCTGACTCACGGTTTGTGTCTGTCTCTGGTCCAACACAGGGCCAAGCGGGGTCGTCTGCCACCGTTTCTAGGTGAATCAGACTGACCGTCATACAGGCCTTTGCCCTTAAGGGGCGGGCGCCACCCTTTCCGGTTACGGCGCATTCCACCAGGGAAATTGATGCTTCCTGGGCTTTCCGACATCAAGCGTCGGTTGCACAAGTGCGCAAGGCGGCGACCTGGTCGTCCGTTCATACCTTTTCTAAGTTCTATAAGTTTGATGTGGCTGCATCTTCGAATGCTTCCTTCGGCCGCAGTGTTGCAGGCCGCTGTTTAATGTTGCAACTCCTCCGTTGAGGAGCTCTGCTTGTTTGGAGTGAAGTTTTGGTTTTTCCTTTACTACTGCTCCCACCCTCTTCTGATACTGCTTTGGGACGTCCCATGTGTTTCAGTATTAGAGCTGTGTCAGTCCATGGACGATAAGAGAAAATAGGATTTTTGTACTCACCGTAAAATCCGTTTCTCTGACGTCCATGGACTGACATAGCACCCACCCTTCTTTTGAGGTTTGTACTGCTTTGTTACGAACTGAGGCTGCTGGCAGCAGGTAGGAGGCTTATGTCCGGAGGGACCGCCCCCCTGGACGGTGCTGTTCAGCTCTGGTTTGCTCTAGAATGTATGTTTCTAACATCTGACATTCTGCCTAGATCTTCTCCTGCGAGCAGGGACATATACCCACGGGTTTCAGTATTAGAGCTGTGTCAGTCCATGGACGTCAGAGAAACTGATTTTACGGTGAGTACACAAATCCTATTTTTCCTATAATTTTTGTTTAAGACTTTTTTGACTCGTGAAACAAGCACGCCTATATACTGTTGGTTATCTTTTCTCCAGTTATTGCTCCTATGTAATCCTGGATTTCCTGCCAGTAGTCCTTTATTTTTGGGCATTCACACCAGATGTGCATCATTGTGCCGATCTGTCCACATTCCCTCCAACACTGCGGGGATTTGTCCGAGTGGTATTTATGGATCTTGTCTGGTGTCCTATACCATCTTACCAGGCATTTTTTTTTTTATATTAAGCGTTTTTATTGAACACTGTACACATGAAGTATGGCATTACAGGGTATATGTCAATAATAGTAACAGAGATCAGATACAAGTACCAATACATTGACATTCACAGATCAGAAAGAGACAGAGTTGGAACCCAACCCAGAGTAGTATATTTTAGGGACTGCATACGTCAGGATCAACCCGTACAAGTATTAGATACCGAAAGCCACCTATCCCAAATCTTATTGTATTTATCCGGGCATCCTCTATTAAGATATATATTTTTCTTATAAGGCAAAGTGGCATTCACATCTGCTTTCCACTCAGAGAAACTAGGAGGTGTAGGTCTCATTCAGTGTCTGAAGAAAAATGAGGGGTGTAGTGGTGGCGCTGCTCTTGCATAAAACCAGTCTGCTGGAAGCCAGATATTGGTAATAATGAAAGTAATAAAAAGGTCTAAAAATGAGCAACAAAGTGGGTTCTACCTGGTATTTTCTGTTATGGAGGTATGTTCAGAACCTGAAATGAGGACCTGAATTTTGGACTTCCGTAAAGTAAAGAGGGGTTCTATATTCAGGGCAATATAGTCGGCTGGAGACCTGGATACAGAGACTCCCAAGTACCTAATCAGGCTGACCCGCTGTACCTGCAGGTGATCCTGCAGGGCATGGGGGGGGGGGGGAACTGTCAATGGGCAAGATTTGGGACTTATCCCAGTTTATTTTGAGGCCAGAAAAAGACACAATGTTCTATGGTCTGTAAAGCAGTATGTAAGGAAGTGTCGGAGTCTGCTAAATAAAGTAACGTGTCGTCCGCATATAAACTGATTTTTTCTACCTGGGATCCCAAGCCAAGGCCACGTATCCTGGGGTCATTTCTAATGGAGATTGCCAAAGGCTCGGCTGCTAGAGCATAGAGCAAGGGGGACAATGGACACCCTTGTCTAGTGCCCCTGGTCAGGTCGAATAGAGTAGACGTCCAACCATTGGCAACAACCTTGCCCCTCGGGGCTTGGTATAGGATCTGGACCCATCTGATGAAGCTCGGACCAAAGCCGAACCCCCGCAGACAGCCCCACAAGTGCCTCCACTCCACTGAGTCGAAGGCCTTGGCTGTGTCCAAGGCCACTACCACCCGAGAGCCAACCTCCGTATGCACCGCCTGCAGATTGATATAAAGCTTTCTAAGGTTGAACGAAGTGTTGCGGCCTGGCATAAAGCCGGCCTGGTCTGTATGAATGAGACTCAGAATCACTTGGTTCAAGCGTAGAGCCAAAATTTTGGCGAGGATTTTTATGTCAACCTGCAGGAGAAAGATAGGCCTATATGACTCTGGCAAACCCAGGTCCTTTCCCGGTTTAGGTATAAGCACTATGGTAGCCTCTCTCATTGAGGGGGGGAGGACAGATGTCTCAAAGAGGTAGTTATATAGCGCAGGGAGCCTAGGAACAAGGATTTCACTGTATTGCGAGTAGAATTCAATAGGCAGACCGTCGGAACCTGGGGTTTTAGAGTTGTGGAAGCTGGCAATTGCCGCAACCACTTCATCTGGGGTGAGGGGTGACTCTAGGGTGACTAACTGTTCGTCCGTCAGTTTCGGGAAGTCAATTCCTGCAAGTAATTCGGTCAACTGGTCATCTGTGCCGGACGACTGGGATGTGTATAGTCGTCTGAAAAAATCTCGGAACCGGTTAGATACCGTTCGTGGGTCAGAGATCACTCCGCCATCGGGGTCAGTGAGTGAAATAACAGTTGGGGGCCTATCTTCACTATGAACCATGTAAGCTAACAGTTTACCTGCTTTTTCCCCCTGTTCAAAGAACTTCTGTTTAGCAAAAAACTATTTACGTCTGGCAGCCTCATATTGGATCTGGTCTACCACCCTGGACTGAAGTTTAAGAAGGTCAGGATACACCGGGGAGGGGTCGGCTATAAAGGATCTTTCAGTGGCCGACAGATCAGACAGAGCCCTGTCCAATGCAGCCGCTGAATCTGCCTTAAATCTATTAATGCGAGCGGATTGAACCATACGGGCATGTAACTTTAAAGGTTTCCCAGACCACATCTGGAGGAGCAGACGTGTCGTTATCTGCAAAAAAATCGGTCCAGGCACAGGCAAGTTCGTCATTCTCCGACAACAGAGATAGCCAAAATGGGTTCAATCTCCAAGAGGGCGGAGGTTTAACCAGTGGCATTGATAAAGTGACCCAGTACGGACTATGATCCGAGAGTAGCCTAGGAGAACCCTGCTTCTAGTAAGCGGGGTGCAAGTACAGTAGATACAAGAATCAAGTCAATACGGGACATGGTTTTATGGGAAGCTGAAAAGCATGAGTAAGCTCTGGCTTGGGGGAACTTATACCGCCAGGTGTCAATTGGGCTAAAGGCAGAGATAAGTCTGGAGAGCCTGGAGCTCGTCGGGGCAGTGCCACCCGGCGGTGCTGGCTGAGGCCTATCAAGGCTAGGATTCAGGGTAGCGTTAAAGTCCCCCAGCCAGATCGCCTGCATCGAAGGATGGCAAGACATAAACAACAGACCCTCAGAAATATTAACAGAATTAAATGGTGGGGGGATATATACAGCCAGAAGCAGGAATGGTTCACCATAAATTTTATCTGAAAGGAACACGTAGCGGCCCTGTGGATCAGAATGCACATCACACAACTCAAAATGGACCGCCTTGGCGACAAACAACAAAACCCCACGAGCCTAGGTAGAGTAGGTCGAACGGTATGCCCACCCCACCCAGGACCGCCGGAGCGCCATCTGAAGCCGCCCGTCCACATGCGTCTCGACCAGCACCATTATGTCAGCTCTTTGTTTCTTGAAGTGCAAATACCGCGGACCTTTTTACCTTATCCCCCAGTCCCTGGACATTCCAGGTAAGTAGCTTTAGTGTGGCCATCTAAGAAACTGGGGGACAAGTAGTGTGCCAAGGGCAGTCCAGCCCACCCAACTCAAGCACAGTGTATAACATATCCAACCTGTCAAGCTGTATACATATAGTGGTACATTGTAAATGAAAAATATGAAGGTGTCGCATCCAGTAAAAAAATAAAGTCCACAAAAATATACATGTATTGCCGTGCAGAAAACCCATACAAACTAAACCCACCCTGCACCCACCCCAACTGGTGCGGGTATTACCCAACACTAAACTTAGAGGAGCAACTAGATAAGTGCCAAAGTAACAAAAGGGGCCACAAGATGTTGAAGGCATTTGAGAAGCCTGGGGCCACAGATCCAGGGGAGTCACTAGCCCAGTGGTTCTCAACTCCTGTCCTCAGGACCCACTAACAGGCCAGATTTTAAGTCTTACCTTGGGGAGATGCAGACTAGAATACTGCAAGTCCTGAGCAACAAATTATATCACCTGTGATGTATTTCAGTTATCTTGCAAACCTGGCCTGTTAGTGGGCCCTGAGGACAGGAGTTGAGAACCACTGCACTAGCCAATAACAGATGGCTGACCACAACCATCCCCAGACTCGGGAGGGCTGTCCAGAGATGCAGACCCACCTGGATCCTTCCGACACAAGAATTATCGTCATGGCTGAGGGGGCGACTAATCACTGCAAAGAACATTCAAAAAGTGTAGGACCATAGGTGCTCCAAGTATAAGTCCCTATCAATAGTAAGGATGAGGAATGTAGTCTATCAGACAAAAGGATGATTGGGACCAATTCGCCATAGGAGGGGAAGAGTAAAAGAGTGGAGAGGGGGGAGAGCTGGCCTTCTAAAGGGGTCCTGAGCAAAATATCGAAGGAAGGGACCGTATAGAGGGGGGGCAGGGGAGAGGGCACATACCGAACAATCCAGGTAGAGGAGACACCACAGGGGTCTTTATGCAGGAGGGTTGCAGGATACGGGA
>CM055120.1:268874513-269207013 GCA_029206835.1 Rana muscosa | reverse complement strand
AAACAGCAATTGCACCATGCATGTGAGGTATCACCGCGAAGGTCAGATCGAGGGCAGTCATTTTAGCAGTAGACCTCCTCTGTAAATCTAACGGGGTAATCTGTAAAGGCTTTTAAAGGCTTTTAAAAATGTATGTAGTTTGTCGCCAATGCGCGTTTGTGCGAAATTTTAAAGCATGTCGTGTTTGGTATCTATGTACTCGGCCTAAGATCATCTTTATTATTTCATCAAACATTTGGGCAATATAGTGTGTTTTAGTGCATTAAAATTAAAAAAAGTGTATTTTTTCCCCAAAAAATGCGTTTGAAAAATCGCTGCGCAAATACTGTGTAGAAAAAAAAAATGCAACACCCACCATTTTAATCTGTAGGGCCTTTGCTTTAAAAATATATATAATGTTTGGGGGTTCAACATAATTTTCTTGCAAAAAAAAAATATGTTTTCATGTAAACAAAAAGTGTCAAAAAGGGCTTTGTCTGCAAGTGGTTAGAAGAGTGGATGTAAGCTTCCTAATGTTGTGTATAAAATGCCAGAACAGTTCAAAACCCCCCCAAATGACCCCATTTTGGAAAGTAGACACCCCAAGCTATATACTGAGAGGCATGTCGAGTCCATGGAATATTTTATATGTTGACACAAGTTGCGGAAAAAAGACAATTTTTTTTTTTTAATTCTTTTTTTTGCACAAAGTTGTCACTAAATGATATATTGCTCAAACATGCCATGGGCATATGTGGAATTACACCCCAAAATAAATTCTGTTGCTTCTCCTGAGTACAGGGATACCACATGTGTGAGACTTTTTGGGAGCCTAGCCGCGTACGGGACCCCAAAAACAAAGCACCGCCTTCAGGCTTTCTAAGGGTGTAAATTTTTGATTTTACTTCTCACTGCCTATCACAGTTTCGGAGGCCATGGAATGCCCAGATGGCACAAAACCCCCCCAAATGACCCCATTTTGGAAAGTAGACACCCCAAGCTATTTGCTGAGAGGTATTGTGAGTATTTTGCAGATCTCGCTTTTTGTCACAAAGTTTTGAAAATTGAAAAAAAAAAAAAAAAAAAAAAAAATTTTCTTTCTTCATTTTCAAAAACAAATGAGAGCTGTAAAATACTCACCATGCCTCCTCAGCAAATAGCTTGGGGTGTCTACTTTCCAAAATGGGGTCATTTGGGGGGGTTTTGTGCTATTTTGGCATTTTATGGCCTTAGAAACTGTGATAGGTAGTGAGGAGTGAAATCAAAAATTTGTGCCTAGAAATCCTGAAGGCGGTGCTTGGTTTTCGGGGTCCCGTACGCGGCTAGGCTCCTAAAAAGTCCCACACATGTGGTATCCCTGTACTCAGGAGAAGCAGCAAAATGTATTTTGGGGTGCAATTCCACATATAACCATGGCATGTGTGAGCAATATATCATTTAGTGACAACTTTTTGTAATTTATTTTTTATTTTTATTTTTTGTCATTATTCAATCACTTGGGACAAAAAAAAAAAATATTCAACGGGCTCAACAGGCCTCTCAGCAATTTCCTTGGGGTGTCTACTTTCTAAAATGGGGTCATTTGGGGGGGGTTTTGTGCTATTTTGGCATTTTATGGCCTTCGAAACTGTGATAGGTAGTGAGGAATGAAATCAAAAATTTGCGCCCTTAGAAATCCTGAAGGCGGTGCTTGGTTTCCGGGGTCCCGTACGTGGCCAGGCTCCTAAAAAGTCCCACACATGTGGTATCCCCGTACTCAGGAGAAGCAGCAAAATGTATTTTGGGGTGCAATTCCACATATAACCATGGCATGTGTGAGCAATATATCATTTAGTGACAACTTTTTGTAATTTTTTTTTTTTTTTTTTTTTTTTGTCATTATTCAATCACTTGGGACAAAAAAAAAAAATATTCAATGGGCTCAACATGCCTCTCAGCAATTTCCTTGGGGTGTCTACTTTCCAAAATGGGGTCATTTGGGGGGGTTTTGTACTGCCCTGCCATTTTAGCACCTCAAGAAATGAGATAGGCAGTCATAAATTTAAAGCTGTGTAAATTTCAGAAAATGTACCCTAGTTTGTAAACGCTATAACTTTTGCGCAAACCAATAAATATACGTTTATTGACATTTTTTTTACTAAAGACATGTGGCTGAATACATTTTGGCCTAAATGTCTGACTAAAATTGAGTTTATTCGATTTTTCTTATAACAAAAAGTAGAAAATATCATTTTTTTTCAAAATTTTCGGTCTTTTTCCGTTTATATCGCAAAAAATAAAAATCGCAGAGGCAATCAAATACCATTAAAAGAAAGCTCTATTTGTGGGAAGAAAAGGACGCAAATTTCATTTGGGTACAACATTGCATGTCCGCACAATTTACAGTTAAAGCAGCGCAGTGCCGAATCCCAAAAACAGGCCTGGTCCTAATGGCCCGAAATGGTCCGGGGCTTAAGTGGTTAAAAACTTAGCAATAAACGTGCGGGGGGAAGCCCCCTGCGGAGGAGCCCTAGCCGGCATGCGGTGTGCTCTTTCCACTGTAAGGATAGGGGAGAAGGCCTCACGGCCAGAAGTGGTAATGAGAAGCTGTTCCAGAAAAGTGGTAGCGTCTCTCTCTTCTGCTCCCTCCGGCATTCCAATAAAACGGAGATTACACCTCCGAATCCTGTTCTCCATCTCATCCTGCTTCTGTGCAAGCTGGAAGAGCTGGAGCTGCATGCGCTCGGATCCCGCCTGGAGTGGAGGTATGGCGTCCTTCACATCGCTGATGCGAGTCTCGGCCTCCGTGACCCTCTCTCGTAGCTTCTGAAAATCCTGCCGCATAAGGGAAATATCTACCTTAACCTCCTCGATTTGGGAAGTGAGCGAGGTGCGGCAGAAGGTGATCGCTTCCAGGAGCTTCTCAGTGTCTCTCCCTGGCGCGGCCTGGTCAGAGCACGAGGCGCCACCATCTTCCTCAGGAGTGTCCTTGTCCTGGCGGCGATATTGATCCAGCTTGGCGATGGCAGCGCTCTGCACTTTCGGCGGAGACATACCAGGATGTGTGCTAGCTCTTGCCACAGTCGACTGGGGTCTGTCAGGATGCTTTAGGGTAGCAGGATCAGCGAATTAGCAGGATTAATGTACAGAGTTCTTCTCTCTTGCATCCTACTCCATTCCCTGTCAGGCCACGCCCCCTTACCAGGCATTTTTAGTTCATTCCAATTGTATTGATGTCTGTTGCGTAGTTATGTACTGCTCCTATCATTCTCTCTACTTGTTCGTCTAATTTCGTGCCTATTTCTTTTTCCCATTTCTCTATAAATGAGGGCATCTCTTGTCCTCCTAGATCTGTCAGGATTCCATATACTTTTGATATCCCATGTTTCAGTGGGGTTTGTGTACAACAAAGCTTTTCTAATGAACTTAAATTCTTTCCATCTCTAATTGGTTGAGGTAATGTGTTTGCCAAGTGTTTTTTAGTTGCAAGTATTCCCACTCACTAATCTGCCACCCATTTCTTTCCATTAAATCCTGTAATATTCTTATTTTCCCATGTTCAGCGATATCCTTTATTTGTGCATTCCCCATTTTACCACCAAAGAGTGTCCCCTTTCAATAATAATTAATAAGTGACATGGATGTTTTTGAGTATAGAGCTTCCAAAGTGGTGAACACTGATGGAGTATTCCAGATGTATAGCGACAAGGATGGAGACCTGAGTGGTCTTTTTGTTAGATTGAAAAATCTAACTATATCTGAGGTCCACACCCAATGGGATGTGGCCTTCCTTGAAACTTACATCAGGTTGAATATGGTACCGAGGAGTTTGAGGTGGCAAGTTAGCCCCCAGAAGGGTGATCTCGAGCTTCAAGAATGGTTCCGATACTTCAATGA
Organism: Rana muscosa; assembly: GCA_029206835.1. Classification (NCBI taxonomy): domain Eukaryota; kingdom Metazoa; phylum Chordata; class Amphibia; order Anura; family Ranidae; genus Rana; species Rana muscosa. Next base: position 269,203,158 of record CM055120.1, on the reverse strand, counting down.
GGCGGGAGTTAGCTTCCTACGATTTTTGGTGGCTAGAAAGACCAGCAAATTGGAAAAACTCGATAGTGAAATCAAAATTTTAAAAGAGAGTTTGAATCCTCACAAAGAGAGCGAGGAGTATAGAGATAGAACCTTGAATTTATTGAAAGTTCTGGATAAAGAGGAAAAGGAGCAGAAAGTTAAAAAAAGGAAAAAGTACAACAAGGATTTTAATGATTATCAAGCAAGTCTAGTGTTTGGCAGAAAAAATTAGTGGCTGATTCGCAGATGGATAATGTCTCCAGAATGGAGGCCATAGTCCAAGGTGAGAATGCTGCATCAGGTGTAACCAGTGATGCAGCACGTTTACCTGTTACGAGTGAATCATCCAAAACCCCAAGGAAGGTTCAAGGTGGCATCAAATCCACCAAAAAGAGTAGACGGGTGTCCCATAAATCCCCGGGATGGTCTTTAGGTCCCGGTAAGGGAGGACAATAATATAAAGAACTCAGGATGGGGACAACAGTTGCAACCCAAACCGAGTAATAGTCAGGATAGAGGGTATGGACAATATTATTCTCAGGGCCAATATCATGCCCATAGGGAACCATCGAGATTGCCTAGATCTAATGAGAGGACCTATTCAGAGAATCGTGGTTATGAGATTTATCCCAAGAAAAGGTCATACTATGAGAACAATTACAACTATGAAAGGGATAGGGATTAGGGATGAGCCGAACACCCCCGGGTTCGGTTCGCACCAGAACCTTCGAACGGACCGAAAGTTTGCGCGAATTTTCGAACCCTATTCGTTATAATGGACGCGAACGTTCGAAATCAAAATTGCTAGATACAACGGCCAATATGCATGTTAATGTCATAAAACAGGTTTGGGGACCCGGGTCCTGCCCCAGGGGACATATATCAATGCAAAAAGAAATTTTAAAAACTAACGTTTTTTCGGGAGCAGTCATTTTAATGATGCATAAAGTGAAAAAAAAAAAGTGAAATTTTCCTTTAAATATGGTACCTGGGGGGTGTCTAAAGTATGCCTGTGAAGTGGCATGTGTTTCCCGTGTTTAGAACTGTCCTTGCACAAAATGACATTTGTAAAGGAAAAAAAGAAGCCATTTAAAACCACTTGCGGCTTTAATGTCATGTCTTGTCCTGGCCGCCATATGGCTGAAAATCCTTGAGAAAAATGGCATGGCTACCCCATCACCCCCCCCCCACCCCAGCCCCTTTGGGTCTTGTATGGATATTAAGGGGGACCCCGCACCCAAAATAAAACCCTATACCTACAACCCTATATACTCTGAACAGCAGTATATAGGTGGTGCAAACAAGACACGGACTGTAGGTTTGTTCTTAAGTAGAATCTGAACAGGTACATTATGAAGTGTAGCTCCATCCCAAAAAAATCTATTTTTAAGCTTTTTGGAGAACATAGGGAGGGGTTATCACCCCTGTAACATTTGCTGTCTTTGCACATCTGTTCAGAACATATCACCTCACTTTCCGTCCCAATGACAAATGTTTTTGGAAAAGTGGGGTTTTAATTGAAACAAGGATTGGTGATAAAGCATCAGTAGAGAGGAGATACCTTTTTCCCAAATTAAATCTAACAGGATAGAATTTCCCTTCCTAGGGGTAGATTTCCTCTCACTTCCTGTTTTCTCTTGCCGTTTGCAAGTAGGAGTCGTTTGTAAGTTGGATGTTTGAAAGTAGGGGCCTGCCGTATATACTCTGCAGAAATTTGCCCTATTAGATGTTGGTGTAGCCACAAGACTGGTGGACACAGGAATGGGCCCTGCTGTGAGTTAATAGATCAAGATTTGTACTTGCATGCACCTGTTGAACCGGGCAGAAAAATTGGGCCTTTGGTGGTGGTGGTGGACGATGTTGCCACAAGACTGTAAGCCCTCACAGTTACTCTTGGTGGGTGCAGGAATGGGCCCTGCTGTGAGTAATTAGATCAAGATTTGTAATTGCATGCCCCTGTTAAACAGGGGCTGAAAAATTGTGCCTTAGGCATTGGTGCTGGTGCCACAACACTGCAACCCCTCACAGATACTGTACTTGGAGCACAGCAGTCACACCTGTTGCGAAGCATCTTTTTAAAAAATTGTAATTACACGCCCCTGTTATACAGGGGCTGAAAAATTGTGCCTTAGGCACTGGTGCTGGTGCCACAACACTGCAACCCCTCACAGATACTGTACTTGGAGCACAGCAGTCACACCTGTTGCGAAGCATCTTTTTAAAAAATTGTAATTACACGCCCCTGTTATACAGGGGCTGAAAAATTGTGCCTTAGGCACTGGTGCTGGTGCCACAACACTGCAACCCCTCACAGATACTGTACTCTGAGCACAGCAATGAGACCTGTTGCAAAGCATTGCCTAAAAATTGTAATTACACGCCCCAACAGGGGCTGAAAAATTGTGCCTTAGGCACTGGTGCTGGTGCCACAACACTGCAACCCCTCACAGATACTGTACTTGGAGCACAGCAGTCACACCTGTTGCGAAGCATCTTTTTAAAAAATTGTAATTACACGCCCCTGTTATACAGGGGCTGAAAAATTGTGCCTTAGGCACTGGTGTGGTGGCATGGATCATTGAGGAGGAGGAAGAGGATAGTCAGTGAACATAACAGGACAGTCACTCAGCATCAGCATAGGCAGTCTTGAAGGGATGTGACATTATAAATTATTCCGTTATATCCGCTTCAGGTGTCTGGTAGCTGGTGGTGATCCAAGACTGATTCATTTTTATGAAGGTCAGTCGATCAACCGATGCGGTGGACAGGCGCACCCTATGATCGGTGACAAATCCTCCAGCAGCACTGAATGTGCGTTCGGAAAGAACGCTGGATGCAGGACAGGCCAGTAGCTCAATTGCATACTGTGCAAGCTCTGGCCAGTGATCCATCCTCAGGACCCAGTAAGCCAGAGGATTTTCGGTGGGAAAGGTGTCCAAGTCTGACCTTGCCCCTAGGTATTCCTGCACCATGTATATCAGACGCTGGCGATGCTTGCTGGAACCGATCATACCTTGGGGCTGCGGACTAAAAAATTGTCTGAACGCATCGGTCAGACGTCCACCTTCCCCACCGCTCCTTCTGCTACTGACCGAAGCCTCAGCAACTCGTCGTCCAGGACCAGGAGTTTGTAACCTCCCAGTTTCTGGGAACGCATTGCACAGACCTTTCTGCAAGGCCTCCCTGAGATGTCTCATCCTCTGCTCCCTCTGCGACGGCAAGATAAGGTCCGCAACCTTACCCTTGTACCGTGGATCAAGGAGAGTGGCCAGCCAGTAATGGTCCCTCTCCTTGATCCGAAGTACACGAGGATCCTTCCGCAGGCTTTGCAGGATCAGGGAGGCCATGCAGCGTAGGTTAGCTGAGGCATTCGGTCCGGAGTCTTCTGGGTCACTGAGGATGACATGATCGCCAGCCACCTCCTCCCAGCCACGTACAAGTCCACTGGTTTGTTGGGACTGTACATCATCCCTAAAAGACTGCTGCTGCTGATGCTGAGTGCCAGGCTCCACCTCCATGCTCACACAATCCTCCTCCTCCTCCTCATCCTCTTCCTGTGTGATGGGTGGGACAGAAGGAACACTGTCTGGATAAAGGGGGCCTTGAGAGGCAAGGAAGTCCTCCTCTTCCTGCCTCTGTTCTGCCTCAAGTGCCCTGTCCATTATTCCACGCAGCGTATGCTCCAACAGGTGGACAAGAGGTACAGTGTCACTGATGCATGCACTGTCACTGCTCACCATCCTCGTGGCCTCCTCAAATGGTGAGAGGACAGTGCATGCATCCCTAATCATGCTCCACTGGCGTGGGGAAAAAAAGCCAAGCTCCCCTGACCCTGTCCTGGTGCCGTAGTCGCAAAGGTACTCATTGATGGCCCTCTGCTGCGTGTGCAGTCGCTGCAGCATGGCCAACGTTGAGTTCCACCTGGTGGGCATGTCACATATTAGGCGGTTCTTGGGCAGGTTCAGCTCCTTTTGCAGCTCAGTCAGCCGAGCACTGGCATTATAAGATCGGCGGAAATGCACACAGACTTTCCTGGCCTGCCTCAGGACATCCTGTAAGCCTGGGAACCTGCCCAAGAACCGCTGCACCACCAGGTTGAGGACGTGAGCCATACAGGGCACATGGGTGAGCTGCCGATGTCGCAGGGCGGAGAGGAGGTTGGAGCCATTGTCAGAAACGACCATTCCTGGCTTAAGCTGGCGTGGCGTCAACCACCTCTCGGCCTGCCCCTGCAGAGCTGCCAGAACCTCTGGCCCAGTGTGGCTCCTGTCCCCCAAACACACCAGCGCAAGCACGGCATGGCATCTTTTTGCCTGCGTACACGCGTAGCCCCTTGTACGCCTACGGAGCACCGCTGGTTCCGAGGACAGAGCACTCGAAGAGGACATGGTGGAAGAAGAAGAGGAGGGGGTGGAGGAGAGAGGTGTGTCACAACCAGTAGTAGCATTTTGGAGGCGTGGTGGCGGAACAACCTCCAACACTACTGCACTTTGTGCTGCATCCCTCCCAGCTGCCAATAGAGTGACCCAATGGGCCGTGAAAGAAAGATAACGTCCCTGTCCATGCCTGCTGGACCATGAGTCAGCGGTAATATGCACCTTACCGCTGACCGCCCTGTCCAGCGAGGCATGGACATTGCCTTCCACATGCCGGTAGAGAGACGGAATCGCCTTCCGTGAGAAAAAGTGGCGTTTGGGAACCTGCCACTGAGGAACCGCACATTGAACAAACTCACGGAAGGGGGCCGAGTCTACCAACTGAAAAGGCAGCAGTTGAAGTGCTAGCAATTTAGCCAAGCTAGCATTCAACCGCTGGGCATGTGGATGGCTGGGAGTATACTTCTTTCGACGGTCCAGCAGCTGGGGCAGGGAAATTTGCCTGCTACAATCGGACGTCGGTGTACTGCAAGTACTTGGTTGTGACACACCTAATTCTACACCTTCAGTCCTCTCGGAGCAGCTTTCAGAGAGGACTGAAGATATAGTGGGGATGGAGATCCCAGCTGATGAGGAGCAAGGAGAGGTCCGCTTTGTTCTTTGGTGTGGGTCTTTTATGTGTGCTTGCCAACGAGCTGCATGGCAGGTCGACATATGTCTGCTCATGCTTGTGGTGCCCAAGCGGCTGATGTTTTGGCCACGCGAGATACGCTTGAGACAAATATTGCAAATAGCAGTGGTGCGATCTGATGCACTCGTCTCAAAAAAGGCCCACACCAAAGAACTTTTGTGATAACGTGCAGAGGCAGCGCCCTGCACAGGCGGAGCTCTGCGGTGTGGTACAGTTGCTGTGCTGGCCTCTAGCTGGCCTCCAGGGGGCATCCTGCCTCGTTGGACATGTGACGCCGCATCCTCCTCCTCCTCTCTCCCTTCAGGCACCCACGTGGAGTCAGTGACCTCATCATCCCCTCCCTCTTCACCACTAGAGCAAACCTGGCAGTAAGCTGCAGCTGGTGGAACAGTACTGCCAGATTGCTGTCCTTCAGCATCCCCTCTCTCTGCGCGCACACTACTGACTTCCTCAAGCTGGGTATCATCATCCGAGCCTTCGAATCGTTGGGCATCCTCCTGGAGCATGTACCCAACACTGTGCTCAAACAGTTCGGGGGACTCCTCAGGAGGACATGGTGGGTCTAGGGAAGGGGTGGCTGATGATGCCATTGAGTACTTGTTGGCAGCTGCTCTGCCAGTACCCTGAGCCTGGGTGAGAGAGGATGAGGAGGGCTTGGTCATCCATTTTACCAAGCCTTCGGCATGATGCGGCTCCACATGTCCAGCTGCCGAAAACAAAGACAAGCGTGTCCCATGGCCAAGTGCTGATGACGATGCACGACCACGTCCACGGCCAGCACTGTTGTCTCTAGAAACAGAGCCTGCCTGCCCTGTGTTCTTGCCTCTGCACGCTCTGCCTCTCCTTGGCGGTCTTCCAGCCATTGTAGTCGGTAGTGTATATAGTATAAAAAATAGAGCTCCTATGTGTGCTCACAACACACTGTAGGTCCTATGGGTGCTGACACTAACACACTATAGGTACTATGTGTGCTGCTGACAAGAAAATATAGGAGCTCTGTTTGCTGCCACTAACACACTAGAAGTCCTATGGGTGCTGCTGAGAAGAAAATATAGGAGCTCTGTGTAATGCCACTAACACACTAGAAGTCCTATGGGTGCTGCTGAGAAGAAAATATAGGAGCTCTGTGTGATGCCACTAACACACTAGAAGTCCTATGGGTGCTTCTGAAATGAAAATATAGGAGCTCTGTGTGATGCCACTAACACACTAGAAGTCCTATGGGTGCTGCTGAGAAGAAAATATAGGAGCTCTGTGTAATGCCACTAACACACTAGAAGTCCTATGGGTGCTTCTGAGAAGAAAATATAGGAGCTCTGTGTGATGCCACTAACACACTAGAAGTCCTATGGGTGCTTCTGAGAAGAAAATATAGGAGCTCTGTGTGATGCCACTAACACACTAGAAGTCCTATGGGTGCTTCTGAAATGAAAATATAGGAGCTCTGTGTGATGCCACTAACACACTAGAAGTCCTATGGGTGCTTCTGAGAAGAAAATATAGGAGCTCTGTGTAATGCCACTAACACACTAGAAGTCCTATGGGTGCTGCTGAGAAGAAAATATAGGAGCTCTGTGTGATGCCACTAACACACTAGAAGTCCTATGGGTGCTTCTGAGAAGAAAATATAGGAGCTCTGTGTAATGCCACTAACACACTAGAAGTCCTATGGGTGCTGCTGAGAAGAAAATATAGGAGCTCTGTGTGATGCCACTAACACACTAGAAGTCCTATGGGTGCTTCTGAGAAGAAAATATAGGAGCTCTGTGTGATGCCACTAACACACTAGAAGTCCTATGGGTGCTTCTGAAATGAAAATATAGGAGCTCTGTGTGATGCCACTAACACACTAGAAGTCCTATGGGTGCTTCTGAGATGAAAATATAGGAGCTCTGTGTGATGCCACTAACACACTAGAAGTCCTATGGGTGCTTCTGAGATGAAAATATAGGAGCTCTGTGTGATGCCACTAACACACTAGAAGTCCTATGGGTGCTGCTGAGAAGAAAATATAGGAGCTCTGTTTGCTGCCACTAACACACTAGAAGTCCTATGGGTGCTTCTGAGATGAAAATATAGGAGCTCTGTGTGAAGCCACTAACACACTAGAAGTCCTATGGGTGCTTCTGAGATGAAAATATAGGAGCTCTGTGTGATGCCACTAACACACTAGAAGTCCTATGGGTGCTGCTGAGAAGAAAATATAGGAGCTCTGTTTGCTGCCACTAACACACTAGAAGTCCTATGGGTGCTGTTGGGGTGCAATGCTGTGCTAACAGCACTGCGGTTGGTACTACTGCAATACTGTACTAACAGTAAGCACGCACCAGACTAATCCCCAGCAGCAGCTAATAACACACTAACTGTGCAATCAGCAGCAATGAACGATCAATGACTTAGGTAGCAATGGTTTAGCAAAGAAATAGCCAATGGTTTAGCAAAGAAGAGCAAATCTTTCAGTATCAAGCAAAGACAGAATCAGCAGACTGATCTCTCCTAAATCCGGAACTCATGTGACCGGGGCCGACGGCGTGGCGGCCTTTTAAATGGTGGGGCGTGTACTAAAGCCCCTGAGCTGTAATTGGCTACAGGCGTCCTGCCTGTAGCCAATTATTGCTCTCCGAGTTTCGGGCGCTGTGATTGGCCAAGCATGCGGGGTCACAGTGCATGCTTGGCCAATCATCAGCCAGCAATGCACTGCGCCGGCCGCGCCGGCCGCAATGCATTGCGGGGCCGCTCGCATCACACGAATGTGATGCGAACGGCCCAAATAGTTCTGGGCTCGCCGAGCGAGCGAACGCCCGGTGCTCGATTCGAACGTGGGTTCGAATCGAGCACCGGGCCCATCCCTAATAGGGATGATTATGAAAGTGAATCTAACACTCGAAATAGGTTTTTTCCTTTACGAGATAGGGATGGTCCAGAACATGCAGGCTATCATGAGTATGAACAAACCAATAGAGTTCAGGATGCCTATAGGTTCGGACCATCCAATGATTTTCCCCCTGGTCAGTATGAAAGGGATATAGACCAGCATTGGGGTTTTCCCAGACCCAACCAAGGGATAAAAAGGCCAGTGGAAAACAAAGAGGAACCAGAGGGGGGAGGAGAACACAACTTAAAAAAGCAAAAGATTTAAATCAGGATGGAATTTATAATCTTAGTTCTCAAATTTTAACGAAGCCAGAATTAACCCTTTTAAATAAGGGACTGAAATTTGCACCCCCCAGGAAATTGAACAAGTTCCAAACTTATATGGACGTACACAAGTACGTCCGTAAGATTAACATCAAGAGGCATTTTGCAGGTATTCCAGTGAGGGAGGATGTATTGGTTTCACCATCATTCCAACATTCTGGATTATCCAATGCCTCTACCTTCAACCCTCCTGGAACTCTGGCCCCATCCCTGAGAGTTTTCAGGGATGTAGTCTTACGGGATTTAGAAACTATTAATATCATAAATAATAAAATGGATCAACATCTCGAATTGGGTTTAGACTCCCTTTGTAAAAATAGGGAGTTGGTAATTCGCCCTGCAGACAAGGGTGGTGGAATAGTAATCCTGGACAGGGCGGATTACCTTAAAGAACTCCATAGGATTGTGGACGATCGTGACACATATTCCCTATTGCCTGGGAACCCTGTTATGAAATACAGGGACACCCTTGAGGAGTTGGTCCGTAGGGGCTCCGATTTGGGAATTCTGAAGGATAAAGAACGACAATTTTTAATACCTAGGGCCCCTAGGGTGCCCATTTTGTACTGTCTTCCAAAGATCCACAAAAGTTTGACTTGCCCCCCCGGGCAGACCAATAGTGAGTGGTATAGACTCAATAACGTCCCGGGTGGGCAAGTACATAGACCATTTCCTATAGCCTTTGGTCCAACGAATGCCTTCTTATTTGAAGGATACCCGACATGCGATTAATCTAGTGTCGCAGATAAAATTCAAAGAAGGAATGTGGATGGTTACGGCAGATGTCACCTCATTATATTCAATTATTCCACATCAGATGGGCATTTCAGCAGTAAAATATTATTTGAATCTACAATCTGGCCTGCTTCAGCTCCAAAAGGATTTTATTATAGATCTGTTGGAGTATGCAGCGGGACACAATTATTTCTGGTTCGACAGCCAGTACTATCGGCAAATAAGGGGCGTTGCCTTGGGGGCCAAGTATGCCCCCAGCTTGGCCAATTTATTCATGGCCAAGTGGGAGGAGGACTTCATCTTTGGGGACCGCAGTCCCCACCTGGTGTTTTGGGCCAGGTATATTGATGACGTCCTCCTCCTATGGGACGGCACCAAGGACCAGCTTGAGGATTTTTTTTCCTCCCTCAATACCAATGAGAGGGGAATTAGATTTGCCCATGAGGCTAGTCAGGAAACTATCAATTTCCTTGACCTTACCATAACGAGGGAAAATAACTCCTTAGTCACTAAGTCCTTTTTTAAACAGACCGATCGTAATTCGTTTATCCCTATTGGGAGTTGCCATAATGATCCTTGGTTGAGATCTGTGCCTAGAGGTCAGTTTGTCAGGATGAGGCGTAATTGTACCTCTTTGGAAGATTACAGAACCCAGTCGACCATAGTAAAGATAAAACTTGGTGAGAAGGGCTACAACATTGAGTCTTTGGAAAATACAATAGAAGAGGTCGCCCAGTTGGATAGAGCACTATTATTGGAGGATCGTCCCTATACTAATAGATCAGGACCTGTGATACCTTTTATCACTACCTTTTCCACACAACACTTTGCAATAAAAAAAATCATTCAAAAACATTGGCATTTGCTAGGGAACGACAGAATTATTAGTCAATTTTTACCTCCTAAACCCCAGGTGATCTTTAGGGGAGCACCATCCCTTAGTGATAAGGTGGCTCCCAATGTGGTGGACCCTCCCACAAAAGGAGTTTCCTTTTTTCAAAAAGGATTGTCGGGGTATTATCAATGTCGGAGATGCCAAGTGTGTACTCTTAATAAGAGTAAACAGAAGAAAACTGAGATGTTCCATTCTACCAGTACATCAAAAGAACACTCTATTGAGCCATTTATTACATGCAGCTCAACTGGCATTGTTTATTTGTTACAATGTCTGTGCGGGCTCCAGTATATTGGCAGAACTAAGAGATCAATGCAGGTGAGGTTGGGTGAACACATCACTAATATTAGGTCAGGTTTTCCAAATCATTCAGTTTCTAAACATTATGACATTTATCATAAACGCAACCCTGAGGGTACATTATTTCTGGGGATAGATAAGTTCGAACCTCATTGGAGGGGTATCTCCTTGGTCAGGGAACTATCCAAGCTAGAGATGGCCTGGATATACCGGGTCCGGTGTTACAGCCCTCATGGCTTGAATATTGACACAGACATTAATGCGTTTATTGATAATGGGTGATGCTGTGTCTAAATGTGTGAACTGGTTCTGATTTCCGGGCAGACTTCTGCTGGTTCCACCACTCACTGTGCATTTGGTCCATTTATAACAGCCCCCAATTTTTGGCCATCTAAACGGGGTGAGCATAAGAACATCGTGTCCACTTTTTGTGGTACACTTGCATGTTCTTTCATGTCAATTATCAGGACCTTCGCGATCCTTTGCCCTTTAGTTAATAGGCCAGAAGTGGAGGTGATGTTTATTTAGTCCATAATTTTTACTTACATTATAGTAAACCAATGACTCCACATCTTATAGATGGGAGTCTCTTGATATTGTTGTTTGCATCCTCGAGAGAGATGTGATTGGCAGGATATCTAGTAACCTGAAGGAGGTGGAGTTATGGAATCAGCATTAATCTTTGACACAGCCTTTAAGATTTGGTTTACGTTTATAATATCCCATGGGTGACCCTCACATAACTGTGATTGCCTTATTATGGGGTATGTGTCACTATTCATGTGCCAATTATTTAATTTTTAAATTTTTTCATTCTGTTGTTCATTTTCCTTTATCCATTTAAAATCTCGTTAGATATTTTAAGATATTTTTCATTGCAGTCAGCATGAGTGCGAGTGTAGTTGAAGGATTCCCACTGATCGGTGGCGAACCGTTGTGGGGGGGCCATTCTGGCCTCCCATGATGTTTTGGTAATCACCGATCGGTGTGGGCAACATTTCCCTTACTCAATATGGTGGAACTGTGTGGAGGCCTCCTGGAGGTCAGAATCGGGCGTGTCTAGCGTTCCGTGTATGATAAGAAGCGGTGAGTCAGCACGCCGCTCGTGCCCCTGGAAGACGTAATCTCTGACGAAACGGTGTAGGGAGGAGCGGCGTGCTGACGTCACCGACAAACAACAAACGCTATCCCGGAAGGACGGGCGGATAGTGAAGCCGGCCGGCTTACAAACGAATTTTACGCATTTTATCATCACTTATTTGTAAGTGCAATTTTTTTATTTTATTAAAACTGCCTTTAAGTACTTCACCATGGTGGCCTTTACATTTCTTTTGGGATCTTATATCCGGGAACGGTATTGAGGAGCCTGACTGTGGAGGAAGATATCGATTACTGATCTGGTATTTAGAGACCCTTGGCGGGGGAAACAGCCACAGGCGGGTGTGATCTCTTTTATTAGGGATCCATACTAGTCTGTAAGGAGATTTGATATTGAAGGTGGAGGACTCTATTCTTTACAAGTGTCACACACTTTTCTTGGGTGTTTTTGAGTGTGAAGTCACTATTTTTCAGCTGGAGGAACTTCTCAACAGTACCTTTATGAAAAACAACTTTTGAAACTTGAACATTTGTTTGTTTATTTAATTTTTTTGGACACTTTGTGGGATGAATTACATGTCATATTAATTTACATTGTTATTTGAGTGTCATATGGTTACTATCATAGGTCACCAGGTTATATTGTTATCACATAATTTTTTTATATAGGATGTGGGCATTATTAACCGTGTCACTAACAATAGTTAACTAATAGGTGTCAGGATAGTGCCTATATTACGCAGCGCAACCGTTACCTATTTACCATATCTTTAATTGTGCATATCCACATTTTTTAGTTGCAGCAGCGGCCACTTTTATATCATTAGTGGTGTTATTTATATTTATTCACATTCTGACTTGCGCAGTATTTTTCCTTACACATTGTTCCAGAAAAGTGGTAGCGTCTCTCTCTTCCGCTCCCTCCGGCATTCCAATAAAACGGAGATTACACCTCCGAATCCTGTTCTCCATCTCATCCTGCTTCTGTGCAAGCTGGAAGAGCTGGAGCTGCATGCGCTCGGAGCCCGCCTGGAGTGGAGGTATGGCGTCCTTCACATCGCTGATGCGAGTCTCGGCCTCCGTGACCCTCTCTCGTAGCTTCTGAAAATCCTGCCGCATAAGGGAAATATCTACCTTAACCTCCTCGATTTGGGAAGTGAGCGAGGTGCGGCAGAAGGTGATCGCTTCCAGGAGCTTCTCAGTGTCTCTCCCTGGCGCGGCCTGGTCAGAGCACGAGGCGCCACCATCTTCCTCAGGAGTGTCCTTGTCCTGGCGGCGATATTGATCCAGCTTGGCAATGGCAGCGCTCTGCACTTTCGGCGGAGACATACCAGGATGTGTGCTAGCTCTTGCCACAGTCGACTGGGGTCTGTCAGGATGCTTTAGGGTAGCAGGATCAGCGAATTAGCAGGATTAATGTACAGAGTTCTTCTCTCTTGCGTCCTACTCCATTCCCTGTCAGGCCACGCCCCCTTACCAGGCATTTTTAGTTCATTCCAATTGTATTGATGTCTGTTGCGTAGTTATGTACTGCTCCTATCATTCTCTCTACTTGTTCGTCTAATTTCGTGCCTATTTCTTTTTCCCATTTCTCTATAAATGAGGGCATCTCTTGTCCTCCTAGATCTGTCAGGATTCCATATACTTTTGATATCCCATGTTTCAGTGCGGTTTGTGTACAACAAAGCTTTTCTAATGAACTTAAATTCTTTCCATCTCTAATTGGTTGAGGTAATGTGTTTGCCAAGTGTTTTTTAGTCGCAAGTATTCCCACTCACTAATCTGCCACCCATTTCTTTCCATTAAATCCTGTAATATTCTTATTTTCCCATGTTCAGCGATATCCTTTATTTGTGCATTCCCCATTTTACCACCAAAGAGTGTCCCCTTCTCTGGGATAAATAAATTTGCTCCAGTGAGTGCAATTAATGGTGAATTGTATGTCCCATTTTTCTTTCTCGTACATCACGGGACACAGAGCGGCATAGTCATTACTATGTGGGTTATATAGTTTACCTTCAGGTGCTGGCACTGGCAACTTCCAAACCGGAAGTACCCTCCCCTATATAAGCCCCTCCCATCCGGGAGCACCTCAGTTTTTTGCCAGTGTCTAAGGTGTTGGCCAAGAAGTAACATGTGTTTTTCACTGAGCTTGCGTACAGGTTCTTTTGGGCCTCAGTAAGCTATTCCGGATCCGACCAAAAAAAGCTTCATAGCTAAACGGTCGGTACCCGGGCCTTGCAGAGAAGAGCAAGGTTTTGCCTGTAATGCTTCTCTTAGGAGGGCTGGACCCTGGGATCCAGAGCTCTGGTCATACCCACGACCAAGATGTTTTCTGTGCAGGGTGCTATACAGGTCCAGGGGAGTGGAATCCTTGGGAACCCGGTCCCTGAAGGTTTAATTACAATGCCTGCCGTGAGAGGTGAAGTTTGGGCTTCTGTGGACCAAACAGAGTCCTGCGGCGGGGAAAAGGTAAGTGGGGGCCCCTCAGGAACTTGGTTCTATTGAGGGGACCCCCAAGCCTAATATGTCTTTCTGCCTGTTACCTAACGGTATTCCCGCTAAATATCTGTGCATGCCTGTAACTACTAAAAAATGTAATAATTTTAAGAGTGGTCAAGAAAAAAAAAAAGAAAAAAAAATGGTTAAACCGCGGTACCTGTGTTAAACCACTAGAGGCTGCTGTGGAACGTTGTTTTCTTGTCATGTGGATTTTTTCTTTCCAAGTCAAAATCCAGGCAGATGGTGAGTTCTCTGGATGGGAAACTGTTTCCTCTGCCATGTTGCAATGCTCGTCCATCCCCTGGCCCTGTGGCAAACAGGGCACTGGCTTCTGTCCCTAGCTCCTTTAAAAAAAGAGCACCGAAGGCGCGCGTGCCTCTATTTATAGAGGTGAGCTGGAAAAAGGGGCGGAGCTTGGTGGATGACGCTCTGTGTGCGCCGCAGCGCTTCTGCGCATGTGCGGGCGTCCCAGCATGATAAAAAGCACAATTAGGTGTTGTCAGCTGGTTATGGAAGGCAGAAACAGAGCTGGCAACATTTAGAAAGGCATACAGCAGGCGGTTGATGCAGGCATCCCCATAGAAAGGCACATTAGTAGACACCAACTGTTTATATAGCAGCAATTGTGCTAGACTATTGTCAGTAAGTGGTGTATTTCGCCTGGAATACCTCAGCTTTGGGCTTAGGAATATGCCATCTAAAGTCTCCGGGACTAAGAATCCCAGGAAGCATAGGGGGTCTCCATCGGGCTCTGAGGATCTTGGGCATGCTTCGGCTGCACCAATCTCCCCTGAAAAATCAGAGGTTAGTGACCGTAGAGCACCCTCAGGAGTACCTGGTACTGTGGCTGTCCTCAGTTCACCTGCTCCTGTGTATATAACAGAGGAGGTTTTTTCCTCAGCTCTGGGAGGACTGGAAGAGAGATTGACAACATTGATCGCTGCTTCCCTGTCAGAGGGAAAGCGCGCCCGATCTCCGTCTCCTCCCTCAGAGTACCTGTTAGCAGAGCAACAGTCCCATACAGGGATCGACCTACCTGAAGGGGATCAGGATGAGGTTGATTCTGTTGTAGAGGAATCAACAGTGGAAGAGCCATTCTCAGCATCACATGCTGAAAGATTATGGGTTCAGTCCCTGACTAACATGGTCCGATCAGCATTTAAAATGCCCCTTGTGGAGCCATCATCCACTTCTGTCTCCTCGTTGAGGTCGCTAAAAGCTCCCCAGACTGTTTGTTCCTTTCCAATCCATCCTTTACTGGAAGGGCTCATTTACCAGGATTGGGAACATCCTGATAAAATATTTACTCCCCCCCCCAAGAGATTTCCGGTGGTCTATCCCATGGAGGATAAGTTCATCAAAAAATGGAGGGTCCCTACAGTGGACGCAGCCATCTCTTGTGTGAATAAATCACTGACATGTCCAGTAGATAATGTCCAAATGTTCAAGGACCCAATAGATAAAAAATTGGAGTCCTTATTAAAATCTGCTTTCTCTACAGCAGGCTTGGTGACACAACCAGCAGTGGCAGCTATTGGGGTCTGCCAAGCAGTGAAGGATCAGTTGAAACAGGTCTTAAGGGACTTGCCAGATCAGCAGGCTCTTGCCCTAGCTGATCTACCTAGAGCCTTATGCTTTGCGGTTGATGCTATAAAGGATTCAATCCATCAGGCCTCCCGCCTTACGCTGTCTGTAGTACATATGTGCAGGCTTCTATGGCTTAAAAACTGGTGTGCTGAAGCTCCCTGTAAAAAATTGCTGGTCAGCTTCCCATTTCATGGTGAACGCTTATTCGGGGAAGACCTGGACAAATATATCCAGAAAATTTCCAGCGGTAAAAGTACACTCTTGCCGGTTAAAAACAGAGTTAGAGGTCCCTCTTTTAGGAGGCCTGCTTCTCCAGTCCCTAGGACATCGGCTGTGAAACAGTTCCGACGGCCTCCTCGGTCAAATCCCGGGGGTAAAAATCAGGGACAATCGTAGGGTAACAAGAAACCCTGGGTCAGGAGAGGTACAAAACCTCCCCCAAAGTCAAATGCATGAAGGGTTGCCCCCACTCAATCGGGTCGGGGGAAGACTTCAGTTGTTCGCAGAGACCTGGCGGGACACGATCAGAGACAGATGGGTGCTCTCCGCAGTAAGTCTGGGATACAAATTGGAGTTAAAAGACTCCCCTCCTTCCCGCTTTATAAGGTCAAACGTGCCAAGGGATCCCCGGAAGAGAGGATCCCTCCTGTTGGCACTAGAACAACTATTGCTCCAAGGAGTAATTATGGAGGTTCCCCTGGAAGAATGGGGGTTCGGGTTTTACTCAAACCTCTTTACAGTCCCGAAGCCAAACGGGGACGTGAGGCCCATATTAAATCTAAAAGGGCTAAACAAATTCCTACATATCAGGACTTTCCGGATGGAGTCGATCCGATCGGTGGCCACTGCCCTACAAGGGGAGGAATGGTTAGCCTCGATCGACATTAAAGATGCTTATTTGCACATTCCCATCTTTCCAGTCCACCAAAAATTTCTACGCTTTGCAGTAGAAGGGCGCCATTTTCAGTTCAGAGCCTTACCCTTCGGTCTGGCCACAGCACCAAGAGTGTTCACAAAAATTCTGGCCCCATTATTGGCCAATCTAAGAACACAAGGTGTAACGATAATGGCATATCTAGACGACTTGTTGCTGATAGACCACTCAGTGGAAAAACTAGAAGTGGTCGTTCACAAGACAATCAAGTATCTGGAATCTCACGGTTGGATTATCAACCGAGACAAGTCAGCCCTAAAACCAGTCAAAAGTCTGGAATACTTGGGGCTAAGGCTGGATTCAGGATAGAGAAAAATTTTCTTGCCTCAAGAAAAGGTGTCGTCTTTGAGAGATTTGATCCACCTAGTGGGTACAAAAAGACAGCCGTCCATACGCCTGTGCATGAGGATGCTGGGAAAAATGGTGGCATCATTCGAAGCAGTACCCTACGGTCAATTCCATTCAAGGAATTTGCAAAGGGCTATACTGTCAGCTTGGAACAAAAAAGTTCAGGCCCTAGACTTACCAATGTCCTTGTCCCCTTCCGTTCGCAAGAGCCTCCGTTGGTGGTTGGTTCCCCAGAATCTGGAAAAAGGGAAATCCTTCAGTCCGATTTCTTGGAAGGTGGTCACTACAGATGCCAGCCTTATAGGCTGGGGAGCAGTACTGGAGCAATGGTCTCTCCAGGGCAGATGGTCGGATGCAGAAAAGGCCCTGCCCATCAATCCTCTTAGAGATACGAGCAGCCTGGTATGCCCTAGTAGCATGGACATCCAAACTCCAAGGGTCCCCTGTCAGAATTCAATCGGACAATGCCACGGCAGTGGCATAGATCAATCATCAGGGTGGCACCAGGAGTCGTGCAGCCCAGAGGGAAGTAAATTGCATCCTGAAATGGGCAGAAAGATATGTCCCAGCCATATCCGCGGTATTCATTCCAGGAGTGGAGAATTGGAAGGCGGACTTTCTAAGTCGCCAACAATTATGCCCAGGGGAATGGTCCCTTCACCCCGAGGTTTTCCGGACAATATGTCAGCGGTGGGGAACACCGGATGTAGATCTGCTAGCATCCAGATTCAACGCAAAGGTGGACAGGTTTGTCTCTCGGACAAGGGATCCCCTAGCTTGCGGCTCGGATGCCCTAGTGTTCCCTTGGGATCAGTTCAAGCTGATATATGCATTTCCACCGCCACAATTGTTACCTCGATTACTCCGCAGAATCAGGGTAGAAAAGAAACCAGTGATTCTGGTGGCTCCAGCGTGGCCCCGAAGAGCATGGTACGCGGAGATTGTAAGAAGGTCTGTGGGGAGTCCTTGGACCCTCCCACATCGTCCGGACCTGCTTTCGCAAGGACCGATATACCACCCTTCCTTACCAGCCCTAGGTTTGACGGCCTGGCTATTGAAGCCCACATTCTAAAAAAGAGAGGTCTCTCTAATCCTGTGGTATCTACCATGATCAATGCCAGGAAGCCGGTATCCAGGCAGATCTACTATAGAATCTGGAAGGCGTACATCGCCTGGTGTGAGGCCAAGAAATGGCATCCACGTAAGTACGTAATAGGTAGGATTCTGGACTTCCTACAGTGGGCTGTAGATAGGAAGCTTGCCTTGAGTACTATCAAGGGTCAGATTTCGGCCTTGTCAATATTTTTTCAAAGGCCCTTGGCTTCGCATTCACTAGTCAAAGCCTTTATACAAGGAGTGATGCGTATTAGCCCTCCGGTTAATATTCCCATATGTCCATGGGACTTAAACCTGGATCTGTCGGTTCTACAGAAGCAACCATTTGAACCATTACAGCACATTTCCTTGGTTCTTCTCACCAGGAAATTGATTTTTCTAGTAGCCATTTGTTCGGCTAAAAGAGTGTCGGAATTAGCCGCTATGTCCTGTAAAGAGCCATATCTGGTTATCCATAAGGACAGAGTAGTGTTACGTCCTCATCCAGCCTTTCTTCCTAAGGTGGTATCGAGGTTTCATTTGAACCAAGATGTGGTTCTTCCTTCCTTTTTCCCCAAACCTAGTTCGGTAGAGGAAAAGTTATTACATTCTTTGGATGTAGTAAGAGCAGTTAAAGCTTATCTAAAAGCCACTGCTCAGATTCGCAGAATGGATACTTTGTTTATTCTGCCGGAAGGCCCCAGAAAGGGTCAGGGAGCGTCAAAATCTACTTTAGCCAAGTGGATTCGACAGGTCATTATGCAAGCCTATGGCTTGAGAAGGAGACCGCCTCCGTTCAAAGTTAGGGCGCACTCCACGAGAGCAGTTGGAACTTCATGGGCAGTGCATCACCAGGCCTCCCTGGCTCAAATCTGTAAGGCCGCAACATGGTCTTCAGTACACACGTTTACTAGGTTCTACCAGGTGGACGTTAGAAGTCAGGAGGATGTCGCCTTTGGGCGCAGTGTGTTGCAGGCCGCAAAAGATTCTCATGTCTGATAGCGCTCAGCTTATGTATGGTGTATCCCCCCCCCCCCTCATTGGGCATTGGTTTGGGACGTCCCACATAGTAATGACTATGCCGCTCTGTGTCCCGTGATGTACGAGAAAGAAAATAGGATTTTTATAACGGCTTACCTGTAAAATCCTTTTCTTGGAGTACATCACGGGACACAGAGCTCCCACCCCTCTTTTGAGGACACTTATTGCTTTGCTACAAAACTGAGGTGCTCCCGGATGGGAGGGGCTTATATAGGGGAGGGTACTTCCGGTTTGGAAGTTGCCAGTGCCAGCACCTGAAGGTAAACTATATAACCCACATAGTAATGACTATGCCGCTCTGTGTCCCGTGATGTACTCCAAGAAAAGGATTTTACAGGTAAGCTGTTATAAAAATCCTATTTTTTCTGTCTATAAATGGAGTCCCAAATTTTAAATGCATTTATGGTTACAACGTGTGCTTCTAAATCTAGTGTTCTGTGCTTACATGGTACCCAAATATTTTGTGCAATGATGTTCTACTTGAGATATTTTCGATCCTGATTAATTTTTTCTCACTTTTTTTCATTTACCCATTCTACCATTTGTGCAATAACTGACTTGTAGTATCTATTTATCTCTGGTGCTGTTAGGCCTTCATGTTTTTTTTTTTTTTTTTTTCCTCCTAGTCATTAGTGCAAATATATTTTAGCAGCATTGTTTTTATTGTTCTAAAAAAACTCTGTGGTACAGCTATTGGTAGCATTTGGAATTTGAATATTTTGAATATTTTTGGGAGGATCACCATTTTGAACATATTTATCCTTCCCATCCATGATGGAGATCTCAATGAGCCCTTCTTTAACCACTTGCTGACCAGCGCACGACCATGAACGTCGGCACAATGGCACGGCTGCGCAAATGGGCGTACCTGTAAGTCCCCTTTAAATCGCGGCATAGTGGGCGCTTCCGCCGCGTACCCCGTGAGAGTGCCCGCGGACTCTGTCAGCTGGGGCCCTGCAATCGTGCCACGGAGCGGCAGAACGGGGAGATGCCTATGTAAACAAGGCATTTCCCTGTTCTGCCTAGCAACATGATAGGGATCTACTGCTCCCAGTCATCAGGAGCAGTGATCTGTGTCATGTTCTAGTGAGACCATCCCTCGTACAGTTAGAATCACTACCTAGGATACACTTAACCCCTGGTGTTTAACCCCTTCCCTGCCAGTGTCATTTACACAGTAATCAGTGCATTTTTATAGCACTGATCGCTGTATAAATGGCAATGGTCCCAAAATAGTGTCAAAAGTGTCCGCCATAATGCCGCAGTCACGATAAAAATCGCAGATCGCTGCCATTACTAATAAAAAATAAAATGAATAAAAATGCCTTTTAATTCCCTATTTTGTAGGCGCAAACCAATCAATATACGCTTATTGCAATTTTCTTTTTTTACCAAAAATATGTAGGATACATATTGGCCTAAACTGAAAAAGAGATTTTTTTTTTTTTTTTTAATATATTTTTGGGGGACATTTGTTATCCCTTTCATGACTAAGCCCATTTCTGACATTTGGTGTTTACAAGTTAAAATGCGGATTTTTTGCTAGAAAATTACTCAGAAACCCCAAACATTATATATATTTTTTTAGCAGAGAATCTAGAAAATAAAATGGCGATTGTTGCAATAATTTATATCACACGGTATTTGTGCAGTGGTGTTTTAAACGCAACTTTTTTGAAAAAATTTGCTTTCTTTTTCGTACATCACGGGACACAGAGCGACATAGTCATTACTAATGGGTTATATAGATACCGTCAGGTGCTGGCACTGGCAACTTCCAAAACCGGAAGTACCCTCCCCTATATAAGCCCCTCCCATCCGGGAGCACCTCAGTTTTTTGCCAGTGTCTAAGGTGTTGGCCAAGAAGAAACATGTGTTTTTCACTGAGCTTGCGTACAGGTTCTTTTGGGCCTCAGTAAGCTATTCCGGATCCGACCAAAAAAGCTTCATAGCTAAACGGTCGGTACCCGGGCCTTGCAGAGAAGAGCAAGGTTTTGCCTGTAATGCTTCTCTTAGGAGAGCTGGACCCTGGGATCCAGAGCTCTGGTCATACCCACGACCAAGATGTTTTCTGTGCAGGGTGCTATACAGGTCCAGGGGAGTGGAATCCTTGGGAACCCGGTCCCTGAAGGTTTGATTACAATGCCTGCCGTGATAGGTGAAGTTTGGGCTTTTGTGGACCAAACAAAGTCCTGCGGCGGGGAACAGGTAAGTGGGGGCCCCCAGGAACTTGGTTCTATTGGGGGACCCCCAAGCCTAATTTGTCTTTCTGTCTGTTACCTAATGGTATTCCCGCAAGATTCTGTGCATGCCTGTAACTACTAAAAAAATGTAATAATTTTTAATGGTGGTCAAGAAAAAAAAAATAATTTTTTTTTTTATATATATATTTAATATATTAGACTGCGGTACCTGTGTTTGTCCACTAGAGGCCGCTGTGGAATGTTTTCTTGTCATGTGGACTAGTTTCTTCTCAGCAGAGCAAAGTCCAGGCAGTTGGTGAGTTCTCTTATAGGAAACTGCTTCCTCTGCCATGTTGCAGTGCTCGTCCATCCCCCGGCCTGCGGCAAAGAGGGGCCCTGGCTCCTGTCCCTTTGTTTCCATTTTTGAAATTAGCGCCGAAGGCGCACGTGGCCGCGCGCGTGCGCGTGCACGCGCCTCTATATATAGAGGTGAGCCGGAAAAGGGGGCGGAGCCTGGGGGATGACGCTCTGTGCGCGCCGCAGCGCTTCTGCGCATGTGCGGGCGTCCCAGCAGGTTTAAAAACCACAATATTGTAGTAAGCTGGCTATGAAGTACAGAGATAGAGCTGGCAACATTTAAAGGCATACAGCAAGCGGTTGATACAGGCATCCCCTAGAAAGGCACATTAGTAGACACCAACTGTTTCTTATAGCAGCATTTATGCTAGACTATTATCAGTAACTGGTGTATTTCGGCTGGAATACCTCAGCTTTGTGGCTTAGGAATATGCCGTCTAAAAACTCCGGGACTAGAAATTCCAGGAGGAATAGGGGGTCTCCATCGGGCTCTGAGGATCTTGGGCATGCTTTGGCTGCACCAGTCTCCCCTGAAGAATCAGAGGTTAGTGACCGTAGGGCACCCCCAGGAGTACCTGGTACTGTGGCTGTCCTCAGTTCACCTGCTCCTGTGTATGTAACAGAGGAGGTTTTTTCCTCAGCTCTGGGAGGGCTGGAAGAGAGATTGTCAGCATTGATCGCTGCTTCCCTGTCACAGGAGAAAAGCGCTCGATCTCCGTCTCCTCCCTCAGAGTGCCTGTTAACAGAGCAACAGTCCCATACAGAGGTCGACCTACCTGAGGGGGATCAGGATGAGGTCGATTCGGTTGCAGAGGAATCAACAGTGGAAGAGCCGTTCTCAGCATCACATGCTGAAAGGTTATGGGTTCAGTCCCTGACTAATATGGTCCGATCAGCATTTAAAATGCCACTTGCGGAGCCATCCTCCACTTCTGTCTCCTCGTTGGGGTCGCTAAAAGCTCCCCAGACTGTTTGTTCCTTTCCGATCCATCCTTTACTGGAGGGGCTCATTTACCAGGATTGGGAGCATCCTGACAAAATATTTACTCCTCCCAAGAGATTTCCGGTGGTCTATCCTATGGAGGATAAGTTCATCAGAAAATGGAGGGTCCCTACAGTGGACGCAGCCATCTCTTGTGTGAATAAATCACTGACATGTCCGGTGGAAAATGTCCAAATGTTCAAGGACCCAATAGATAAAAAATTGGAGTCCTTAT
Source organism: Rana muscosa (assembly GCA_029206835.1). Taxonomy (NCBI): domain Eukaryota; kingdom Metazoa; phylum Chordata; class Amphibia; order Anura; family Ranidae; genus Rana; species Rana muscosa. The sequence goes on along the minus strand of CM055120.1, from coordinate 269,180,580 downwards.
TGAAATCTGTTTTTTCTACAGCAGGATTGGTGACACAACCAGCAGTGGCAGCTATTGGGGTCTGCCAAGCAGTGAAGGATCAGTTGAAACAGGTCTTAAGGGACTTGCCAGATCAGCAGGCTCTTGCCCTAGCTGATCTACCTAGAGCCTTATGCTTTGCGGTGGACGCTATAAAGGATTCAATCCATCAGGCCTCCCGCCTTACGCTGTCTGTAGTACATATGCGCAGGCTTCTATGGCTCAAAAACTGGTCTGCTGAAGCTCCCTGTAAAAAATTGCTGGTCAGCTTCCCATTTCATGGGGAGCGCTTATTCGGGGAAGACCTGGACAAGTATATCCAGAGAATTTCCAGCGGTAAAAGTACACTTTTGCCGGTTAAAAATAGTTAGAGGTCCCTCTTTTAAGAGGCCGGCTTCTCCAGTCCCTAGGACATCGGCTGTGAAACAGTTCCGACGGCCTCCTCGGTCAAATCCCGGAGGTAGAAATCAGGGACAGTTGCAGGGTAACAAAAAGCCCTGGAGCAGGAGAGGTACAAAACCTCCCCCAAAGTCAAATGCATGAAGGGTTTCCCCCACCCAATCGGGTGGGGGGAAGACTTGAGTTGTTCACAGAGACCTGGCGGTACACGATCCGAGACAGATGGGTGCTCTCCGCAGTAAATCTGGGATACAAATTGGAGTTAAAAAACTCCCCTCCTTCCCGCTTTATAAGGTCAAACGTGCCAAGGGATCCCCAGAAGAGAGGATCCCTCCTGTTGGCACTAGAACAATTATTGCTTCAAGCAGTAATTATAGAGGTTCCCCTGGAAGAGTGGGGGTTCGGGTTTTACTCAAACCTCTTTACAGTTCCGAAGCCAAACGGGGACGTGAGGCCCATACTACATCTAAAAGGGCTAAACAAATTCCTGCATATCAGGACTTTCCGGATGGAGTCGATCCGATCGGTAGCCACTGCCCTACAAGGGGAGGAATGGTTAGCCTCGATAGACATCAAGGATGCTTATTTGCACATTCCCATCTTTCCAGCCCACCAAAAATTTCTACGCTTTGCGGTAGAAGGCCGCCATTTTCAGTTCAGAGCCTTACCCTTCGGTCTGGCCACAGCACCAAGAGTGTTCACAAAAATTTTGGCCCCGTTATTGGCCAATCTAAGAACACGAGGTGTAACGATAATGGCATATCTAGACGACTTGTTGCTGATAGACCACTCAGTGGGAAAACTAGAAGTGGTTGTTCACGAGACAATCAAGTATCTGGAATATCACGGTTGGATTATCAACCGAGACAAGTCAGCCCTAAAACCAGTCAAAAGTCTGGAATACTTGGGGCTAAGGCTGGATTCAGACCAGAGAAAAATTTTCTTGCCTCAAGAAAAGGGGTCGTCTTTGAGAGATTTGATCCACTTAGTGGGCTCAAAAAGATAGCCATCCATACGCCTGTGCATGAGGCTGCTGGGAAAGATGGCATCATTCGAAGCAGTACCCTACGGTCAATTCCATTCAAGGAAGTTGCAAAGGGCCATACTGTCAGCCTGGAACAAAAAAGTTCAGGCTCTGGACTTACCAATGTCCTTGTCCCCTTCCGTTCGCAGGAGCCTCCGCTGGTGGTTGGTTCCCCAGAATCTGGAAAGAGGGAAATCCTTCAGTCCGATTTCCTGGAAGGTGGTCACTACAGATGCCAGCCTTGTAGGCTGGGGAGCAGTACTGGAGCAATGGTCTCTCCAGGGCAAGTGGTCAGAAGCAGAAAAGGCCCTGCCCATCAATCTCTTAGAGATACGAGCAGCCCGGTATGCCCTAGTAGCATGGACATCCAAACTCCAAGGGTCCCCTGTCAGAGTTCAATCAGACAATGCCACAGCAGTGGCATATATCAATCGTCAGGGGGGCACCAGGAGTCGTGCAGCCCAAAGGGAAGTAAATTACATCCTGAGATGGGCAGAAAGATATGTCCCAGCCATATCTGCGGTATTCATTCCAGGAGTGGAGAATTGGAAGGCGGACTTTCTAAGTCGCCAACAATTATGCCCAGGGGAATGGTCCCTTCATCCCGAGGTTTTCCGGACAATATGTCAGCGGTGGGGAACATCGGATGTAGATCTTCTAGCATCCAGATTCAACGCAAAGGGGGACAGGTTTGTCTCTCGGACAAGGGATCCCCTAGCTTGCGGCTCGGATGCCCTAGTGTTCCCTTGGGATCAGTTCAAGCTGATATATGCATTCACACCGCCACAATGGTTACCTCGATTACTCCGCAGAATCAGGGTAGAAAAGAAACCAGTGATTCCGGTGGCTCCAGCGTGGCCCCGAAGAGCGTGGTACGCGGAGATTGTAAAATTTCAGTGGGGAGTCCTTGGACTCTCCCACGTCGTCCGGACCTGCTTTCGCAAGGACCGATATACCACCCTTCCTTACCAGCCCTAGGTTTGACGACCTGGCTATGGAAGCCCACATTCTAAAAAAGAGAGGGCTCTCTAATCCTGTGGTATCTACCATGATCAATGCCAGGAAGCCGGTATCCAGGCAGATCTAATATAGAATCTGGAAGGCGTACATCGCGTGGTGTGAGGCCAAGAAATGGCATCCACATAAGTACGTAATAGGTAGGATTCTGGACTTCCTACAATGGGCTGTAGATAGGAAGCTTGCCTTGAGTACTATCAAGGGTCAGATTTCGGCCTTGTCAATATTTTTTCAAAGGCCCTTGGCTTCGCATTCACTAGTCAAAGCCTTTATACAAGGAGTGATGCGTATTAGTCCTCCGGTTAATATTCCCATATGTCCATGGGATCTAAACTTGGTTCTGTCAGTTCTACAGAAACAACCATTTGAACCATTACAGCATATTTCCTTGGTGCTTCTCACCAGGAAATTAATTTTTCTAGTAGCCATTTGTTCGGCTAAAAGAGTGTCGGAATTAGCAGCTATGTCCTGTAAGGAGCCATATCTGGTTATCCATAAGGACAGAGTAGTGTTACGTCCTCATCCAGCCTTTCTTCCTAAGGTGGTATCGAGGTTTCATTTGAACCAAGATGTGGTTCTTCCTTCTTTTTTCCCCAAGCCTACTTCGGTAGAGGAAAAGTTATTGCATTCTTTGGATGTAGTAAGAGCAGTTAAAGCTTATCTAAAAGCCACTGCTCAGATTCGCAGAACGGATACTTTGTTTATTCTGCCGGAAGGCCCCAGAAGGGGTCAGGCAGCGTCAAAATCTACTTTAGCCAAGTGGATTCGACAGGTCATAATACAAGCCTATGGCTTGAGAAGTAGACCGCCTCCGTTCAAAGTTAGGGCGCACTCCACGAGAGCAGTTGGAACTTCATGGGCAGTGCATCACCAGGCCTCCCTGGCTCAAATCTGTAAGGCCGCAACATGGTCTTCAGTACACACGTTTACTAGGTTCTACCAGGTGGACGTTAGAAGTCAGGAGGATGTCGCCTTTGGGCGCAGTGTGTTGCAGGCCGCAAAAGATCCTCATGTCTGATAGCGCTCAGCTTATATATGGTGTATCCCCCCCCTCATTTGGCATTGCTTTAGGACATCCCATTAGTAATGACTATGTCGCTCTGTGTCCCGTGATGTACGAAAAAGAAAATAGGATTTTTATAACAGCTTACCTGTAAAATCCTTTTCTTGGAGTACATCACGGGACACAGAGCTCCCGCCCCTCTTTGGGGACACTTATTGCTTTGCTACAAAACTGAGGTGCTCCCGGATGGGAGGGGCTTATATAGGGGAGGGTACTTCCGGTTTTGGAAGTTGCCAGTGCCAGCACCTGACGGTATCTATATAACCCATTAGTAATGACTATGTCGCTCTGTGTCCCGTGATGTACTCCAAGAAAAGGATTTTACAGGTAAGCTGTTATAAAAATCCTATTTTCATGAATTTAAAAAAAATGTAAAAGCAAAGTTAGTCCAATTTTTTTGTATAATGTGAAATATGATGTTACGCCGAGTAAATAGATACCAAACATGTCATGCTTTATAATTGCCCGCACACGTAGAATGGCGACAAACTACGGTACCTTAAAATCTCCATAGGCGACGCTTTAATTTTTTTTTACGGCTACTAGGTTAGAGTTAGAGGAGGTCTACGGCTATAATTATTGCTTTCGCTCTGATGATCGTGGCGATACCTCACATGTGTGATTTGAACGCCGGTTTCATATGCGGGCGCGACTTCCGTATACGTTTTCTTTGCCGCGCGGGGACAGGGGCGCTTTAAATTTTTTTTTTCTTTATTTTATTTATTTTTATAATTAAAAATAGTGTTTTTAAAAAAAATAAAAAATTTGATCACTTTTATTGCTGTCACAAGGAATGTAAACATCCCTTGTGACAGTAATAAGTGGTGACAGGTACTCTTTATGGAGAGATCGGGGGCTAAAAGACCCCCAATCCCTCCTTTGCACTTCAAAGTATTCAGATCGCCGAAAACGGCGATTCTGAATACTGTGTACTTTTTTAAATTCGGCGCCATTGGCAGCCGAGTAACCCGGACGTGACGTCATGACGTCGCTTCCGTGGTTACAGTGCAGGGAAAAAATCAAAGCCATTCGCGGCTTTGATTCACTCTGTCTAGCCGCCCGAGGTGGCGGATCGTGGATCGGGTCTCCCGGTGGGATGGGAGGCCCGGTAAGAGCGGCGGGAGGGGGGGATGTCCCCTCCCGCTCCTCCGGTATAACAACCGAGCGGCTTTTAGCCGCATCGGTGGTTATACCTGGAAAGCCAATCGCCGGCTCTAAACAACGGTACCGGGATGATGCCTGCGGCTGCAGGCATCATCCCGGTATAACCCCCGAAAACCGAGGATGCATATATGCGTCCGCTCGGCGGGAAAGGGTTAAAGCAAAAAGGAAAAAATATAGATTAAATTGACGCTCTTTTTTTGTTTATAGCGCAAAAAAATTAAAACTGCAGAGGTGGTCAAATACCACCAAAAGAAAGCTCTCTTTGTGGGGAAAAAAACAGTCAATTTTGTTTGGGTGCAACATCGCACGACCGCGCAATTGTCCGTTAAAGCGACGCAGTGCCGTATCGCAAAAAGTGCTCTGGTCAGGAAGGGGGTAAATGCTTCCAGGGGGTGAAGTGGTTAATTCCGCTTTGATCTCGTTCAGTAGTGGGATATAATTTGTCAAATAAAAATTCTACAGGAGTTTGGAACTTTGAGTGAGACTGTAGACATGGTGTAGGTATTGAATGGGTACATATTTAAATATTAATCATAAACGCATGACACATCTCCAAAACAGATATCACATGGAAGAAACAACTTTCTAATGAATGTAATTCCTTAATTCACACACACATAGAATATGGGCATGCACAATATAGGCAACAAGGGTACATCAGTGTATAACCAGGCGCCACATAGTGGTCTGTGTGGGTAAATGGATACATACAATGAGTTTGCAGATGTACGGATATGTACAGATGTCACATGGCAACACGCGATAGAAAAATACAAAAATAAAGATATTGAAACCAGTAAAAACATTCCGGGGTTGATGGTAATATTGTCAATTTGGATAATGCTGTGAAGACATATATCTGCATCTCTGGTGCCCGACACGTTTTGTGTATAATTATACTCGTCGGGGGCTGATGCTAAGGATATCTACAAGATGTATAATGGGGTATGATTACTTGATCTGGTTACTGGTCAGAAAAAATGTGGGATGGGACACAAGAGCCCACCTTGGGTACTTACATGGAATCTGGTCATTAGGTATGTTAAGTATGGAACCGTGACCTCCGGCGGGGTGCACCACAGAAGGCCTCCCACAGCCACAGGACATGAAATGCTGATGTTCATGGTGTAACAGAGTGTTAAACCAATGGTGGCTGCCAAAGGAAATCTAAAAAGTAACGCAATGTCTTGGTGTCAGACTGTGTTTTTGCCAAATAAGGGAAAAAACAGCCACAATGGGTAGATGGCGGGTAAAATATGATGCTGGCGTCCTTGGATCCCCAAAATGACAGAGACCGAATGGAGTAAGATGGTATGGTATGGCGTCTCAGAGGGATGGCAGGTGAGGCTGTGTTTGGGTAGGGCCTGTATAAGAACACTCCACACAGGTGCACGCTAACGTTCACCAGCATCACGAGGCTGCGACGTAAGCCAGGAAGAGCGCCGACGTAGGCGGGGACCCGCCCACGGAGGACGCTCATGTATCCCAACTACACCGGCTGAGATGGATAGACACACGCCCAGCGTGATGACGCCAATGAATGACGTCACACGCTAGGCGGCATGCGTGCCGCCAATGCACTGTGCGCCCAACCTCTCACAATCACCTGCCCAGTGGGCGGGGGGAAGGGGGGCAGCGAAGTAGACGCGCAGAGTGCATCGCAGCTGCCAAGTTGACAGACACAAGATGGTCAAGGACATACATAGACCACAGCGCATGTATGCTGACTAGGCTTGGCTAATGAATCACTGAATCAAATCCAGTGAATTAACTCACTACAGAGTTTGAATGAATCGAATCATGAAAGTGAATCTGATTCAATTCATTGTCAAAGATTCTCCCCTTTTCAGGATGTGTAGGGACTCTGAAAAAACAGCAGCATCAGCTCATGATTTGTAAAATTAGCTATAACATGATTATGTGAGCCATCAAGACTTCAAGTTTCTGAATAAATCAGAGTACAAGGTTCTCTTTTGTATGATGTCTGTGTGAAGCAGGCAGCAGCTAGTTAAGTCCAGTCTGTGCGAATGTCTCACAAGTATCTATATTATGTTTTGTAACATGAGCTGCCTGTGTGAGCCAGCAGTTTAACTACTGTGTGAGTGACTCCTGAGCACATAGTGAGTTAGTAGAGCAATATAACTCCTGAATGTATGACTCATGTGATCACATTATGCAGGGCCGATCCTAGGGTCACAGGCGCCTGGGTGCAAAAATATTTCTGGTGCCCCCACATGGGCGTGGTCATCCTACTAACTCCTCCCCTTTACAATGTTTCTGTGGCAATGACTCAAACACAGAAATGTTCCCCTAAAGAGTCTTTGTTACCCTGGGATCCTCCCATAATCTCTTAACAATAAACAAAATACAGAAAGAGTACTCTAATGGGACCTGGAGGGGGGTCTCACTAATGGACACAGAGAGGGCTTCTGTTAGAGAGTCTGTTAGAAAGAGCCCCCAGACATACTGCAGACACACTACAGAAGATGGTCAGAGACTGCAGACATGATACAAGAGATGGTCAGAGACAGCAATCATAGTACAGGAGATGGTCAGAGACTGCAGACGTAATACAGAAGGTGGTCAGAGACTGCAGACATGATACAAGAAATGGACATAGACTGCAGACATGATAAAAGAGATGGTCAGAGACTGTGAAAATGATACAAGAGACCAACGCATCAAATGCAGCCTACCAGTGCCCATAAATTGCAGCCTACCATTTCCCACCTAATGCAGCCTTACCAGTGCCCATAAAATGCAGCCTACCAGTGCCCACCAAATACAGCCTCATCCGTGCCCATCAAATGCAGCCTCATCCGTGCCCACCAACTGCAGCCTACCAGTGCCCACCAACTGCAGCCTGCCAGTGCCCACCAAATGCAGCCTGCCAGTGCCCACCAAATGCAGCCTGCCAGTGCCCACCAAATGCAGCCTGCCAGTGCCCACCAAATGCAGCCTACCAGTGCCTACCAAATGCAGCCTATCAGCCTGCAAGTGCCCACCAAATGCAGCTTATCAGTGCCCACCAAATGCAGCTTATCAGTGCCCACCAAATGCAGCTTATCAGTGCCCACCAAATGCAGCTTATCAGTGCCCACCAAATGCAGCTTATCAGTGCCCACCAAATGCAGCTTATCAGTGCCCACCAAATGCAGCTTATCAGTGCCCACCAAATGCAGCTTATCAGTGCCCACCAAATGCAGCTTGCCAGTGCCCACCAAATGCAGCTTGCCAGTGCCCACCAAATGCAGCTTGCCAGTGCCCACCAAATGCAGCTTGCCAGTGCCCACCAAATGCAGCCTGCTAGTGCCCACTAAATGCAGCCTGCCAGTGCCCACCAAATGCAGCCCTTCCAGTGCTCACCAATTGCAGCCTACCAGTGCCCCTGGATCACACAGAAGGGCAACGATCTCTTGCTGTCACGGAGCTTGAATTTGAATCTGCCGGGTGGTCACTGTAACAAAGTCCTGCCTCCTAGACCAGCTCGCTGCTCCTATGATACACATCACAATGAATTTCACTGCATTGGATTAGTGTTTCATCTATTACAGGAGCCGGTCTAGGAGACGGGACTTTGTTACAGCGCTGCCCAGGGGCAGACTGACAACTCATGGAGCCCCCGGACAATAGGAGATCATGGCCCCCAAGGTTTAAAGATGGCTGTCACCATACCCTCTACACTCCTCTCCTGTACATACTGCCAACTGTTATACCCCCACACTCCTTTCCTGCACATACTGCCCACTGGGCCACTGTCATACCCTCCACACTATGACAGAGGGCAGTATGTACAGGAGAGGAGTGTGGAGGGTATGACAGTGGCAGTATATACAGGAGAGGAATGTGGGGGGTATGGCATTGGCAGTATACACAGGAGAGGCGTGTGGAGGGTATGACAGTGGGCAGTATGTACAGGAGAGGAGTGTGGAGGGTCTGACAGTGGCAGTATACACAGGAGAGGCGTGTGGAGGGTCTGACAGTGGCAGTATACACAGGAGAGGCGTGTGGTATGACAGTGGGCAGTATGTACAGGAGAGGAGTGTGGAAAGTATTACAGTGGGTAGTATGCACAGGAGAGGAGTGTGGAGGGTATGACAGTGGCAGTAAAAACAGGAGAGGAGTGTGGAGGGTATGACAGTTGCAGTATATACAGGAGAGGCGTGTGGAGGGTATGACAGTGGGCACTATGTACAGGAGAGGAGTGTGGAAAGTATTACAGTGGGTAGTATGTACAGGAGAGGAGTGTGGAGGGTATGACAGTGGCAGTAAAAACAGGAGAGAAGTGTGGAGGGTATGATAGTGGGCAGTATGTACAGGAGAGGAGTGTGGAGGGTATGATAGTGGGCAGTATGTACAGGAGAGGAGTGTGGAGGGTATGATAGTGGGCAGTATGTACAGGAGAGGAGTGTGGAGGGTATGACAGTGGCAGTATATACAGGAAAGGCGTGTGGAGGGTATGACAGTGGGCAGTATGTACAGGAGAAGAGTGGCAGTATACAGAGGAGAGGAGTGAGGAGGGGATGACTGCATGCAGGAGGGAAGTGCAGATGGTATGAAGGCAGTTGGGGGATGTCTTTTAGTTAGGGAGATATTTCTTTTAGGCCACTTTCAGACTGAGGTGCTGGGCGCTTTAGTGGTAAAGCTTCGCTAGTTTTAGCGGTGCTTTAGCGTAGTTTTAGCTGCGCTTTTCGGCTACTAGCGGGGCGCTTTTAACCCCCGCTAGCGGCCGGAAAAGGGTTAAAACCGCCCGCAAAGCGCCGCTCCTGAAGCGCGTTGCAGGTGCTTAGGCAGTGCTGGCTATTGATTTCTAAGGATGAGCTCCGGCGTGTTCGCATAGAACACGTGCAGAGCCCGCCAGGAAGTCGGCACCACGCTGCGCTAATCACAGACAGGGAGACATTTCCCGATCTCTGCAGCCGAGCATTGGGAAATGTCTCCCTGTCTGTGATTAGCGCATCGCGGTGCCGACTTCCTGGCGGGCTCTGCACGTGTTCTATGCGAACACGCCGGAGCTCATCCTTATTGATTTCAATGGCAGGGGCGTTTTGGGAGCGGTGTATTCACCGCTCCTAAATCCACCCCAAAGATGCTGCTTGCAGGACTTTTTTCCTGTCCTGCAAATGCACTGCCCCAGTGTGAAAACACTCCGGCTTTCACACTGGGGCTGCAGAAGAGGCAGTTTACAGGCGCTTTTCAGGTGTTATTTTTAGTGCAAAAACGCCTGTAAAATGCCTCAGTGTGAAAGTGGTCTAAGTGCCAGTGTCTGAGGGGTGAATATGGAGGGGTGAAGGGAAGGTAGGGAATGCATGGGGACTGTTCTGGCTCTCGTTGGTATTCTTGCTGGAAGCGTAAAGGGCGCACATTCTCAGTACAGAAATGTTTGCATTTATATAAGCATACAGCCAGCGGAAAGTGACTATGGACTATTATTTTATTTACAGAGTGTTTAGATAGGTGGTGAGTTTTGGATTGTACTGATTTTGGATAACACAGGGTTAAATAGGATGGTCATAAATGAAGTTCACATTAGCTGGACAGAGCAATTGGGGTTTGTTTATATAGAGAGGGCTGCATGTCAGTTTGGGAAATGTCTGCCAGCTCTGGGGGGTTGCTGCTGGCTCTAATCTCCATCCCCCCTCCTGTCTTTTCCAGTTCTCCTTGTCACCTAGGAGTAGGACCCTTCACTGCAAAACAAACCCTCCTAGCAGAAACTTTGCAGCTTATCTCCCCAGACTTCCCCCAGAACAGCTCAGCTCACCTTCCTGCAGTGTGCTCTGCCTCCTGATTCTCCCAGCACACGGCACTGCTGATGGGAGTGGGCGGGGGATGTGAAGCAGCAGAGATCACACAGCGAGTGCAGGACACTATGGGGGAAGGGGAAGACACACACCAGGATCGGAGCTTCTAACTACTGTACATACATCGCTGGACAGTGTATGTAATTAGAAGCAATAACTGCTGTCCCCACAGTGGCAAGTAAGCTGACCTGAATGCTCAGTCCACCCCTGTCCGCCAGAACACCGGGCATGTTAGAGAAAAGCACACAAGGAGAGGAGGAGGGAGGGGAGCACTCTGGCACTTCAGCGCCCCCCCCCCGCGGCGCTTGGGTGCACTGCACCCCGTGCACCCTATCTAGGACCGGCCCTGACATTATGAGTTGTGTGAGTTGAGCAATGCAACTCCTGAATCTATGAGTGACTCATCTGAGCACATTAGGCCCCTTTCACACTAGCGGACCGTATGTCCGCTTTTTCATCCATCCGTTTATGGATGAAAAAGGGACATACATTGGTCCCTATGAGATCGGGTGCCAGCGGATGTTCATCCGCTGACACCCGCGATCTCATCCGGGTCCGCAATCCTCCGATTCTGCAGATGGAGGAAAATCCTATTTTTCTATCCGTCTGCAGATCGGATCAACACGGACAGACGGTCCGTGTTCATCCGATCCCCCCCATACGGGAGAGCGGAGATCTGACAGGGCGGTCCCTACACAGTGTGCGGGGACCGCCCTGTCATCCGCCAGATGTTCACAGGGCGGATCTTCACGGATCCGTCCCGTGTGAAAGGGGCCTTAGTTTCATGAGTTGTATGTGAGCCAGTGACTCACCAGGTCACATTAGATTCATGAGCTGCTGTGAGAAGTCTTTGAATGAGGCTTGGTTCACATTGGTGCGATCATGCGGGAAACCCTGCAGTTTGCGCATCGCACCTGACACGCAGGCAGTTCACACTGCCCTATGCGATTGCGAACTGCTGGAAGTGTCAATACAAAGTAAATTACACCCCCAGATCGGTTCGCATATCGAAGTGCAAAGAAAGTGCAAACTTTCAATTCGGACAAGAATCGCATGCATAAAAAGGGTCCTGCACGACTTTGATCCAAATGTGAGGCAAATTCATCCATACAAATCTGCCATTGCATGCCTCGCCGTGCCATTGCATGCCTCGCCGTGCCATTGCATGCCTCACCGTGCCATTGCATGCCTTGACGATCCCATACCTTATCCCTGACATGCAGAATCCTCAGTCAGACCGCGGCGGTCCATTTTTCAAAAGCCGCGCCTCCTCCTTGTGCTGTTCTGTGATAGGAGGAACACTCAGCTTCCCAGCAGACACTGTGTTAAGTGTTCCACCTATCACAGATTCCCTCTCATCCGAGGCCGAGGACAAGAGGGCATCCGTGATGGGCGGAACACTGAACAGAGGCTCTGCTGGGGAAAATTCGTTTTCCGCCTATCACGGAACAGCACGAGGAGGAGGCGCGGCTTTTGAAAAATGGACGGCCGCGGTCTGACTGAGATTCTGCATGTCAGATTTTCATGGGTTAAAAAGTCGTCTTATACACCGGAAAATACGGTATGGACTTTTTTCTTGGTTTTAATTATTTTATGGACAGCATATGATTTTGTTTTTTTACATATCAATATTATGTGAAGTGTTTTATGTCTAATTCATCACATCGCCAGAGCACTTTTTATCTGAACACATATATATTCTTTCTTCCAAACACCTGGCTGAGGGTGTAACACTTCAATAAACTCTCGGCAGGGGGTTCACATATATTTCAACTACACTATATCTCCTGATCAATCCTGATGCCACAACCTGCATTAGGAACTATCACATCTCATTTCAGTAAACACTCGGCTGGGGCACCACCCTGTTTATGTTTTGATTTTGATTGTTTGCTTCCTTGCATTTTTTTAAGCACTTGACACTTTATACTACCAGAACAGCGCCATAACTACACCTCTTCCCTTTTGAATCTATAAATGACTCACAGTTTAGAGAGCTCACTGCTCACAATGAGTCTCTATAGAATCATGAGCTGTGTGTGATAATCTTAGTTTTGAAGAAATGAGTCGCGAGTCGATTCAGTGATCAAATCATTTCACTGAACTGATCCAAATGATTCGACTCACTAAAATGAATCGTTCTGCCCAAGTCTAATGCTGACTATTCTCATGGACATGGGGTGACCATGTCCTGAGGGAGCACAGCCCCGATGAGGTACATCACCTGTCCAGGGCTTGGCAACCTAACACCTGGGTGGCAGAGGGAACACTGCCTACCCTGTCTAACCGTTGGGCGGGTGGTTGTGTGAGGTTGGGGCGCACAGTGCATCAGCAGCACGCATCCCGCCTAGCGTGTGACATCATTCATTGGCGTCATGACGCTGGGCGTGTGTCTATCCATCTCAGCCGGTGTAAATGGGATACGTGAGCTTCCTCCGTGGGCGGGTCCATGCCTACGTCAGCGCTCTTCCTGGCTTACGCCGCGCCCGCGTGACGCTAGTGGTCATTTAGCGGGCACCTGTGTGGCGTGTTCTTATACGGGCCCTCCCCAAACACAGCCTTACCTGCCATCCCTCTGAGACGCCATACCATACCATCTTGCTCCATTCTGTCTCCGTCATTTTGGGGATCCAAGGACACCAGCATCAGGTTATTTTACCTGCCATCTCCCCATTGTGGCTGTTTTTCTTTTGCGTACATCACGGGACACAGAGCGACTTAGTCATTACTAATGGGTTATATAGATTACCTTCAGGTGTTGGCACTGGCCAATTCCAAACCGGAAGTACCCTCCCCTATATAAGCCCCTCCCATCCGGGAGCACCTCAGTTTTTTGCCAGTGTCTAAGGTGTTGGCCAAAGAGTAACATGTGTTTTCACTGGGCTTGCGTACAGGTTCTTTTGGGCCTTAGTAAGCTGTTCCGGATCCCACCAAAAAAGCTTCATAGCTAAACGGTCGGTACCCGGGCCTTGCAGCAGAAGAGCAAGGTTTTGCCTGTAATGCCTCTCTTAGGAGGGCTGGACCCTGGGATCCAGAGCTCTGGTCATACCCACGACCAAGATGTTGTCTGTGCAGGGTGCTATACAGGTCCAGGGGAGTGGAATCCTTGGGAACCCGGTCCCTGAAGGTTTAATTACAATGCCTGCCGTGATAGGTGAAGTTTGGACTTCTGTGGACCAAACAAAGTCCTGCGGCGGGGATCAGGTAAGTGGGGGCCCCCAGGAACTTGGTTCTATTGGGGGACCCCCAAGCCTAATTTGTCTTTCTGTCTGTTACCTAACGGTATTTCCGCTAATATCTGTGTATGCCTGTAACTACTGAAAATGTAAAATTTTAATAGTAGTCAAGAAAAAAAAAAAAAAAGGGACCGCGGTACCTGTGTTAAACCACTAGAGGCCGCTGTAGTCCATTTTTCTTGTCATGTGGATCTTTGGTTTTCTCAAGTCAAAAGATCCAGGCAGTTGGTAAGTTTCTCTGTGGGAATCCACTTCCTCTGCCCTGTTGCTGCGCTCATCCACCGCACAGGCCCTCCGGCAAAAAGGTCCCTGGCTCCTAGTCCCTGTTTGATTTCGAAAAGGGCGCCAATGGCGCACGGGCGCGTGCACGCGCCTCCTATGAAAAAAAAGGGGCGGGGCGGGTGGATGACGCTCGATGCGCGCCGCGGCGCTTCTGCGCATGTGCAGGCGTCCCAGCATGGATAAAAGACACAGTACAAGTGTCAGCTGGATGCAAACAGAGCTAGCAACAAACAGTGGCACACAGAGGCGGTTGATGCAGGCATCCCCATAGAAAGGCACTTTAGTGGACACCAGCTGGTATATAGCAGCAACTGTGTTAGACTATTACCAGCAAAAATTGGTGTATGACGACGGGAATACCTCAGCTTTGTGCTTAAAGGATATGTCGTCCAGACGCTCCGGAAATAGGTCTTCCAGGAAGCCAAAGGGGTCTCCATCGGGCTCTGAGGATATTGGGCATGCTTGTACTGCACCAATCTCCCCTGAGAATTCAGAGGTCAGTAGCCGTAGAAACCCCGCAGGAGTGCCTGGTGCTGCGGCCGTCCCCAGTCCACCTGCTCCTGTATATATAACAGAGGAGGTTTTATCCTCAACTCTGGGAGGATTGGAAGAGAGATTAACAGCATTGATCGCTGCTTCCCTGTCACAGGAAAAGCGCGTCCGATCTCCGTCTCCTCCTTCAGAGTGCCTGTTAGTAGAGGAACAGCCCCACACAGAGATCGACCTACCTGAAGGGGATCAGGATGAGGTTGATTCAGTTATGGAGGAATCAACAGTGGAAGAACCTTTCTCAGGATCTCAGGCTGAAAGATTATGGGTTCAGTCTCTGACTAACATGGTCCGATCAGCATTTAAAATGCCTCTGGCGGAACCACCATCCACTACGGTTTCCTCGCTGGGGTCGCTAAAAGCTCCCCAGGCTGCCTGTTCCTTCCCAATCCACCCTTTTTTAGAAGGGCTTATTTACCAGGATTGGGAGCATCCTGATAAAATATTTGCTCCCCCCAAGAGATTTCCGGTGATCTATCCCATGGAGGATAAGTTCATAAAAAAATGGAGGGTCCCTACAGTGGACGCAGCCATCTCTTCTGTTAACAAATCACTGACATGTCCAGTAGATAATGTTCCAATGTTCAAAGACCCAATAGATAAAAAATTGGAGTCTTTACTAAAATCTGCTTTCTCTACAGCAAGCATGGTGACACAACCTGCGGTAGCAGCGATTGGAGTCTGCCAAGCAGTGAAAGATCAGTTGAAACAAGTCTTAAGGGACTTACCAGATCAGCAGGCTCTTGCCCTAGCTGACCTGCCTAGAGCCTTGTGTTTTGCGGTGGACGCCATAAAGGATACAATCCAACAGGCCTCCCGCTTTACGCTGTCTATAGTACATATGCGTAGGCTTCTGTGGCTCAAAAACTGGTCTGCTGAAGCTCCCTGTAAAAAACTGCTGGTTAGCTTCCCATTTCATGGAGAACGCTTATTTGGAGAAGATCTGGACAAATATATCCAGAAAATTTCTGCCGGTAAAAGTTCACTCTTACCGGTTAAGAACAAGGGTAGAAGTCCTTCTTTTAAGAGGCCTACTTCTCCAGTCCCGGGCACATCGGCTGTGAAGCAGTTCCGACGGCCTCCGCGGTCAAATTCAGGGGGCAGAAATCAGGGACAATCACAGGGTAACAAGAAACCCTGGATCAAGAGAGGTACAAAACCTCCCCCCAAGGCATGAAGCGTTGCCCCCACTCAATCGGGTGGGGGGAAGACTTCAGTTGTTCACAGAGACCTGGCGGGACACCATCAGAGACAGATGGGTGCTCTCCGCAGTAAGTCTGGGATACAAGCTGGAGTTAAAAGGCACTCCTCCTGCCCAATTTATGAGGTCAAACGTGCCAAGAGATCCCCAGAAGAGAGGATCCCTCCTTCTGGCACTAGAACAACTATTGCTCCAAGGTGTAATCATGAAGGTTCCCCTGGAAGAAAGCGGATTCGGGTTTTACTCGAACCTTTTCACAGTCCCCAAACCAAATGGGGACGTGAGGCCCATATTAAATCTAAAAGGGCTAAACAAGTTCCTAAATATCAGGACTTTTCGGATGGAGTCGATCCGATCGGTGGCCACCGCCCTACAAGGGCAGGAATGGTTAGCCTCGATCGACATAAAGGATGCTTATCTGCATATTCCCATCTTTCCGGCCCACCAGAAATTTCTACGCTTTGCAGTAGAAGGGCGCCATTTTCAGTTCAGAGCCTTACCTTTCGGTCTGGCCACAGCACCACGAGTGTTCACAAAAATTCTGGCTCCATTATTGGCCAATCTAAGAACACAGGGTGTAACGATAATGGCATATCTAGACGACCTGCTACTAATAGACCACTCAGTGGAAAAGCTGGAAGTAGCTATTCACAAGACAATCAAGTATCTGGAATATCACGGTTGGATTATCAACCGGGACAAGTCAGCTCTAAGACCAGTCAAAAGTCTGGAATACTTAGGGCTAAGGCTGGATTCAAATCAGAGAAAGATTTTCTTACCTCCAGAGAAGGTGTCGTCTTTAAAAGGTTTGACCCACTTAGTGGGTACAAAAAGAAAACCATCCATACGCCTCTGCATGAGGCTGCTGGGAAAAATGGTGGCTTCATTCGAAGCGGTACCCTACGGTCAATTCCATTCAAGGAATTTGCAAAGGGCCATACTGTCAGCCTGGAACAAAAAAGTTCAGGCTTTAGACTTACCAATGTCCCTGTCCCCTTCCGTTCGCAAGAGCCTCCATTGGTGGTTGGTGCCCCAGAATCCGGAAAAAGGGAAACCCTTCAGTCCGGTTTCTTGGAAGGTAGTCACTACAGATGCCAGCCTCATAGGCTGGGGGGCAGTACTGGAGCAATGGTCTCTCCAGGGCAAGTGGTCAGAAGCAGAAAAGGCCCTGCCCATCAATCTCTTAGAGATACGAGCAGCCCGGTATGCCCTAGTAGCATGGACATCCAAACTCCAAGGGTCCCCTGTCAGAATTCAATCAGACAATGCCACAGCAGTGGCATATATCAATCACCAGGGTGGCACCAGGAGTCGTGCAGCCCAGAGGGAAGCAAATTGCATCCTGGAGTGGGCAGAAAAATATGTCCCAGCCATATCCGCGGTTTTCATCCCAGGAGTGGAAAATTGGAGAGCGGACTTTTTAAGTCGCCAACAATTATGCCCGGGGGAATGGTCTCTTCACCCCGAGGTTTTCCAGGCAATATGCCAGCGGTGGGGAACACCGGATGTAGATCTGCTAGCATCCAGATTCAACGCAAAGGTGGACAGATTTGTGTCTCGCACAAGGGATCCTCTAGCTTGCGGCTCGGATGCCCTAGTGTTCCCTTGGGATCGGTTCAAGCTGATATATGCATTCCCACCGCCACAATTGTTACCACGATTACTCCGCAGAATCAGGGTAGAAAAGAAACCAGTGATTCTGGTGGCTCCAGCGTGGCCCCGAAGGGCATGGTACGCGGAGATTGTAAAAATGTCAGTGAGGAGTCCTTGGACCCTCCCACATCGTCCGGACCTGCTTTCGCAAGGACCGATATACCACCCTTCCTTACCAGCCCTAGGTTTGACGGCCTGGCTATTGAAGCCCACATTCTGAAAAAGAGAGGGCTCTCTAATTCTGTGGTATCTACCATGATCAATGCCAGGAAGCCGGTATCCAGGCAGATCTATTATAGGATCTGGAAAGCGTACATTACGTGGTGTGAGGCCAAGAGATGGCATCCACGTAAGTACGTGATAGGGAGGATTTTGGACTTCCTACAGTGGGCTGTAGATAGGAAGCTGGCCTTGAGTACTATCAAGGGTCAGATTTCGGCCTTGTCAATATTTTTTCAAAGGCCCTTGGCTTCGCATTCACTAGTCAAAGCTTTCATACAAGGAGTGATGCGTATTAGCCCTCCGGTTAGTATTCCCATATGTCCTTGGGACTTAAACCTGGTTCTGTCAGTTCTACAGAAACAACCGTTTGAACCATTGCGGCACATTTCCTTGGTTCTTCTCACCAGGAAATTGATTTTCTTAGTAGCCGTTTGTTCGGCTAAAAGAGTATCGGAATTAGCCGCCTTGTCCTGTAAGGAGCCATATCTGGTTGTCCATAAGGACAGAGTAGTATTACGTCCTCATCCAGCCTTTCTTCCTAAGGTGGTATCGAGGTTTCATTTGAACCAAGATGTGGTTCTTCCTTCTTTTTTCCCCAAACCTAGCTCGGTAGAGGAAAAGTTATTACATTCCTTGGATGTAGTAAGAGCAGTTAAAGCTTATCTAAAAGCCACTGCTCAGATTCGCAGAACGGATACTTTGTTTATTCTGCCGGAAGGCCCTAAAAAGGGTCAGGCAGCATCAAAATCCACTTTAGCCAAGTGGATTCGACAGGTCATAATACAAGCCTATGGCTTGAGAAAGAGACCGCCTCCGTTCAAAGTTAGGGCGCACTCCACAAGAGCAGTTGGAACTTCATGGGCAGTGCATCACCAGGCCTCCCTGGCTCAAGTATGTAAGGCCGCAACATGGTCTTCGGTACACACGTTTACTAGATTCTACCAGGTAGACGTTAGAAGTCAGGAGGATGTCGCCTTTGGGCGCAGTGTGTTGCAGGCCGCAAAAGATCCTCATGCCTGATGGCGCCCAGCTTATGTATCCCTCCCCTCATTTGGCATTGCTTTGGGACGTCCCATTAGTAATGACTAAGTCGCTCTGTGTCCCATGATGTACGAAAAAGAAAAAGGGATTTTTATAACAGCTTACCTGTAAAATCCTTTTCTTGGAGTACATCACAGGACACAGAGCTCCCACCCCTCTTTTTGGGACACTTATTGCTTGGCTACAAAACTGAGGTGCTCCCGGATGGGAGGGGCTTATATAGGGGAGGGTACTGACGGTTTGGAATTGGCCAGTGCCAACACCTGAAGGTAATCTATATAACCCATTAGTAATGACTAAGTCGCTCTGTGTCCCGTGATGTACTCCAAGAAAAGGATTTTACAGGTAAGCTGTTATAAAAATCCCTTTTTTCCTCATTTGGCAAAAACACAGTCTGACACCATGACATTGCGTTACTTATTAGATTTCCTTTTGGCAACCACCATTGGTTTAACACTGTTCCACCATGAACATCAGCATTTCATGTCCTGTGGCTGTGGGAGGGCTTCTGCGGTGCACCCCGCCGGAGTGTGGCTATATATCATCTCAGCTCCCGTGACGGACCAAATCCTTGGTCACGGTTCCATACTTACCATACCTACTGACCAGATTCCATGTAAGTACCCAAGGTGGGCTCTTGTGTCCCATCCCACATTTTTTTCTGACCAGTAACCAGATCAAGTAATCATACCCTATTATTTATCTTGTAGATATCCCTAGCATCAGCCCCTGATGAGTGTCATACACAAAACGCGTCGGGCACCAGAGATGCAGATTTTATGCCTTCACAGCATTATCCAAATTGACAATATTACCATCAACCCCGGAATGTTTTTACTGGTTTCAATACCTTTTATTTTTGTATTTTTCTATCGCGTGTTGCAATGTGACATCTGTACATATGCAAACTCATTGAATGTATCCATTTATCCACACAGACCACTATGTGGCCCCTGGTTATACACTGATGTACCCTTGTTGCCTATATTGTGCATGTCCATATTCTATGTGTGTGAATTAAGGAGTTACATTTATCAGAATGTTGTTTCTTCTATGTGATTTCTGTTTTGCAGATGTCATGCGTTTATGATTAATAACTATGTACCCCTTAAATACCTACACCATGTCTACAGTCTCACTCAGTCCCAAACTCCTGTAGTATTTTTCTTGAACCAGGGATGGAGGTGCACCACATATGCACCTCATCTAAAGTCCCCCACTTCCCCCCCTCCTTAATTTGACAAATATAGTTTTATCAACAGTAGATGTCAGGTTGATTCCCAAGTATGGCAGTTCTCCTCTCACCCACGTAAATGGGAATTCCCTTTGTAGTGCAAGTTCTTCTTTTTTTCCTACTCCTATATTTAATAATTTTTTTTTATGGTATTTATCTTAAAATTTGAAAATCCGGCTTTTTTTTTTCTCTGATTTATATTTGACAATGTCACCCTTGGATTGGTTACATACATTAAAATATTGTCCGTATATGCCGCCACTTTGTTCCTCTTTTCCCACTCTTGCCCCTCCTATATCCCCGTTATTCCAGAGTCGCAAGAAATTGTTCCAGCGACAACACATACAGGAGTGGCGAAAGTGGGCACCCCTGTCTTGTCCCATTATGCATTTCAAAAGGTAGCGTCATCTTTCCGTTGACTTTTACCATCTCCATAGGTCGGCTATGAAGATTTTGGATCCAATGCATGATTTTAGGTCCTAATCCTAGGTGTTGGAGCGTGTCCATCATGAATCCCGCGTCTACCCTGTCAAACGCTTTTTCCACGTCAATTGACAGGACTAGTACTGGGGATCCCCTATTTTTTCCCTTCCGCAACATTAACACTGTTTTTAAGCTATTATCTCTGCCCTCTCTGCCGGGTACAAACCCTGTTTGATCTAGGTCTACCCACTCTGGCATCATATTTTTTAATATCAGTGCAAGGATTTTTGTATAGATCTTCGTGTCGGCGTTCAATAGCACTATGGGCCTATAACTAGAACAGATAGTTTTATCCTTTCCCACTTTAGGTATTATTGTGATATGGGCTAGTAATGACTCGCGTCTTATTTCTTCATCTTCCCCTATTTTTTGTTTAAGTAGTCACATAATTTTGGGATCTTTGATTTTTTTTTAATAATATTTGATCGTGAACCCGTCTGGTCCTGGGCTCTTCCCTATAGGTATTTCTTTCAGTGCCTTTTTTTATTTCATTCTGCGTAATTGGTACTTCTAACACGGTCAATTGTTCTTCTTGGATCCTTGGTAATTTGGCATCCTTTTAAATACTCTTGTATTTTTTCTTTTTCTTCTTTTTTTTTTTTTTTTTCCTTTTGTGTCTAATCACGTACAATGCACTGTAGTATGTTTGGAAGGCCATTGCAATATCGGTTGTTTTATTCACCATTTCTCCTCTAATTTTTTATCTTTTCTATGCAATTTAAAGTTTTCTTATTTCTTAGGATTTTTGCAAGATGTTTCCCGGGCTTATTTCCCCATATACTATCTCTCCTTTGTCACTCTGTTAAACTCTTTCCTTGTTTCTTGTTCCATTAGGTCTTTTAATTGATCTTTTTTTGTCGTTATTAATGTTTGATGGGTTTCCACTTCCACTTGGTTTTTATGCCTTTTGTTCCAAGTCGTATTTTTCTCTTACGATTTTCCCCATGGTGTTTTCCCTTTCCTTCTTTTTTCTTGCCCTGATGGCAATCAATTTTCACCTTATGACGACTTTGTGTGCTTCCCATATAGTTGCTTTTGTTAATTCTGGCTTCTCATTCCTCAAAAAATAATGATTTTCTTTTATTACGATTTTTTTCTACTGCCATGTCTTTAATTAAATCTTCATTTATTCTCCCATGGTCCTCTCCCTCGTCCTCTCCCCAGAGCTTCCCTTTTTAATTTCGTCTTCATTATCACAGGTGGGTGGTCTGATATCGTTGTTCCAATTAGTGTTTCCATTACTACCTCCAGGGCTCTGTGCTCTATCAATATATAATCCAGCATAGAGTACGTATCGTGCATTGCCAAATGATATAGTCTTTTGTACTTGGATGTTGGGGTCTCCAAACATTAACTAGTTGATGTTCGTGTATTTTTTTTTTTTTTTTAATCGTTCTTAATTGTTTTTCTTTATCCAGTGCACCAGAAGTACTATCCAATTTGCGATCCATGGAGAAAGTAAAATCTCCGGCCAATATTAAATAGCCTTGTTTGAATTCCATCAGATCATTTAAAATACCTATCAAATATTTTTTGGGATAATTATTGGGGCAATATACATTTGCAAGTGTGTATTTCATGCCCTGTAGGGTCCCTCTCAGGAACAGGAAACTATCTTCTCGGTCCGCTTTTCTCTCTTCTACTACAAAACTAACCTGTCCCAAAACCTATTGCTGCTACTCCTTTTGCCCTTCTAGTTGGGGAGTCCCCATACAACCATATTGGGATATTCCTTGAGTATAACTTAATATTTGAGTCTTGTGCAATATGTCTCTTGTCAAAATATTATTCCTGCAGCATTTCTTACAATTCTCGTAATACCTTTTATGTCTCTTTTCTGGGGACCTCTGACATTTTGTCAAATTTTGTGTTATTCATGTTTCTCTATTTTTCTCTGACTCCCTCCCATCTCCCACCTGGTATCCCCCTGCCACATGGGTGGGTAGGGGGCCCCCGTGCCTGGGGAGATGCAGGTAAAGGTCCCACCTATCAAGGCCCGGAGGGCAGCAGGCCACCCAGGGATTCACAAACCATATCCCACCCTTTCCTGTCTAACCCCCTCCCCTCTCCCTCCCCACACCATACCCCCTCATGGTCTTTGAGCAGATATCTAATTCTTTAAGGATTCCCTTACCTGCCTGCTCTTTAGGCCTGAGGTGGAGTTCTATCTGGCACTGTAACTCTCTCTCTCTCTCCTACAAGCTGAGAGATGATCACAGGTTCCACCGCGTGTACGAGTCCCCATCCCCTCTCTATTAATCTTCCCCCCCCCCTTTTTTTACTCTTTCGTCCATGGACCGACACAGCTTCTCTATTGACAAAGTGGGTATTATCCGTTAATTAGGAGTGACTAGGCAGAAAAACTTGTAAAAAGTGTTGCATCACACCTTCTACAGTACCGCCCAGGGGGCGGACCCTCTGGGTATACCCTCTCAGTCTGCATCTTCGCAGATCAGTTTTTTTCTGTCTAGCAAGGAGTATGACATGGCTCCCTTCGGGCCCATTGGTCTGGGGAAAAAAGATATATATATATATATATATTTTTTTATTTTTTTTGCTACATTTGTTGTTTCCTGCGATCTTCGATCAACTGCCGACTGGGTGACAGGCTGGATCCTCGATCCTTGTAGTCTCCCCAGTTTCGGCCATCGAGCGTGTGCCGACCCTAGCTACGCGCTGGGTTTTCCACGACATGCCCGTCGCTCCACAGGTGGCTGGTAAGCTTACGCTCCAGGGCCTGCATCGGACCGCTCAGCTTCGGCTGACCTTACGGCCGAGTCGCAGCAGCCTGGCCGGTGAGCTTACGCTCCAAGGCTTGCATCGGACCGCTCAGCTTCGGCTGACCTTACGGCCGAGTCGCAGCAGCCTGTCCGGTGAGCGTCATGCTCCAGGGCATACATATGATCGTCCCTTCTGGGTCCAATCACAGCATGCCTGGCCAACAGTCACCTTCCGTGCGCGGACGATGATCTGTTTGGAATGTCTTCCAGCAGAATACATGCAGGATAGGTAAGTAAAACTCCCCTGCCTCGGCTGGGTGATTTAGCTGGACATTCCTGGAGAGATCAAGTAAGTGGTTGTGGCCCCTTTCTTCCCTCTCTCCCTGCCTTTCCCTCCTCCCTGGGCTTCTAGCTAAAGGTTGCTGGGGGTCACCTAGGGGGTCCCACTGGAGCGGGGCTGGCTGTAACTAACATTTAAAAGAAATGTCATTTTTTCTTACCTGTGTTTGTGTCCTTCCTCCTCCATGCTGTCGGCGGCCATTTTGAGGTGGTCCATGCCAAGTTTGGCCTCTTGTGACTGCCCGGCGGCCATCTTCCTGTGGTTCGGCCACACCCACTGGCCCCTATCAGCTGATCGGCAGCCATGTTTGTCCACCCTGTATGCAGATATTGCCGTTCGGCGGCCATCTTTTTGTGGGCTATGGCTGCTTGACCTCTATCTTCTGTCGGCGGCCATTTTCTTAGAGCCCACATTATCTTCCATACAGACGTTTTTGGCAACCATTTTTCGAGAGCCTCCGGCCTCTAGGGTGCATTACACTGGCGCGAAAATTCACACAGGAAGTGCTGATAAAAGAAGCAGACTGACACAGCAGCAGAGGGACAGCATCACAGGCGCAGCATAGCAGTATCTATCCAGGGTGGTGAGTCCTCTGGGTGACCCGGCCTCTCTGCAGCACAGGAGGGTGGCCTATTGATATCTTGCCTGGAGCCCTGTGAGTGTCAGCGTGTGGTCAGCATGGCATCTGAGCCAGATGTCTTCTCCCCTGAAACACCAGATTTAGCAGCTGGTGCCCCTGAGGTGTCTATGAACGCTATGACTGCAATCCTAGAGGCGTTTGCTGCCAGGGTGGAAGCAGCACACGGGAATACATGGGGTAGTAAACGCCCCATCCCCTGCAAGCTTCTGGGGATAATTCTGGTGCAGAACCAGGTCCAGCTACGGCTCGGGGCCCAGATTCTGACGCATCAGAGACTGCAGACCGTGACCGGACAGTGAGAATGACTCAAAGTCCAGGTCAGTACGCGAGACGGCTTTGGTATCTGACCTTATTACTGCAGTGCGGGATATGCTAAAATTGGAAAATACTGCAGAAGCAGCAGAGACTCCGGTCCACTTGGGTTTCATAGACCTGCCCGCACTGCTAAGGTGTTCCCTTGTGTGTCTTTTGATAAACTCTTATACAAGGAATGGGAGAACCCACTGAGGGTCTTTACAGCCCCAAAGAGGTTTGCGGTACTGTACCCCTTTTGAGGAGAGTTTTCTGAAGAAATGGACCTCTCCCCCCCTATAGTGGACCCTCCGGTGTCCAGACTTAATAGAGCCACCACAATTCCTGTAGAAGGGGCTCCTGTTTTCTAGGACCCTGTGGATAAGAAGGCTGAAGCACTCGCTTGCTACCTATACTCAGTGGTAGGCTCGGCAGTACGCCCGGCATTGGCGGGGGCCCTAGTGTCTCACACACTTACTGAATGGGCAAGATTGCTACTCCAGGGGTTAAGGAGCGAGATGCTCCTCCTGATGAGATAACATTGGCCGACCTGTTGGTCCAGGGCCTTAGGTTTGTCTGCGAGTCAGACATGAATACTATTCCCCTGCTGTCTAAAACTTCGGTTTATGCAGTAGCAATACGCCGCCTGATCTGGCTAAAAGGCTGGTCTGCGGACCAGACTTCCAAGAAAGCCCGGTTGGATCTGCCTTTTAAGGGTGACAGACTTTTTGGGGCTTCTCTGGATGACATCATCAAGGATGCCACAGGAAGTAAAAGCACTTTGCTTCCCCAAATTAGCAAGGGTAAGGGGCCACGCCAAGGGCAAGGGCCCTCCTTTACTGCACACAAGTGGTTTTTTCGTTCCCCATAGGGCGACAGGGAAAAGACCCCAGGCCGATAAAGCGCCTGCCCAAGGACAAAAGTGTCCCTGGTCCCGCATACCCAATAAGCCTGCGGACAAATTTGCGTCCGCATGGAGGTCCACCCCCACCCAGCTCTCGGGTGGGGAGACGTCTTCGCAAATTCGCGACTCAGTGGACAGCACTAATCTCCGACAGTTGGGTTTGCGAAGTAAATCTCCTCAGGCTACAAGATAGAGTTTCTCTCTTGTCCACCGGACAGATTCAACACCTCCAATCTCCAGCTACTACCGACCCGTCGGGAGGCCCTGTATGGGGCGGTCCAGGGTCTACTGGAACGCAGGGTAGTTATTCCAGTTCCAGAACTGGAACAGGGTTTTTACTCAAATCTGTTCAGTGTGCCGAAGAAGGAGGGGGTTCGTCCAAGCTTGGATCTCAGAGCCCTCAATTGCTTTGTGAAGGTACAAAGTTTTCGGATGGAGTCGGTTCGATCTGTAGTCACGGCTCTCCATCCGGGGGACTTTCTGGCCTCCTTGGACATCAAGGACGCATACCTGCATGTCCCCATATACTCCAGACACCAGAGGTTTCTGCGATTTGCTATCGGGAAGGACCACTACCAGTTTGTGGCCCTCCCGTTGGGCCTTGCCTCAGCACCCAGGACGTTCACCAAGGTGCTCGCTCCGATTCTGGCACTTCTAAGACAGCGGGG
Organism: Rana muscosa; assembly: GCA_029206835.1. Taxonomy (NCBI): domain Eukaryota; kingdom Metazoa; phylum Chordata; class Amphibia; order Anura; family Ranidae; genus Rana; species Rana muscosa. The sequence goes on along the minus strand of CM055120.1, from coordinate 269,154,630 downwards.
TATCGCTATCACAGGCTACTTGGACAACCTTCTGCTGAAGGCCCCTTCAAGCTCAGAATTAGAGGTAAGCGTGTCCATTACCTGTCAGACTCTTCGAGACTAGGGTTGGATACTAAACACGCAAAAGTCAGTATTGGTGCCCACTCAACGCCTAGTGTACCTGGGGTTGATTCTGGATTCCTCAGAGGCAAAGGTATTCCTCCCTGTGGAGAAGTTGCAGACCCTCCGGGCTGCAGTACGGCAGCTGACTTCCAGGAATTGGTCGTCACTCCGTTTTTTGCATGCGAGTGTTGGGCCTCAGGGTAGCCTCCTTCGAGGCGGTCCCATATGCTCAATACCACACTCGAGTGTTACAGAAGGAAGTTCTGTCCAGATGGAACAGATGTCCATCATCTCTGGATTATCAAATCCGAGTGAGCCACATAGTCAGGAGATCCCTGGTATGGTGGCTGACAGCACCGGCTCTAATGGCTGGGAAGTCATTTCTTCCGGTTTACTGGATAGTGATCACGACTGACGCCAGCCTTACAGGTTGGGGGGGAGTCTGGGGTGTTCAGTCGGCGCAAGGTCGCTGGACCCCAGAGGAAGCCCTCCTGCCGATCAATGTCCTGGTAATCCGGGCGATCAGGCTGTGCTTCTTCAAATGGTCTCAGAGGCTGCAAGGGCGTCCAGTCAGGATCCAGTCAGACAACGCCACAGCAGTGGCATATGTCAATCATCGGGGAGGAACAAGAAGCTCAGCTGCAGCATCGGAGATCGCTCGCATCCTGAAGTGGGCAGAGAGGAGCGTACCGCCACTGTCGGCCGTGTACATTCCAGGTGTGGAAAACTGGCAGGCGGGACTACCTGAGCCGCCAGATGCTGGACCAGGGCGAATGGTCCTTACACCCGGAGGTGTTCCAACTCCTCTGCCAAAGATGGGGCACACCAGACGTAGATCTTCTGGCTTCCCGACTCAATCGTAAGGTATTGAGGTTTGTGGCCCGGTCAAGAGACCCATGGGCAGACGCAACGGACGCGTTGGTGGCATTGTGGGGTCAGTATCGGCTAATCTATGCCTTCCCTCCCTTAAGGCTTCTTCCTCTTCTGCTCCGCAGAGTGGAGACAGAGGGAATTCCAATGATCCTAATCGCTCCAGATTGGCCTCAGCGTCCTTGGTACGCCGATCTAGTACGTCTGGTAGCAGACGTCCCCTGGCGCCTACCACTGCAGAAGGACCTGCTATCGCAAGGTCCCATAATCCATCCTGCTTTACAGTCATTGGCTTTAACGGCATGGCTGTTGAGAAACCAGGTACTGAGAGACCGGGGCCTGTCAGATTCAGTAATCTCTACGATGAGAAGTGCTCCAAAACCATCCTCTAGGAAGGTTTATCACCGCACTTGAAAGGCCTACATCTCCAGGTGTGAGGAAATGAAATGGCATCCGCGTACTTATTTGGTTTCCAGAATCCTGCTGTTTTTACAGCATGGGGTGGACCAAAGGCTTGCCTTAAGTACGATTTAAGGGACAGATATCTGCCCTGGCTGTCTTTTTTTCAGCGACCCCTGGCGGCTCACTCTCTCGTGAGTACATTGTGCAGGGGGTTCAACATATGGCCCCTCCTGTCCGTCCCCCGCTACCTTAGTGGGACTTGAACCTGGTCCTCTCGGTGCTTCAGAAGGCGCCGTTCGAGAATATTAGAGATATTCCCCTGTTGACACTTTCTCAGAAAGTGGTCTTTTTGGTGGCTGTTACGTCAGTTAGACGAGTCTCTGAGCTGGCAGCCTTGTCCTGCAAGGCTCCCTATTTGATTTTCCACAAGGATAAGGTGGTGCTGCGGCCGCAGCCTTCCTTTCTTCCGAAAGTCGTTTCGGCTTTTCATCTCAACGAAGACATTGTACTTCCATCCTTGTGTCCTCATCCGTCGAATCCTAAGGAGTCGGCGTTGCATTCCTTGGACGTTGTCCGAGCTTTGAGAGTATACCTATCTGCTACTTCCCTGTTCCGGAAGTCAGACTCACTGTTTGTTTCGGTGGCTGGTCCCAAGAAGGGCCAAGCAGTCTAATCGGCCACCATCTCTAGGTGGATCCGACAGATAGTAATCCAGGCTTACGCCTTAAAGGGTCAGGCGCCCCCCTTTCCTGTCACGGCACATTCGACCAGGGCAATAGGTGCCTCTTGGGCTTTCCGACATCAAGCATCTGTTTCCCAATTATGTAAAGCGGCGACTTGGTCGTCCGCTCACACTTTCACAAAATTCTACAAAATTGATGTAGGTGCATCTTTGGATGCCTCTTTTGGCCGCAAGGTTTTGCAAGCGGCTGTTTAGAGTTGCAACTCCTCCGTTGGAGTGCTGTTTTGTGTTTGGGGTGAAGTTTATTTCTCTTGTCATCCATGGACTGACACAGCGTGTCTTATACACCTTTACACGTGGGTTATGTCCCTGCTTGCAGGAGAAGACCTAGGCAGAATGTGAGATGTTATACATACATTCTAAACAGCCAGAGCTGAACAGCCCCGCCCAGGGGGGCGGTCCCTCCGGACATAACCCTCCCACTGCAGCCAGCAGACCTCAGTTTTTTTCTGCCTAGCAGAAGGAGAAGACGTGGCTCTCTCAGGAGCCAGTCTCCTGACCTATTTTTATTCCTTTGGGAATTTTTTTCCTATTTTATTTTTTTGAGATCTTCTATCAACTGTCGGCTGGGCAACAGGTTGGGTACAAGATATCCTCGTAGTCTTCCCTGTCCGACCATCGAGCGTGCTGATCCTCACCTTGTGTGCGTGAGACTCAGTTCACGACATGCCCCACGACTCCAGGGGTGGCCGGTGGTCTTCCAGCTCCGCGGTCCTCTCAAGATAGAACAGTCCGGCTGTATCTTTCGCGGTGGACCGGGCCGACAGCTACTCAGTACCGCACTGTGATAGTTCTGTCAGAAATACACCAGCGGGTCCCTCAGGGGATGGGTAAGTAGTCTCTCCTGGCTGCAGGTGAGTACATGCTGTGTGTTTCTTGTGTGGGGGGATTTCCCTGTCTCCCCCTGTGTTTTTTAATGTCACTCTCTGTTCACTAGTGCTGGCGCTGTACTGTGCGGGGTGCCTGGGGGCCATACTGTCCTGGGGGGGGGCTCATGCTGCTCTGCATTCGCTGGGGCTGTTTTTGTTTTTGGAGGTGAGGGGCCTGGGCGCCGTTCGGCGCCATGTTTTGTGTGTGTGCTGATTTTTACATTGGCGGCCATCTTGCCGGGGCCCGCCGGAGCACATTGCGGCGGCCATTTTCTTGTAGCCACACGTTTTTTCTGGCACTAGTTTGGCCTCTAGCGCCGCTGGGAACGGCGCGAATCTCCTCACACTCTCTCCTCTCAGCTCACTCACGCTGAGCAGCGCGGCGCAGTGAGACAGAGCGGCGGAACCGAGCGGTCCTGGTCAGGTTGGTGGGTTCCCTGGGCATTCCCCTACTTCAGTCAGCACAGCCTGTGGGTGGTCTGAGAGGGACATTATGGAGTCAGAGTCACCAGCTTCCCCTAACATGCCAGAGGCAGCAGCCAGTGCTCCAGCACCTGCGGTCCCTATGGACCAGTTGTCGGCAGTCCTGGGATCATTTCTGACCAGGATGGAAGCTGTGTGTGAGCACAAGGGAGCAAAAAAGCGCCCTCTCCCCACTTTATCTCCACAAGGGCAGTGCTCTGCTTCAGATATGGGCCTAGCTATTGCTGCTCAGGACCCTAGCTCTGAATATTTGGATGGTTTTGAACAGGACATTCCTTGTGAGGAAGACTCCAGTTCTGAGTCAGTAAATGACAGGGCGCTTGTTAGTGAACTCATTGATGCTGTGAGGGACACTCTCAAGCTAGATGCTGCGACCGCAGAACCTCAGGCGGATACAGTCTCCTTTGGTTCTTTTAAGACCAAGCCTTCTAAAAAGGTTTTTCCATATGTACCTTTCTTTGACCAGCTCATTGACCAGGTCTGGGAAAAGCCGCAGAAGACTTTTATGGTCCCGCGGCGTTTGTCTATTAGATACCCCTTTTGAAGACGCCCTGCTTAAAAAGTGGGCTTCTGCCCCGGTGGTCGACCCTCCAGTCGCCCGTTTTAAACAAGGCCACCACTCTCCCGATGGAGGGGACTCCTGCGTTTAAGGACCCCACTGACAGGAGGTCAGAAGTGGTGAGTAGAGCCATGTTCGCCTTGTTGGGATCCGCCCTACGGCCCGTAGTAGCGGCGACCCTTGTGTCTCAGACACTCACGGAATGGGCAAAAATTTTGCACCAAACTGTGCAGGAGTATAACCTTCCTCCAGACACTATTGCTCTGGCCCACCAGATGGTGCAGGGTCTGATATATGTGTGCGACGCCACGTTGGACGCGGCCCCTTTAATATCCAGGGCCTCTGTCTCGGCGGTGGTATTGCGTCGTCTCATCTGGTTGAAATGCTGGTCTGCTGACCTAGCCTCTAAGAAGCTCCTGACGGATCTACCTTTTAAGGGTGGTAGACTTTTTGGTGCTGCTCTGGATGACATCATCAAGGATGTCACGGGAGGAAAAAGCACTCTCCTTCCTCAAACTATCAAGGGTAAGGAGGCCCGACGTAAACCGGGTCCTTCCTTTCCAGCAAAAAAGGTTTTTTTTTCGTCCGTCAGAGTCCACGGGTAAGCCATCCCAGACTGACAACAGTGCGGCTGGCGGGCACAAGCGCCCCTGGGTGCGTAAGCCGAACAAGCCGGCTCCCAAGCCCGCCTCCGCATGAAGTCTTGCCCCCGCCCGTCTCTGGGGTGGGGGGACGACTTTGCAGGTTCACGGATCGGTGGACCTCCCGGATCTCCGACCGGTGGGTGTGCGAGGTGGTCACCTCAGGATACAGAATAGAGTTCCGCTCCTGGCCCCCAGACAGATTCTTTCCCTCAAATCTCCCTCTCCTTCCTGCCCATCGGGCAGCCCTCTTGGGGGCTGTACAGGATTTGATCGGGTCCGGAGTAATTGTGCCGGTTCCGTCCCAGGAGAGGTTTCAGGGGTTCTACTCGAATCTGTTTGTTCCAAAAAAAGGACAGGGTTCGGCCAATCCTGGACCTCAAGGCCCTGAATGCCTTCGTGAAGGTGCAAAAATTCTGCATGGAATCCATTCGCACGGTGGTCGCTACACTCCGTCAAGGGGATTTTCTGGCATCCTTGGACATCAAGGACGCCTACTTGCATGTTCCGATCTGCGCAAGCCACCAGAAGTTTCTGCGCTTTGCGGTCGGCGAAGTCCACTATCAATTTGTGGCTCTTCCCTTCGGCCTGGCCTCGGCACCGAGGGTGTTCACCAAGGTGCTTGCTCCGGTCCTAGCTTTGCTGAGACAGCGAGGCATTGCTATCGTGGGCTATCTGGACGATTTTCTTCTAAGAGCAGACAGTGGCTCAGAATTGGAAGAAAGTGTGACTATCGTCAGTCAGACCCTCAGGGAGTTTGGGTGGCTCCTGAACGTTCAGAAGTCGGTTCTAGTCCCGACTCAGCGTCTGGAGTATCTAGGTCTGATTCTGGACTCCTTGGAAGCAAGAGTCTTCCTACCTCCAGACAAACTACTGACACTTCAGTCTGCAGTACGGGTGCTGACGTCCCGAAAATGGTCGTCAATCCGCTTTTGCCTGAGAGTCCTGGGACTCATGGTGGCCTCCTTCGAGGCCGTTCCTTATGCCCAAGCGCACACCAGGGCTTTACAGAAAGAGATCTTGTCCACTTGGATCTTCAGATCCAGGTGAGTCACCTGGTCAGGGCGTCCCTGACGTGGTGGTTGAGGTCCCCAGCTCTTCGGTCCGGGAAGTCGTTCCTCCCCATCCAATGGACGGTGATCACAACGGACGCCAGCCTGACGGGCTGGGGGGGGAGTCTGGGGAGTCCTGTCGGCCCAAGGGCTTTGGACTCCGGACGAAGCCCTCTTACCGATCAATGTGCTGGAGATACGGGCAATCAGACTGTGCCTCTCCTCATGGTCAGAGAAACTACAGGGTCACTCCATCAGGATACAATCGGACAACGCCACAGCAGTGGCGTATGTCAACCATCAAGGGGGGACTCGGAGCTCAGCTGCGGCTTCCGAGGTCGCCCGCATCCTGAGGTGGGCCGAAAGAAGCGTGCCGGCTCTGTCGGCCGTCTACATTCCGGGCGTAGACAATTGGCAGGCGGACTATCTAAGTCGCCAGACGCTGGACCAGGGAGAGTGGTCCTTGCACCCGGAGGTCTTTCAACTCCTTTGCAGACGGTGGGGCACGCCGGATGTGGACCTGATGGCCTCTCGACTCAATCGCAAGGTGTCGAGGTTTATGGCCAGATCCAGGGATCCCTGGGCGGATGCCTCGGATGCGTTGGTGGCCCCATGGGGTCAGTATCGCCTGATATACGTTTATCCTCCGCTGCAGTTGCTCCCTCGCCTGCTCCGCAGGGTAGCGACCGAGGGAATTCCGGTGATCCTCATTGCTCCGGATTGGCCTCGGCGTCACTGGTACGCTGATCTGGTACGTCTCGTCGCAGACGTTCCCTGGCGGTTACCAATACGGGGGGACCTTCTGTCTCAAGGTCCTATATTTCATCCTGCTTTACAGTCTCTGGTTTTAACGGCATGGTTATTGAAAGCCAGGTGCTGAGAGACCGAGGTCTCTCGGATTTGGTCATTTCGACCATGTTAAGGGCATGGAAGTCTTCCTCCAGAAGGATCTATCACCGTACTTGGAGAGCTTACATCGCCATGTGCGAAGAGCTGGACTGGCGCCCACGAACGTATTCCGTTCCCAGAATCCTGCATTTTCTGCAGCGTGGCGTGACCCAAAAGCTCGCTTTGAGTACCATTAAGGGTCAGATTTCGGCCTTGGCCATCTTCTTTCAGCGACCGCTGGCGGGTCATCCCTTGGTTAGCACCTTTGTGCAGGGGGTTCGCCATGTGCTCCCCCCTGTCAAGCCTCCTCTCCCCCCGTGGGATCTGAATTTGGTGCTCTCGGTCCTCCAGGAACCTCCCTTTGAAAATATTAGAGATATTCCCCTCTTGACTTTGTCTCAGAAGGTGGCCTTCTTGGTGGCCATTACTTCCATTAGACGAGTGTCTGAATTGGCGGCCTTGTCCTGCAAGTCGCCCTTTTTGGTCATCCATAAGGATAAGGCGGTGTTACGTCCGCGACCTTCCTTTCTGCCAAAGGTGGTTTCGGCCTTCCACTTAAACGAGGACATTGTCCTCCCGTCCTTGTGTCCTCACCCATCGCATCCCAGAGAGTTTGCGCTTCACACTTTGGATGTGGTACGAGCCTTGCGGGTGTACCTGTCTGCTACTGCTTCTATTCGGAAGTCTGACTCACTATTTGTGGCTGTCTCTGGTCCAAAACAGGGCCAAGCGGTTTCGTCTGCCACCATTTCTAGGTGGATCAGACAAACCGTCATTCAAGCTTATGCTCTCAAGGGGCGGGCGCCTCCCTTTCCGGTTACGGCACATTCCACCAGGGCAATTGGTGCTTCCTGGGCTTTCCGACATCAAGCGTCGGTTGCACAAGTGTGCAAGGCGGCGACCTGGTCGCCTGTTCATACCTTTTCTAAGTTTTATAAGGTTGATGTGGCTGCATCTTCGGATGCTTCCTTCGGCCGCAAGGTGTTGCAGGCCGCTGTTTGATGTTGCAACTCCTCCGTTGAGGAGCTCTGCCTTGTTTGGAGTGAAGTTTTTGGTTTTCCATTTATACTGCTCCCATCCCTCTTGACACTGCTTTGGGACATCCCACGTGTAAAGGTGTATAAGACACGCTGTGTCAGTCCATGGATGACAAGAGAAAATAGGATTTTTGTACTCACCGTAAAATCCGTTTCTCTGGCATCCATGGACTGACACAGCACCCACCCTTCTTTTTAAGTTTGTACTGCTTTGTTACGAACTGAGGTCTGCTGGCTTTAGTGGGAGGGTTATGTCCGGAGGGACCGCCCCCCTGGGCGGGGCTGTTCAGCTCTGGCTGTTTAGAATGTATGTATAACATCTCACATTCTGCCTAGGTCTTCTCCTGCAAGCAGGGACATAACCCACGTGTAAAGGTGTATAAGACACGCTGTGTCAGTCCATGGATGCCAGAGAAACGGATTTTACGGTGAGTACAAAAATCCTATTTTTTATGCTGTTACCACCCCTCGTTTTTTCTCTGACACTGCTTTGGGACGTCCCACTTTGTCAATAGAGAAGCTGTGTCGGTCCATGGACGAAAGAGTAAATAGGATTTTTTACTCACCGTAAAATCCTTTTCTCTGAGTCCATGGACCGACACAGCACCCACCCCTCCTTTTAAGTTTGTACTTCTTTTTGACGAACTGATCTGCGAAGATGCAGACTGAGAGGGTATACCCAGAGGGTCCGCCCCCTGGGCGGTACTGTAGAAGGTGTGATGCAACACTTTTTACAAGTTTTTCTGCCTAGTCACTCCAATTAACGGACAATACCCACTTTGTCAATAGAGAAGCTGTGTCGGTCCATGGACTCAGAGAAAAGGATTTTACGGTGAGTAAAAAATCCTATTTTTTCTTTCTCCTGTCCCCTTTTTTCCTACCCCCTCCCCAGTCCAGACTTTAACATTTTCATTTAACATGTTTGTTTTGTTGATGTTGCTCTCGTTATATTTTTCCTGGGGATCAGCTGCCACTGTTCTTCCTGTATTGTTCTTTCTTGTCTTAAAGTTGTCTTCCTTGTGCTATACTGGGATTTCTCCTAGCAATCGGACATTATAAAGCCCCAATTATATTGAATTTCTGGTTCCTGTAAAATCTTCAGTAAAGTTTTTAATGTCCTTCTTAGGGCTTCTTGTGAGAGATCCTGAAAGATTTGTATGGTCTTTTTTCCTCATATTCAATTGGTGGCTTACCCCTCAAGTTTCTCCAGATTTTTTTTTTTTGTTCTTCCTCCCAGGTGTCAAATCTGACTATTATGTCTCTTGGACTTCCTTTCGGTCTTAAGCCCCATACACACTATCAGATTTTCTGCTGATTTTTGTCTTCAGGCTTAACAAAACCATGTAGTGCAAGGGCTTGCCTGATTGAATACGAATTGAAACTCTTAAGGTTTGACCTCATATTGGATGGTTTTGGTAAATCTGATGACAAAAATCAGCAGAAAATCTGAGAGTGTATGGGACTTTAATCTATGCACTCTTTCAATTTTTATTGGGTTTAGTTTTTCTTTGCCAAGTATTGGGTTGAAAACCTTCCTTGTTTCTGTTAAATCTTCTGTCTGGGTGGGTTCAGGGAGGCCTCGTATTCTTAATTTTTCCCTTCTATATCTGTTTTCTTGATGATCTAGCTTATAGGCCTGTTCTGTTTATAAAAATGTTGTTTCTCCTTTTAGTTCTTTAATTGTGCTTTGTATGATCTGTTTTTTTTTTTTTTTTTTCCACTTCCTCTACTCTTGTGAGCTTATGACCCAGGTCTTTATGAATTACTGCCATCTCTGTTTTTAGGGAGTTTTCTAGAGCCCAAAACATGGCTTCCATATTTGGTGCTATGTTTGTAGGCAGTTGAGCTGTCGTCTGTTCCTCATCTTTTCTTGCCCCCAGGTCTAAATCAAGTTCTTGTTCTATTCTGGATTCTGAAAGTGTACCAATTTTTAACAATGTTTTATTTTGTCCTTTTTTTTCACTTGGTCTCCATTTGACGCCCTTTAGTACTTTGTTGTTTTTTCTATTGTTTTTCTATTGTTTGCCCATCTCCATTCCCTCTTTGGGTTATTTATTCATAGGGCCAGAGCTAAGACTTAAGCTGGAGCGAGGTGATTTAACCACCATTCCTCCTCCTCCTCTTGATGATTTTCCCCTCATACTTTCCCCTTCTCTCTTTCTCCTCACTTCTTCTATCCCTCTTCTATCTTCCTTTCTTTCTTCAAAGCCCTATAGTTAAACAGGGTTGATCCCCTCTACACCATAGGCCTACAGTCTCCTGGGGTTTCTTGGTATAAAAAAAAATAAAAATTATACAGAGAGGGTGGGGTGATCTCCTTCCTTTCCTTCCACTTTCCTTTATCCTTCCCTTGTCCAGTTCCTCTCAATGGTCAGGCCTTCCTGATAATTTCAGGGCCCCTGGGACTCATCATGCTCTCATAGTACAACATATGGCAACATTATATGTATACCGTGTGTTACGGGAGGGCCCATGGAACCCAGAAGTTCTTAAAGTATGAGCCAGAAAACAATGGACATTGAGAATATGTCTTGGATTGCTTTGAAATGCATCTGTAATATTAATCCACGGTATTTCCCAGGATATCTGTAAAGGACTATTTACTGGTTTGATTCTGAACTCGACAGGTTAATTGAGAGATGCTGATGTGTTCATCTCTAACCACCTGGATGCCTGTGTAATGTAGATTCAATCCAGACTAGCTTCCAAAGACCTTTTCATTGTGGTGATGTGGATTGGAGCTTGGTAGACCGTCTGGCTGCCTATTATGAGATGTTTAAGTGTCTTGCTGTGAGGAAATGGGGGGGGGGGGAATCACTCCAGCAACCCCTCCTGCTAAGACTGTTTACTGAAGGAGAAGTTTGAACACACCTGACCTGTATCACCATTGTCATTGGACAGTTTAACCTACCCTGTTCCCCAAGGATGGGAGGGAAGTGTTTTGAAGAGAAGTGTGTTACCATGTGCTTGTAATAAAGATTCATTCCCTGTTTTTGGAACTTCAACACAGAGCGTTGTCTCCTTTTGAGTGGGGAGAATTATTTGTATGGGGTCTTATTCGGCTGGTTGGAGTGTCTGGTAGCTGGCGTGTGTTCGAGAATGGAATATCCTAAACGACATTAACCCCTGACGTTACACCGTGTATTTAGGAAGACGCAGAAAACAGCCTCTGGCAAATATGGTTTCTCCAGGCTACCTCATATGCACCCAAGTCCAACTATGCATTAAAAGTTTAACATATAACACACTTTGTACAAACTGTTAACTATCTTTACTTACACTTGTATGTCGCCCATGCTATATATGTAGGGGGGTTATTAAGCGAGATGTACTCACCTCTCCCACTTGCTCATATCTATTTTCTCTCTCCTTGTCCTTTTTATATTCTTGTTTTCCTTTGGCCTTACCTTTCTCTGCTTTTCCAATAACAGAGACAAAATATAATTAAAATACAATTTCTGACCATGCTATGGGGAGGGGGGGACCTCGTCCCTGTCTCTCTGGGTCTCCGTGTGTTGGTCACTCTGTGTACCTCTCCTCGACTCGGCTTGGTTTACCTTCGACCTCCGAGTGGCCTAATGCTGACCTCCAAGTGCCCGGGAGTCTCCTTCTCCCTTCACTGTCTCTGAGCACCACCGAGTCTCGCCGTGTATTCACAATCTCCACTCCCATCCCTCCAGATGAGAAGGGGGGTGGGGAGGTATCGCCTGGCTTCCCCTTAGACCCGTCTCCACACTCTCCACGGGCACCTTCCAACCCCCTTCATCTCCCTGCAGTAGTGCACGTCCCAACGGAGAAGGGAAAAGATGGAGAGTGACATCCCTGCAAAATGGGGATAGGTGACCAAGCGCGGCAAGCTAGCAGGAGAAAAAAGGCCTCCTTTGTCCACACCACATTGGACAGAGGTTTGGGCCAGATCTAAAGAAGGGCAGGGAAGGCTTGGTACTACTCCATTAGAGGGGATTGGAGACCAGGAGCTCCTATGGCGTGCACCTACTAGACTCCTCTCTCGCGATTGTACCAAGATATTTTCTTCTATATCCTAATATACAACCTTGATATTGTAGGTGAATACCAGGAGATGATACTTCCTCTCCTTCCCTCCCCTTTCCTTGGTTACGGTCCAATACCCACCAGACCAATGGCTCTGAGACTATTGATCACTTGCCGGATGTCAGTTTGATTCTTTCAATGATGCTGCAAACCACAGACAGTCAAACTTATGTAAATTGGTGAGCACTTAGGTTAATATATTACAATTATCTCATAATATACAATATAAATTTGAAAAATGTATACATTACGTTTTTTTTGTAATTTGATTGACAAATCTAGATGCATGTAGAGTCGTCCAGGAGAAGCAGTCTGACTGCGAAACGCGTTTGAATACTCCATGCACCAGCATCTTTAATAACCTTTTAAAGATTTTAAGTATTTTTTTTGTTTAATAAGTGTTTATTTAGGTAAAGGACACGAACAAAACAAAGCATGAGAGATTCACTCATTGCAAATGAGTGTGGGTAACACATTAGGCAGGTCATTATACAAAAAGACTAGAAAGTATCCGGTATGCACCGACAAGAAGCTGGTGAAGTAGTCCATACGAGACCTCTATCAGTGACAGAGGACAGGGTAAGTAGTCATCTGAGTTCACTGTGTAGTGGTACGTCCGGATCACCAAGACCGTTAGCTACCCAACTATATAAAACAGTCCCTTTTTTTTTTTCCTTGCGGAAACAACAAAAAAGAAAAGGAAAGCATAGTAGAAGAGGTAGAGAAAAGTAGGGGGGAGAGAGGGAAGGGGGGGGGGGTATACTGCCTCGGACTTCCTCCATGCATGAGAGGCCATTTCAAATCTTGGCAATTTCTCAGTTTGAGGGTTGAGACATAATGTCTGTAAAAGCAGAGGTATATTTAAAGGCAGACCAGTCGGCCCATATCTTCCGCGACATTTCAGATTTGTTCCTAATGGAATAGGTGAGATCCTCCATATGATAAATATGATCTATTTCCACCAACCATTGACGTACAGTGGGTATGACAGTTTGTTTCCAATATCTAGGGATGAGAGATTTAGCTGCGTTTAGCAGGTGCGGGGTAAGTGATTTCTTATATGGTCCGACTGGTCCGCCTGTACAGTGCAACAAGACAACCCAAGGATCCTCAGGGATCTCATAGCCCTGAATTTCCTTCATCCAGCGTAAAATGGATAGCCAGAAGGGGCGGATGCGTGGACACAACCACCATATGTGAGCATGTGTCGCCCGTTCTCCACACCCACGCCAACATAAAGGAGTTATCTGAGGAAAAGTCCTATGCAATATTACAGGTGTATAGTGCCACCTAGTCAACAGTTTATAATTGACTTCAGCAGTTTTAGATGACATTGAGGTCGTGTGTGCTAGATGTAGAATCGTGGTCTTTTGACAGTGCGTGAGTTCCTTATTTAGGTCTTTCTCCCAGTTGAGTAGGAAAGCAGGAGTTCCAGAGGTAGAGAAAGAGTTCAGGACTTTATAAAAGTATGATACAGGTCTATCAATCGGTTGCTCACCTGCAAAAGCCAGTTCTACCTGCGTTAAATCCGTGATGTTCCGGAAAGGTTTCGGGAGAGAGTGTACAAAGGCTGCAAGCTGGCGGTATTTCCATAGATCCATGGGTGTTGCCGTAGCGATGTCCAGAAGGTCAGAAAGAGGAATAATGCCAGAGGGATTTGTAACATGGTGTAGTAGGGTTGCAGATCCTAGGTTCCACTCATGTACGTTTGGATGTATGTTACCAGGTGGAAAGTAATTGTGGCCAGTTAAGGGTAACAGGTGAATTATACCCCCATTTATGTGATTTACAGAGCGAATCCCACACCATTAAGGTAGAGCGTGTAAGAGGAGAAGTGGTCGTAGAAAGGGACCTGAATTTCCTTGGAATCCATATTTGCGTACATAAGTCTATTTCCAAAGATACCCATAACTTTGAGTGTTTATGGTAATTCCAGTCAGAGATTCTAGTCAGTACCACGGCTAAAAAGTATTGTTTAACTTCCGGGAGGGCTAAACCCCCATCCCTCTTATTTCTAGTGAGGAGAGACCTGGCAATCCTGGGTCGCTTCCTGTTCCAGATATATCTGCAGAGTAAAGATCTCAGTAGCGTAAAGAAACCAACAGGGACCCTATACGGGATCATTTGAAACCTGGGCAAAATGTTCATCTTTACAACGCTTATCCTCCCCAACCAGGAGTGAGCAAGTTGGGACCATTTCTGTAGATCAGATCTAATCGAGTTTAGCAGGGGGATATAGTTAGTACGAAATAGGGAGGCTGGGTTAGATGTGAGAAAGATACCTAAATATTTCATTGAGTGAGTTTGCCAAGTAAAGGGGAAGAAGGATTTTAAATGTGGGACGGACTGAGCAGGGACCGATATATTTAGAATTTCTGGTTTAGATAAATTAATTTTGAAATTAGAAATGGCGCTAAATAGGGTTGTCCCGATACCACTTTTTTAAGACCGAGTACAAGTACCGATACTTTTTTCCAAGTACTCGCCGATACCGAATACCGATACTTTTTTTTTTTTTTTATCTCTTTTAAAAAAAATATTTTTTTATTTTTTTTATTTATTTATTGATTGATTTTTTATAATGTTTTCTTTTTTTAAGGGGTGGGGGGTGGACAGTGTCAGTGTGTTTTTTCTTCTATTTTATTTTATTTATTTTTTACAATTCATTTCTTTATTATTTATTTTTTTATTAAATTTTTTATTTTTTTATCAGCCCTGTTGGGGGGCTTTGGTGAGATATCAGGGGTCTTAACAGACCTCTGACATCTCCCCTTTGAGACAGAGAAAGGGACTAGGGACAGATTCCCCAGTCCCTTTCTCAGCAGCCTCTGCTGCGCTGAAAATGAATGGAGAGAAGACCGCGGCTTCTCTTCATTCATAAACTAAAACATTGTAAACACAGTTTACGATGTTTTAGTTATGTGAATGGACAGAGTCAGTGATCACTGACTCTGTACATTCCGAACAGTAAGGAGCCAGATTTACCGGCTCCTACCTCCGCTCTCCATCCTGACAGATGGAGGGGGTGGAGGAGGAGAACAGAGGGGGATGGCAGCACGGAGGGGGACACGGATTGGGACGGCAGCACGGAGGGGGACACGGATTGGGACGGCGGCACGGAGGGGGACACGGATTGGGACGGCGGCACGGAGGGGGACACGGATTGGGACGGCGGCACGGAGGGGGACACCTATTGGGACGGCGGCACGGAGGAGGACACCTATTGGGACGGCGGCACGGAGGAGGACACCTATTGGGACGGCAGCACGGAGGGGGACACCTATTGGGACGGCAGCACGGAGGGGGACACGGAGGGGGACACCTATTGGGACGGCAGCACGGAGGGGGACACCTATTGGGACGGCGGCACGGAGGAGGACACGGATTGGGACGGCGGCACGGAGGAGGACACGGATTGGGACGGCAGCACGGAGGGGGACACCTATTGGGACGGCGGCACGGAGGAGGGCACGGATTGGGACGGGGGCACGGAGGAGGACACGGATTGGGACGGCAGCACGGAGGGGGACACCTATTGGGACGGCGGCAATCAGCGGTGATCGTGTGTGGGGGAGCTACAAGCACCGATCACCGCTGATTTTAAAGCAGCTGATACCCGCGCGAGGGGGGGAGAGAGAGAGAGAGAGAGAGAAGTGGACTCGGAGAAACTACTTTTAAATATATACAGCGGTGATCGGTGCTGGTAACTTCCCCCACCGCACTGATCACTGCTGATCACAAGTATCGGGTGAAGCATCGGGAGCATTTGCCCGAGTACGAGTACTCAGGCAAATGCTCGGTATCGGTGCCGATACTAGTATCGGTATCGGGACATCCCTAGCGCTAAATGAAGCAAAGGCCGACATCAGGTTGGGCAGGGATATGTTGGGCTGTTGTATATAGAACAATATATCGTCCGCGTAAGCGGCATATTTATGTTCCGTTTTACCCACTACAATCCCGTGGATATTTGAGTTGTGTTTAATCGTGGAAAGGAAGGGTTCAAGGGATAATGCAAATAGAATGGGTGAGAGGGGGCATCCTTGGCGTGTGCCATTATATAGAGTGAACGGTTCACTTAATGTGCCGTTTATGCGCAGTTGGGCTGTGGGGGAATTAGAGAGCGGAGATTCGGGACAGCAGTGAAGGACCCACGCCAAGATGGGAGAGGGTGGCCACAAGAAACTCCCAGTCCACCCTATCGAACGCCTTTTCTGCATCCGTGGAGAGCAACAGGGTGGGCTGGGGAGACCGTCGAGCCTGGGCTATCAGTGATAAGGTGCATAGCGAGTTATCACGCGCCTCCCTCCCGGGGATAAATCCTGTTTGGTCTCTAGACACCCACTGGGGCACAAGTGGGAGTAGCCTATTCGCAATGACCTTGGCATATAACTTAGCATCTAAATTTAAGAGGGAAATGGGGCGGTAGCTTCCACAGTTGCAAGGGTCTTTACCAGGCTTGGATAATACAGTGATGTGAGCGTGTAGAGTTTCAGGACGAAGAGTACCACCTTCTGAGATCGTATTTGCATAATTAGTCAGTCGAGGAATCAAGATATCCGCAAATGATCTGTAATACGCCACCGTAAAGCCATCTGGACCTGGCGCCTTACCATTGGCCATGGCTTTTAATGCAACACGCATCTCAGAGGTGGTAAACTCTCCAAGTGCGGACAGGGTATCAATGGGGAGCTCGGGTAGTTTGGCTTGCGCTAAGTAGCTGCGAATAAGGTGGGCCCTTGTGTCCTTGTCCTCCACCGTATGATGTACGTGGTATAGAGTTTGATAAAATGCTCTAAATTCTTTGGCTATTGCGGATGTTTCGTGTATCATAATATCAGGGGGGGATTTAAGTTTGGCAATAAAGGCGGCAGACTTTCTCTGTTGCAGTGAGCGGGCCAACAGCCGACCCGGCTTATTGCTCCACTCATGCATACGTTGAGCTACTATACGAAACCGTTGCTTCTGCTCCAAATGAAAGAGGCTTTTCAGTTCCTCTCTCTTCTGGGTCAGGGTTTGAAGAGTCGAATGTGACAAGCCAGCTTTATGTTGGCGTTCCAAGGCTTCTATATCGTGGATCAACTCCCGCTGTTGGTGAGTGCGTTCTCTTTTTTTCCTGGATCCAACTCTATAAGTTTTCCCCGGATGTAGGCCTTGTGGGCCTCCCACAGCGTGCCCGGTGATACTTCTGGGTGAGCGTTTTCCGCAAAATATAAAGCTAAATCGTTTCCCAGTGACTTTTTATCGATTTCATCCAGGAGTAAGTTATTAAGTTTCCAATTCGCGGTCCTGCGGGGTAGTGAGGGGATTTTTAATTTAAGTGTAATTGGCGCGTGGTCTAGGTGAAGGTGAAGTCTCTATGCCCGAGGCCATGGGGAGGGAGAGGTGGTGGTGATCTATAAAAAAGTAATCTATTCTAGAATACGTATGGTGTAAGTGGGAGAAGTGGGTAAAGTCCTTTTCCCTTGGATGCATAATCCTCCACACGTCCATTAGTTGAGCTCTTTGCAAACTCTTGCGCAGATACATCAAGCGCCTCCGAGAAATGCATGAGCTCCCCACGGATGTGTCTAGAAATGGCTCCAGTGGGGCATTAAAGTCCCCAGCCAGGATAACGCAGCCCCGGGCAAACTCACTAAGTTTTAAGAGTGTAGAAGCTACAAAACTCGCTTGATCTCGGTTGGGGGCATAGAGGGTTGCAACAGTACATGGCACATCGCCCAGGTTACCTCTGAGGAACAGGAACCGACCCATAGGGTCACTCAGCATAGTATCTAACACAAAGGGGGTCCCTCTGCGAAACCCAATAGCAACACCCTTGGCCTTGCAAACATCAGACAAGCCATAATACCAAGTGGGGTACTGTGGGGAGAAAAGTTTCACCGAAGTGGTATGCGTGAGATGTGTCTCCTGAAGGAGGACGATGTCACCCCCCAGGCGACCCAGCTCTCTGTAGAGATTATGTCTCTTACCTGGGGCATGAAGTCCACGCACGTTGAAAGAGACAAAGTTCACCGTAGCCATGGGGATCGGCAGGGGGAGCCCAAATACATAGACCAGTGGAGGTGAAGTCCGAGGCAGAGGATAAAGGTTGGGGGCAAGAAGAAGAAAAGGAAAAGAGCAAGAAAACAAAACGTGAAAAACAAACATACTTCAACATCAAGCATCAAAAACATATCCCGTGGGGGGATACACTCAGTATTCGCACGCATATATCTGACGTGCTGAGAGGGGGAACACGGGTGGCCCAGCACTCCCACGCCCCGCCCAAAGAGCAGCAGGGGCATGAGATCACAGGGCCACGCGGCACCCCCCAAGAGGGGTGGGGGCTCTGAACCATGGGCCACAGACAGCGAGCACTAAAAATAGTGAGATCGCCGCTCCGCAGCCCCGGCGCCAGCATCCTGCAAATTGAACAAGGGTTAGTATAAAGGTTAATACAAAGAATGCCACATATAACTTAACCGCAGGCACCCAAGTGGCCTCGTGATAGATCAGGCCGTCTCTGAGCAGTGAGCACTGTCATGATCAAATAGCTAGAGGAAAGCATGTGTATCGAACCGTTGTAGAACAAAGTGCCAACAGGCAATGTATGGTCACAGACTTCCTGATGCAAGGGGGAGCCACACAAGTAGAACCGAGAGGTGAAAGGAACAAGCCGCAAAAATCAGCCCAGCCGGGGGGAGGCATCCGGTGAAGCAGTGCGGCGTCTGCGGCCAGCTTTCTGCCATTGTGGGTCGGATGAACCCGGTAGGACCGGGATGGTATCTTGCCAGCCTGGAAGCTCCGGGGGTGAGATGTTGACATCCAAGCAGAATTTTTCCAATTCTTCCGGAAAGCGCAGAACCGCAGTCTTGCCATCCCTATTAGCAATGAGGGCCGCAGGGAAGCCCCAGCGATAGTTGATGGATGCAGCTCTGAGTTTCTCAGTCAGGGGTCGTAAGGCCCTGCGACGCTCCAGTGTCTCTCTGGCTAGGTCTGGGAAGAGGGACAGGGTTGCGCCGTCGAAATCAAGGGAGGCTGTCTCTCTGGCCTTGCGCATGATGCGCTCCTTCTCCTCGTAATAATGAACCCGGCAGATGACATCCCGCGGGGTGTCAGTGGATAGATTGCGGGGGCGCAGAGCCCTGTGCACTCTGTCTATCTTGAGCGGGTTATCAGCAGGGAGGCCCAGGAGGCCGTTAAAAATACCTCGTATGGAGGGGAGGAGGTCGTCGTCACCCGTCGCTTCCGGAAGGCCTCTGACCCGAATGTTGTTCCTCCTACTGCGGTTCTCTTGGTCCTCGATCTTGTAGAGGGCCATCCTGTGGGCAATGATGAGGCTGCGAGTGGATGCCTGCAAGGTCTTGATGGCTGCCGCGTGGCCATCGAGACGGTTTTCAGATTCCTCCACGCGGTCCAAAACCTGGGATAAGTCTGACCTCACCGCCGACAGCTCTTTCTTAATAGACCTCTCCAGGCTCTGGAACATCGATGTCAGTTCTAGTTTAGTCGGCAAGCCGTCGGCCCGAGTAGCGTGCTCTGACTGCCGGGATGCACTGTCTTCACCGGCCGAGAAGGAAGGAGAAGGATGCCTGTGTTCTGGCTTGCGACGGGAGGCGGAGCCTGCACCCGAGCCCCTGCCCTGCCATGAGGCGAGCGGCCTAGTCCGTCCATAATCTCCTCTTCCTCCGGTTCTGTGGCCAGAAACCTCTTTATGGAGCCTAGTTGGGTCCCGGGTTTAGGGAGAGACTTGCCCGTCTTCTTACGCATGGTCCGCGGCTAAAAATAGTGTACAAGTATGAGAAATGCTGATTAAGAGAGATGTCAGCGCCGGAGCCCGAGAGAAACACGTCCTCACAGCAGCATGTCCAGACCACGCCCCTCAAAGATTTTAAGTATTGTGACTGGCTCTTGCCACATGTGTTTTGCTATAGTGTAAATTGTATGTTATTTATGTAATTTGTAATAGAATTTTTATCTTTGTGTGCTCCCCTCAGTGACAGTCGCCCCTTCCTCAAAAGTGCCATCACCATATGGGGGAGTGGTGACCTCCCAACTCCTCCCCCTATTTTCTATGTACTAGCCATGGATGTGGATGTGCTATAACTGTCCCTATAACCGGTCTTTTACTTTTTTTTATGTATTTTGTATTGATTCTCTTTGTGTAGCGTACATATTTTTTCCTTTCGTTTTTAAAATGCCTTTTCTTTATTAATGCTTCTCAAACTGTAGACGTGAGCCATAGGCCCCTTGCACACAAGCATCATAATTTACTGATTTATACGCAGAAACTTTGTGACGCCCGTGTGCAAGGGGCCAAAAACTGTGTTAAGTCAGTAGTGTTGAGTATAGGCCAATAAAGGTGTGCATAGACAAGTAAAATTCTTCATTGCCAGTATTATAATGTAATATACTCGTGTAAACATTAATTATTGGTATGGCGTGTATGTTCCTGGCTAAAGAACTACAGTATAGTTCTTATCAAGTTGTTATGGGTAACATTTTGCTGTGTGTGTGGGTGTATTATTTATTTATTTTATTAACATTTGCATTAAAAATGTAATTGGTATGTTGAGGGAGAGAGGAAAAAATCAGGGGGAAAGCAAAATATACACAGATTAAACTGTTGGATTTAAAGTGGATGTACACTCACCACTCACCCAGTATAAACTAATGGCACAGTATTAATGTGTGTGTGTATATATACATGCAAGCCTCCTGCATGTATCCCTACCTTGCAAATGTCACCCCCTTCAGCAGTAGGAGCCCCGCAAACCTCTGGAATCGGTGGGTCTCTTTGCCGGAGCTTGGTGGGCAGAGTCTTGATGTCACAAGACTCCCCGCCCACCTATACACTCTCCTACTTTCTGCTGGCTCTGGGAGCTGACTGCACCATGAATAATCCTCCTCAGTCCCACTGATCTTCTGCTAATCTCAAGGATCACGCCCCATGATGAGTAACATCCAGTCAAAACTCGGGAAAGGCACCACATTACTTAAGCATGCCCAATCATGCTGAGGTGTGGAGCAGCCAATCCTGGGAGAGCTGGAGACAATTAGGAGGAAGGATGTGCAGCTGGAATTGTAACACACTCTCTGCTCTAATGCCATGCATGAGATAAAAAAATCCAATGTCCGTCACGGCAGTGGGGGATGTGGCTACACAAACTTATCTGTGTGTGTTTTTTTATCTTACTAAAAAAAGACGAGGAGTCCTTAGAGCTGGATTATCTCTTCATGGCAAAATTGGGCACAGATGACTTGACATCTTCTACTGTACCAGGTAGAATTCTTCATTTAAATTTTTTTTTTTTCAATTCAGGTTTAAATAAAATTTGATAATTTGTGAAATATTGGGCACATTAAATCAAGAATGGGGAAAAACGAAACAAAAAATAAATATTTTAAGCTTTCCTTTTTCAGATGTTATATGATGAGAGGCTATATTAGTGAACTTGGTCATGTAAGGTATAAGGAGCGACCCCCCCCCCCCCCAAGTAGTCTAAGTGTAACATACTTTTACCATAATGTATACAGTATTATGTTTTTCAAAATAACTGTTCTTAAAAGCCATCCCTGGTTTACATTTTGTATATTTACTATTGTATTATCTATACTTTTTATCCTTAGTAATTTTTATTACAGGGACGAAAAAGTCACCACCATCGCAAGGACCGCATGCAGGATCTTATAGACATTGGCTATGGCTATGATGAGACTGATCCCTTTATTGATAACTCTGAAGCAGTAAGTGCAATTGTTAATTACAAAATTGCAAACTAAAGTGGTTCTAAAGGCAGAAGTTTTTTTTATCTTGATGTATTCTATATGCATTAAGATAAACCTTCAGAGTGCAGCATCCCCCTCAGCCCCCCTAATATTTACCTGAACCCCCATCTCGATCCAGTGATGTTGCTTGAGAGCCTCAGCAGTCCGGGACTCTCCCTCCTGATTGGCTGAGACACAGCAGTGGGCGCCATTGGCTCCCTCTGCTGTCAATCAAAATCAGTGAGCCAATGAGGAGAGAGACGTGACAGGGCCGAGCCACGGCTCCATGTCTCAGTGGACACAGCAGTTGCTCGGTGCCCCCATAGCAAGCCGCTTGCTGTGGGGTCACTCGGCAGGAGGGCCCCGAGAAGAGGTGGATATGGGCTGCCCTGTGCAAAGCCACTGCGCAGAGCAGGTAAGTGTTACATGTTTGTTATTTAAAAAAAAAAGACTTTAATATCACTTTTAATGAATTATGACACTTTTTATGAGTTAATTGTTCTTCTAAAAGAGACCTCTAATTTCATAGGTCACATCTTGCCTCCTGCCTTTCATATTTAAAGCGGAACTAAACCGGCCTATCCTTTGGATTACAATCACCTGGAGCAGCGTTGCCTTTCTTTGGATTTACTTGTACAGGCTTTAACTACCTCAACACTTTCACCCCCTTTCTGCCCAGGCCAATTTTGTCAACTTTCAGCGCTGTTACACTTTGACAATTGTGCGGTCATGCAGCGCTGTACCCAAATAAATTTTTTAGCATTTTCTTCCCACAAATATAGAGCTTTCTTTTAGTGGTATTTAATCAGCTGGGTTTTTATTTTTTGCTAAAAAAAAAAAAAAAAAAAAAAAAACCTAAAATTTGAAAATGGTTTTCTTAGTTTGTCAGAAAATGTTGTAATTAAATAAATTCACTGATGTGTGCTGATGGGGCGGCACTAATAGGGCGCACTAATGGGTGGCACGAATAGGCAGCACAGAGTGGCTTCACTGGTGACCACTCTTGGGGCTGCACTAATTTATCAGTTCCCCGATTACCTATACAGTTCTCCTCTGTGGAGATGTTGCTAATCGGCTGTCAGTGTGAGGTGAGGAGAGCCGCTAAATGGCATGTTCTTATTTACATGTGATCAGCTCTGATTTGGCACAGCTAATCACATTGGTAAAGAGCCGCATCACAGGGACACAGCGTGCCCAGACTGGGTGACCTCCTATGACGTTGGCCCGGAAAGTGCTTCCCACCCCCAGTCATATGTCTTTACGGTTAAAGTGGTAAAGTCCAGTTTGTTTATACTTACAAACAAACTTATAATCGGGCTTACCTGTAGGTGCAGTAACTATCTCCTAAACGTGCACCATTCAGGAGATATTAAAGAGGAAGTAAAGTCCATTTTCTCTTCCGTTCATGGACAGACACTGCAGCATCTTGACATATGGCTATTATCCTCCTGTTGGGAGATTGACTAGGCAGAAAAACAGCATGTTAAGTGTTAAAACACATCACACAATACAGTACCTCCCAGGGTACATCCCCTCTCCCTGCATCATGCTCATGCAGCTCAGTTTTTTTCTGCCTAGCATAGAATGATATGACTCCCTGTGGGCCCATGTGGCCTGGGGATTTTTTTCTATTTTTTTTTTTTAATTTTTGATCCTGAGATCTACTATCAACTGCCGACTGGGTGACAGGCTGGATCCTCGATCCTTGTAGTCTCCCCAGTTCGGTCATCGAGCGTGTGCCAGCCTTTTAGCTACGTGCTGGGCCGTCCACGACATGCCCCGTTTCTCCAGGGGTGGCCGGTGAGCTATATGCTCCGGGGCACACATATGACCGGGCTATATGTCCGTGTCACAGTGTGCTGGGCCGACAGCCATGCCGTAACCGTGCAGACGTTGGGTCTATCAGGAATGCCTTCAGCTACAGGACGGGTAAGTAGCAGTCCCTCTGCTCTGGCAGGGTGGCACGGCTGGGCATTCCCGGGGAGGTCGATAGAGGGTCCCAACCTTCCTTTCTCCCTTCCTCCCTAGGCTCTGGGTGGCTAGGATGGCTGCTTAACGGGGGTCCACCTGGGGGGGGGGGCTCCATCCTATGGCTGGGAGGCTGCACAGTAGGTCCGCTTTCCTGGGGGTGCTGTTCACTTATGTGTGGGGGGGAGACTTCTTTAGGGGGCCCCCGGGTGTTCGCTGCCGACTGTGCGGCCATTTTTGAAGATGTTTTTACCTCTAGTGGTCATTCTAATGGCACAAACAGCTCCAGCACACTTTTCACAGACTGTGACACAGGGAGAGCGCCTTAGGAGGGATAGCGCGGACGGCAGCTGTGCGGTACCTGGTCCGGGTTGTGAGTCCTCTGGGGGGCCCCTCGGTTTCTCTCTGTGGCAGCTAGGAGGGTGGTCCATGTACTTTGTCTTCCATCCCCAGGGGTGTCAGGCGAGTGGGTCAGCATGGCATCGGAAGCGGACACCCCTTCCCCAGACATACCCGAGTTGGCAATTGGTGCCCCTGCACCTGCTATATCTGTGGACACTGTGCCGGCGGTCCTGGAGGCTTTTGTGGCCAGGGTGGAAGCGGCGTGTGGAAAGAAGGGGGGTGAAAAAAACGCCCCCGCCATCTTCCGGGGACAACTCTGACACAGAACCGGGGCCCAGCTACTGCTCCTGGCCCTGGATCTGATGTGTCTGAGGGTGCGGACCTTGACCGTTCGAACAGTGAGGATGACTCTGGGTCAAGGTCAGGGTCAGTGCATGATGGGGAGACCACTCTGCTCCCGCAATTTAGTAAGGAGCCACGGCGTAGGCAGGGACCCTCCATCGCTCACAATATTTTTTTCCGTCCGCCCGGTGCTGCAGGTAAACGCTCCCAGGCCGTTAAGGCGCCTCCGAAGGGCAATAGCGTCCCTGGTTTCGCAAGCCCAACAAACCTCCGGAAAAATCTGCGTCCGCATGAAGGTCTGCCCGATGCTCGGGTGGGGGGGCCGTCTTCGTGAATTTGCGGCTCGGTGGACGTCTCTACTCTCCGACCGGTGGGTTTGCAAAGTAGTTTCCCCAGGGTACAAGATAGTTTCTCTCTTGCCCACCGAACAGATTTTTTTCCTCCAGCTTCCTTCGAGGAGTCGGGAGGCCCTGTTTTTGGCAGTTCTGTATCTGCTGGTGTGTGGGGTGATCTTACCTGTACCATGCAGGAACGGTTTCAGGGGTTTTATTTAAATCTGTAGTCCCAAAGAAGGACGGGGTCTGACCAATCCTGGATCTCAGTGCTCTCAATTGCTTTGTGAAAGTGCAAAGGTTCAGGATGGAATCAGTTCGCTCTGTTGTCGCTGCCTTCCATCCGGGGGACTTTCTGGCGTCCTTTGACATCAAGGACGCATACTTGCATGTCCCCATATGCTCCAGGCATCAGAGATTCTGAGCTTGGCGGTTGGGGAAGACCACTATCAATTTGTGGCTCTCCCCTTTGGTCTGGCATCGGTGCCGAGGGTGTTCACCAAGGTGCTCGCTCCGATTCTGGCCTTGCTGAGACAGCGTGGAATCGCTATTGTGGGCTACCTGGACGATATTCTTCTGAGAGCCTCTTCAAGCTCAGAATTAGAGGAGGATGTTTCTATAACCTGTCAAACCCTCCGAGAATTTGGCTGGGTGCTGAACATTCAGAAGTCGGTGTTGGTGCCGCCCCAATGCCTAGAATACCTGGGGTTGGTCCTGGACTCCTCAGAGGTGAGAGTCTTCCTCCCTGTGGAGAAGCTGCAGACTCTGCAGGCTGCGGTGCAGCAGTTTACATCCCAAAAAAGGTTGGCGGTACCATATGCTCAATTCCACACTCGAGTGTTGCAGAGGGAAATTCTGTCACGTTGGGACAAATGTCCATCGTCCCTGGATGTCAAATCCAGCTGAGTCACCTGGTCAGGACCTCCCTGGTGTGGTGGCTGATTTCCCCGACCCTTCGGTCCGGGAAGTCGTTCCTTTCCTTTCACTGTACAGTAATCACGACGGATGTCAGCCTTGCCGGATGGGGGGGGGGGGGGGTTTCCGTTGGCCCAGGGTCGCTGGACCCAGGAAGAATCCCACCTGCCGATCAATGTCCTGGAACTTCGGGCGATCAGGCTGTGCCTCTCCGAGTGTTCTCGGAGGCTACAAGGGTGTCCGGTCAGGATCCAGTCAGACAACGCCACGGCAGTGCCGTATGTCCACCAATCAAGGAGGAACAAGAAGCGCGGCAGCGGAGGTCGCTCACATCCTGAGGTGGGCGGAACGGAGCGTGCCGGCTCTATCGGGCGTTGAACACTGGCAAGCGGGCTACCTAACTCGCCAGGCGCTGGACCAAGGAGAATGGTCTCTACACCCGGAGGTGTTTCAGTTCCCGTGTCTGAAATGGGGCACACCAGACGTGGATCTCCTGGCGTCGCGACTCAATCGAAAAGTATTGAGGTTCGTGGCCAGGTCAAAAGACCCATGGACGGACGCGTCAGACATGTTGGTGGCACCCTGGGGTCAGTATCGGCTACTTTATGCCTTACCTCCTCTAAAGCTTCTTCCACCTCTGCTTCACATTCCCTAGTGGAGGCTGAAGGGATTCTAACGATCCTGATTGCTCCAGATTGGCCTCGGCGCCCCTGGTACGCCGACCTAGTGCGTCTGGTAGCAGATGTTCCTTGGCGTCTGACGCGAAAGGATCTTCTCTCGCAAGGTCCCATACTTCAACCTCCTTTACGGTCGCTGGCTTTATTGGCATGGCTATTGAAAGCCAGGTTCTAAGGGACCGAGGCCTGTCGAATTCAGTGATCTCTACCATGCTGAGGGCACGGAAGTCATACTCTCGGATGATTTACCATCGTACGTGTAAGGCTTGCATCTGTGTGAAGAGATAAGGTGACATCTGCGTGCATATGCGGTTTCCAGGGTCCTGCTGTTTCTACAGCAAGGGATGGACCAGAAACTTTAGTACGATTTAAGGGGCAGATTTCAGCCTTGGCTGTCTTCTTTCAACTGCCGTTGGTGGCTCACTCTCTGGTGAGTACATTTTGTGCCGGGGGTTCGACATGTGGCCCCTCCGGTACGTCCTCCACTGCCTCCGTGGGACTTTAATCTGGTCCGTTTTGAGAACATTAGGGAGATTCCCTTACAGACTCTCTCCCAGAAGGTGGCCTTTTTGGTGGCTATTACATCAGTCAGACGGGTTTCTAAACTGGCGGCCTGGTCTTGAAAGGCTCCCGATTTGATCTTTCACAAGGATAAGGTGGTGCGGTGTTCACAGCCTTCATTTCTTCCTAAGGTCGTTTCGGCTTTTCTCCTCAATGAGGACATTGTACTTCCGTCTTTGTGTCCTCGTCCATCCGCATCCCAAAGAGGATGCGTTGCATTCCTTGGACATTGTCCGGGCTCTGCCGGTGAACCTGTCTGCTACTGCTCTGTTCCGGAGGTCGGACTCACTGTTTGTTTCGGTGGTTGGTCCTAAGAAGGGTCTGGCGGTCTCGTCAGCCGCCATCTCTAGGTGGATTGGACAGATTGCGATCCAGGCCTATGCCCTAAAAGGGCGGGCGCCTCCCTTCCCGGTTACGGCGCATTTGACCAGGGCATTAGGTGCCTCTTGGGCTTTCCAACATCAAACGTCTGTCTCACGGGTGTGCAAGGCGGCGACCTGGTCGCCCGTTCACATGCCTCAAAATTTTTACAAGGTTGATGTGAGTGCATCTACGGATGCTTCCTTCGGCCGCAAGGTTTTACAGGCAGCTGTTTAAGGTTGCAACTCCTCCGTTGAGCTTTGGTTTGTTTGGGGTAAAGTTTTTGATGTTTTCCCACCCCTCCGGTTTTTTGACACTGCTTGGGGACGTCCCATATGTCACGATGCTGCTGTGTCCGTCCATGAGCGAAACAGAAAATAGGATTTTTGTGCTCGCCGTAAAATCCATTTCTCTGAGTTCATGGACGGACACAGCACCCACCCCTCCTTTTTTTATGTTTGTACTGCTTTTTTACGAACTGAGCTGCATGATGCAGGGAGCGCGGATGTACCCGGGGGACCGCCCCCTGGGCGGTACTGTACTGTGTGATGTGTTTTTAACACTTAACATGTGGTTTTCTGCCTAGTCAATCTCCTAGCAGGATGATAATACCCATATGTCAAGATGCTGCTGTGTCCGTCCATGAACTCAGAGAAATGGATTTTACGGTGAGTGCAAAAATCCTATTTTTTTTCTTTTTTTTCCCTGCAAAAGTAAAGGCATAATGACATTGTTAAACTTACCTGCAAACGAAGCCCTCGTCGTCCCCACTGGAGGCCACTTCAATCTTCGCCCGTCTTCCTTCAAGGTCCACAGACTCCGGCTGTGTGACTGCGTGCGGGAGCCGCCGGTCACGGGACAGGCTTCTGTAGAAACGGCAGGGGTGGCTGTTCCTTCAGAGTGCATGCACCAATGACTTAATCGGCTGCATATACAGTAAATATCTCCTAAAGGCGTGTTTAAGAGATGCTTACAGTACCTATAGGTAAGGCTTATAGGCTTTAAAACCGGTTGTGCTCCAAATAGTGACAAAATAAAAAAAAATAGAATAAAAGGAAATATACTAGAACTAAATGAATATAACAATATATGGTGTGTGTGTGTGTGTATATGAACAAATTAAAGCTCAAAGTGAATGTTCCAGAGATGAATAAATCAAAAAGATTCAAAATACCGGTAGTTCTTGAATAAACAAAAATGTGCAACATGAAAATAAATCCTGTGTATGGAAGAAGTCTCTCGCTTCTCCCGGTGATATTGATCTTGTGTATAAATAAAAGATAGGGTTCGCATGCTTACCAGACTTGGTGGACTCATACTGTAAAGCATAGGAGTCAAATAGACATTTGTGAGGAGAAACCTCAACAGGATTCAGCATGTAGAGTTGATGGTCTGAGAGTGAGCCATTTCCGGTATCAGCAAAGAGGTTCCAACATCAGTAGACTAATTCCATGGTATACAATGATCCACATCCAAAAGTAAAATTGATCTATGGAAATTAGTATAAAAAACAGTGTAACACTGTATTATATTTATCTATTGGTTTATTGTAACGACATGGAGTAGACAATCAAATGGAATAAAATGCGGTTATCCTTCAGTTATAAAAACAGCAGGTCTCGACAAACCCCGGGCGCCAGGTCGCCATTGCGACTAGAATTAGCGACCTGGCGCCTGGGGCAGCACAGCTGGGGAATCCTGTCTCTCCGTGCCCCCCCCCCCTCCGCGCCGCGGGATCGCGTCGGGCCGCGCCGGCCGGTAATTGAGGCCGCGGCTTTGCGGCCTTCTGCAGGCCTATGCTTCCTTCTGTGATCTAGCGCCATCTTGTGGTGGCCGTTGGTATGACAAGACAAACAGCAATGCTAATGGAGTTTCCCTGTCTGTTTTCACTGCCATCTCCTTCCCTCTAATTAGAACCCCCCAAACATTATATATATTTTTTATTCTAACACCCTAGAGAATAAAATGGCGGTCGTTGCAATACTTTCTGTCACACCGTATTTGCGCAGCGGTCTTACAAGCGCACTTTTTTGGGAAATAATAAAAAAAATGTAAATAAAAAAATAAGACAACAGTAAAGTTTAGCCCATTTTTTTTTAATATTGTAAAAGATAATGTTACGCTGAGTAAATTGATACCCAACATGTCACGCTTCAAAATTGCGTCCGCTCGTGGAATGGCGACTAACTTACCCTTTAAAATCTCCATAGGCGACGTTTAAAAAATTCTACAGGTTGCATGTTTTGAGTTGCAGAGGAGGTCTAGGGCTATAATTATTGCTCTCGATCTACCAATCGCGGCGATACCTCACGTGTGGTTTGAACACTGCTTTCATATGCGGGCGCTACTCACGTATGCGTTCACTTCTGCGCGCGAGCTCGGCGGGACGGGGCGCGTTCCTGGCTCCTAACTTTTTTAGCCGGCTTCTAGATTCCAAGCAAATTTATCAAGCCCTGAAAAACAGTATGCAGTAACTTCAGGAGCGTCACTGGATGTGTTTCGTCCGACATTATCTGGGGTGTGAGGCTCCTGTATAACTACTGCAGTGTGTATATGTAGATCTCTTCACCAATGAGGAATTGTGTCAAAAATTGCAACTGACAAAACAAGATTACAGCGCAGACATACAAAAATTACATTCAACTCCTGCAAGGCTATTTAAAACACCTGAACATATTCAGAAAATAAGGGTATTTAGTTACACCATATCGCCATATAGTACTAAGCCCACTACTACGTCAAAGTAGTAGCAACTGGGGACACCTGAATGTTTCAATCGCGGGTGTTGCAATATGGCGCCGGCGCGCGTTCCACTTCTCGTTTTCAAATCTCATGATTATTTGATGATGGCAAACGGATGACAGTGCGGACCCAGCCTCGTTTTGAGCTGCATTGTGATTTGTTGAGAGCTTACATGTGACACAGCTTGGCCCAAGCGTTGTCTTAAGCAGCGGTGTGAGAATAAGGCGTTCTCATCCTCATACATTGAGTATAGAGGAGTCTTTAAATTTAAAGAAACTTTAACAGCTATGCGCTGCAAATCTCCACATATAAAATAAAATGCAATAAGAACCGAGGGAAGGTGTGATCACATGGGTGAAAACCGATACCGAAAATTCATTTTTTTTTTTTTTTTTTTTTTTTAGGGTTGAAAATATATTTATTGGTATTTTAACCGAGTATACATAAAGCAATATGTAAGGTTACAAACTGAAAACAGTCACGGGTAAACCGGCGTGATGAGTCAGCAGGATGGCTATCGCCCACAGCTGAACTCACAGCAACATATACAACAATAATAACAACAATGACCGTAAATCAATAAAAGAGGTAGAGTAGGCTATTATAGCCTCGTCATTCATGGCAAGATTGTAACCACCAGATATCTTATAAGGAGGGGATGGCAAAAACAAAAGGACAGGGTAGGGAAATAAAATAAAAATAAATTTGGAAATGATGGATCAGGCGACGGGAGTGGGGTAGGGCAGAAAAGAGCGGAAAGGGGAGGAGGAAGAGAAGAGACAGACAGTAGGAAAGTGAGAGGGGAGAGATCAAAGAAAGGTGTAAGAGCTGCTGAGGAGACGGTCACGGAAGGGTAATGGTGTTGTGTGGTGGGGGGAGACTCTAAAGTGGAAACCCAGCTCATCGCAGTGACATGTAACGTGCAGGAATAATCACGTCGGAGCAGATAACATATGCGTGAGAGTATCGGAGGAGGAGAAGCGAAGCCAGATGAGCCACAATAATTTATATTTGTCAAAGGTGTCGTTGTCGAGGGCTAGCATTTCCTCCATTCTCATAGTGTCATTCATAATCGAGACCCAATGTGACGAGGGAGGAATGGTGGTTGTCTTCCAGTAGGATGGGATGAGCTGTCTGGCTGATGACATAAAGAAACGGAGCAGATTCCGCTTCTGTGAGGCAATCGATCCCGGGAGTATAGAGAGAAGGGCAATCTTAGGAGAGGGAGTCAAAGATTCATCGTACAGTGCTTTATAGCAATCAAATACCTGAGTCCAGAAGGGGCGGATCCTCTCGCATTCCCACCAGACATGTAAGTAGGTCCCTGTAGAGGCAGAACATCGCCAACAAGATGCTGAGGTGGACGGGAAAATCTTATGCAGTCTGGAGGGGTCCCTGTACCACCTTGACAGTATCTTGTAGTTGTTTTTTTCCTGTGAGTAACAGGAAATTGTAGACTTATGGGTAAAATGGAACGAGGTCTGCCAATCAGGTCGCGGAATGTCCTCCCCTAAGTCTGCAGACCACAGCCTGGTGTAAGAAGGTAGGTCATTGTGCGTTATGGCTTGTAAGAGGCAATATATGCTCGAGAGGAGGTGTCTGGGTGTCTCCGAGAGGGAACACAGTCGTTCAAACTCAGTACTAGGTCGATGTACAGTATTTGGGATGAAGAATGTAAATGTTTTGTGAAAGTAGACAAGTGCAGGGTCGTGAGCCAATCGCAAGGTCCCGTCAATGTCACAGGTGTCCCTTGTGTCGGGTGTAGAAAGGAGTGCGCTTGGGGCCAGTCAGTCTTTTTTTTTTTTATTAAATAATAAAAAAAAATTGATATATAAAATTGTGTTTTATATTCGTTATTCATTTTCGAAAAATAGTACAATCCAGTAATGTAAAATAAGTACTTTAATAAAAAGTAATCCACATAAGTTGGACACAAATACAAAATTTAAATAAAGTAACTTAAAGTAAGTTACAGTACATATGCTGCACTATAATTGATAAAAAAAAAAAAAAACTGGCATAATATAAAATGCCAAAGACTAAGCCGGTTCACACAGGGGCAACACGACTTCCGGCGCGACTTTGGGAGGCAACTTGGACACAACTTGGACACAACTTGAGCATGAGTCACAGCGCGACTGCAGGCAACTTACAAGGCAACTTCAAGTTGCCTCCAGGACAGGCGACTTTCCAGTGGCCAATCAAACAATAATCCGCTCTGTGGGAGGGAGGGGGGAGGGAGGGGTTTGCCTGGAAAACTATTTTTACTTCCTGGAAAGTTGCTTCAGTTAAGACGGCGGATCCGACTTGGAGGCAACTTCCATTGAAATCAATGGGTACAGGAACCTTTTCTGAAGTCGGAGCGACTGCAGTAGTGTACATTAAGACGGCTCCATTCACTTGCATTACTTTTCTAAACCGCGTGACTTGGGGCAACTTTAAGTCGGATCCTAAGAGCCTCTATGTTTGAGTAGACGTACGGTATTTGCACCGTTTATGTTCAAAAATAGAAGAACCATAAAGCAAGACAGAGGGCGCACGGGCTATGATACACATCATACTACTAAGCCGTCAGGTCAGTTGTATCAAAGCTTGATGTCAAAGTAAAACTGCTTCCAGTCCACGATACAACATCATTCACATCACATAATGGGAGTGAGACAACTGGAAAACCCAACAACAGGCTAACGTGTGTCAAGGACTTGCCTCTTCCTTAGAGCCAGAGCTCCGAATAGAGGCAAGTCCTCATAACACGTTCGTCTGTTGGGTTTTCCAGTTGTCCTAGGCTATAGGTGATGTGATATGATGTATTGTGAACTGGAAGCTTACTTTGACGACAAGGTTGATAGAGTACACCTGTTGGTTTGTATATTACTTACCATATTAACAAAGAGAGGTCTTCCTTAAGATCATGCACTAGGCCGGTGCGCCCTGTGTCTTGCTTTATTTCAGACAGTATCTCCCTAAGGTGTCAGCGGCTGCATGTGCAATTAAACTGTATATGTAGTATGTAGCAGCAGGTTACATCCATAGTCATACAGTATACCGCACTGTGTTCCGGGTATGGGCGGAGAGTTCCCGGAACACAGACTAGTCTACAGCAGCAAGCAATGTAGACTAGTCTGTGTTTCTGGAAGTCTCCGCCCATACCCGGAACACAGTGCGCTATACTGTATGTATGTATGTATGTATGTATGTATGTAGCCAGCCACAGGTGCAGCAGAACCATACAGTTTTTCACATGCAACTGGCTGACAGCTTAGGTAGAGACCTAGTTTGGCCCAACAACAAACTATGTACAGACAGGAGGGCCGAGGCTGTGGCCCGGTCCATGTTCACGGTGGTGGGGTCCACATTACGGCCTGTATTGGCCACGGCCCTGGTGTCAGACACTTACCGAATGGACAACATTTTTGCACCACGAGTTGGTATAGCAACAGGCTTCCCCGGTCTGCGTGGAACTGGCCGACCAGTTGGTGCATGGCCTTAAGTATGTCTGCGATGCGGCCTTAGATACAGCTCCCTTGCTTTACAGAGCCTCAGTATCTGCTGTGGTGCTCCGTCGCCTGATTTGGCTAAAATGCTGGTCCGCGGACCAGACTTCCAAGAAAGCTCTGGCGGATTTGCGCTTCCAGGGAGAGAGGCTATTTGGAGCCTCGCTGGATGACATTGATAAGAATGTCACTGGGGGTAAGAGCACGCTGCTCCCATAATCAAGAAAAGGTAAGGAGCCGTGCCGTAGGCCAGGGACCTCCTTTTCCGCTCAGAAGCGTTTTTTCCGTCAGCCCGGGCCCAGAGGTAAGCGTTCCCAGGCCAACAAGGGGCCAGCTGAGGGACAAAAGCGTTCCTGGTTTCACAAGCCTGTGAACAAATCTGCGACAGCATGAAGGTTTGTCCCCACCCGACTCTCAGGTGGGGGGTCGCCTTCGCGGGTTTGCAGCTCGGTGGGCCTCCCTACTTTCTGACCAGTGGGTTTGCAAAGTGGTCTCATCAGGGTACAAGATAGTTTCTTTCTTGTCCACCAAACTGATTTTTTCTTATCGTCCATGGACTGACACAGCTCTAATACTGAAACACGTGGGTATTTCTTTTTCGTACATCACGGGACACAGAGCGACTTAGTCATTACTAATGGGTTATATAGTTTACCTTCAGGTGTTGGCACTGGCCAATTCCAAACCGGAAGTACCCTCCCCTATATAAGCCCCTCCCACCCGGGAGCACCTCAGTTTTTTGCCAGTGTCTAAGGTGTTGGCCAAAGAGTAACATGTGTTTTCACTGGGCTTGCGTACAGGTTCTTTTGGGCCTTAGTAAGCTGTTCCGGATCCCACCAAAAAAGCTTCATAGCTAAACGGTCGGTACCCGGGCCTTGCAGCAGAAGAGCAAGGTTTTGCCTGTAATGCTTCTCTTAGGAGGGCTGGACCCTGGGATCCAGAGCTCTGGTCATACCCACGACCAAGACGCTGTCTGTGCAGGGTGCTATACAGGTCCAGGGGAGTGGAATCCTTGGGAACCCGGTCCCTGAAGGTTTAATTACAATGCCTGCCGTGATAGGTGAAGTTTGGACTTTTGTGGACCAAACAAAGTCCTGCGGCGGGGATCAGGTAAGTGGGGGCCCTCAGGAACTTGGTTCTATTGGGGGACCCCCAAGCCTAATTTGTCTTTCTGTCTGTTACCTAACGGTATTCCCGCTAAATATCTGTGTTTGCCTATAACTACTGAAAATGTAAAATTTTAATAGTAGTCAAGAAAAAAAAAAAAAAAACAGGGACCGCGGTACCTGTGTTAAACCACTAGAGGCCGCTGTAGTCCATTTTTCTTGTAATGTGGATCTTTGGTTTTCTCAACTCAAAAGATCCAGGCAGCTGGTAAGTTTCTCTGAGGGAATCCACTTCCTCTGCCCTGTTGCTGCGTTCATCCACCGCACAGGCCCTCCGGCAAAAAGGGCCCTGGCTCCTAGTCCTCTGTTGGTTTTCGAAAAGGGCGCCATTGGCGCACGGGCGCGCGCGCGGGCGCGTGCACGCGCCTCCTATGAAAAAAAAGGGGCGGGGCGGGTGGATGACGCTCGATGCGCGCCGCGGCGCTTCTGCGCATGTGCGGGCGTCCCAGCATGGTTAAAAGACACAGTACAAGTGTCAGCTGCATGCAAACAGAGCTAGCAACAAACAGTGGCACACAGAGGCGGTTGATGCAGGCATCCCCATAGAAAGGCACTTTAGTGGACACCAGCTGGTATATAGCAGCACCTGTGTTAGACTATTACCAGCAAAAATTGGTGTATGACGACGGGAATACCTCAGCTTTGTGCTTAAAGGATATGTCGTCCAGACGCTCCGGAAATAGATCTTCCAGGAAGCCAAAGGGGTCTCCATCGGGCTCTGAGGATATTGGGCATGCTTGCACTGCACCAATCTCCCCTGAGAATGCAGAGGTCAGTAGCCGTAGAGACCCCGCAGGAATGCCTGGTGCTGCGGCTGTCCCCAGTCCACCTGCTCCTGTATATATAACAGAGGAGGTTTTATCCTCAACTCTGGGAGGATTAGAAGAGAGATTAACAGCATTGATCGCTGCTTCCCTATCTCAGGGAAAGCGCGTCCGATCTCCGTCTCCTCCTTCAGAGTGCCTGTTAGTGGAGGAACAGCCCCACACAGAGATCGACCTACCTGAAGGGGATCAGGATGAGGTTGATTCAGTTATGGAGGAATCAACAGTGGAAGAACCTTTCTCAGCTTCTCAGGCTGAAAGATTATGGGTTCAGTCTCTGACTAACATGGTCCGATCAGCATTTAAAATGCCTCTGGCGGAACCACCATCCACTACGGTTTCCTCGCTGGGGTCGCTAAAAGCTCCCCAGGCTGTCTGTTCCTTCCCAATCCACCCTTTATTAGAAGGGCTTATTTACCAGGATTGGGAGCATCCTGATAAAATATTTGCTCCCCCCAAGAGATTTCCGGTGATCTATCCCATGGAGGATAAGTTCATAAGAAAATGGAGGGTCCCTATAGTGGACGCAGCCATCTCTTCTGTTAACAAATCACTGACATGTCCAGTAGATAATGTTCCAATGTTCAAAGACCCAATAGATAAAAAATTGGAGTCTTTACTAAAATCTGCTTTCTCTACAGCAAGTATGGTGACACAACCTGCGGTAGCAGCGATTGGAGTCTGCCAAGCAGTGAAAGATCAGTTGAAACAAGTCTTAAGGGACTTACCAGATCAGCAGGCTCATGCCCTAGCTGACCTGCCTAGAGCCTTGTGTTTTGCGGTGGACGCCATAAAGGATACAATCCAACAGGCCTCCCGCTTTACGCTGTCTATAGTACATATGCGTAGGCTTCTGTGGCTCAAAAACTGGTCTGCTGAAGCTCCCTGTAAAAAACTGCTGGTTAGCTTCCCATTTCATGGAGAACGCTTATTTGGAGAAGATCTGGACAAATATATCCAGAAAATTTCTGCCGGTAAAAGTTCACTCTTACCGGTTAAGAACAAGGGTAGAAGTCCTTCTTTTAAGAGGCCTACCTCTCCAGTCCCGGGCACATCGGCTGTGAAGCAGTTCCGACGGCCTCCGCGGTCAAATTCAGGGGGCAGAAATCAGGGACAATCACAGGGTAACAAGAAGCCCTGGATCAAGAGAGGTACAAAACCTCCCCCTAAGGCATGAAGTATTGCCCCCGCTCAATCGGGTGGGGGGAAGACTTCAGTTGTTCACAGAGACCTGGCGGGACACCATCAGAGACAGATGGGTGC
This sequence comes from Rana muscosa, assembly GCA_029206835.1. Lineage (NCBI taxonomy): Eukaryota > Metazoa > Chordata > Amphibia > Anura > Ranidae > Rana > Rana muscosa. The sequence continues at coordinate 269,118,196 of CM055120.1, read as the reverse complement.
TCTCCGCAGTAAGTCTGGGATACAAGCTGGAGTTAAAAGGCACTCCTCCTGCCCAATTTATGAGGTCAAACGTGCCAAGAGATCCCCAAAAGAGAGGATCCCTCCTTCTGGCACTAGAACAACTATTGCTCCAAGGGGTAATCATGAAGGTTCCCCTGGAAGAAAGCGGATTCGGGTTTTACTCGAACCTTTTCACAGTCCCCAAACCAAATGGGGACGTGAGGCCCATATTAAATCTAAAAGGGCTAAACAAGTTCCTAAATATCAGGACTTTTTCGGATGGAGTCGATCCGATCAGTGGCCACCGCCCTACAAGGGCAGGAATGGCTAGCCTCGATCGACATAAGGGATGCTTATCTGCATATTCCCATCTTTCCGGCCCATCAGAAATTTCTACGCTTTGCAGTAGAAGGGCGCCATTTTCAGTTCAGAGCCTTACCTTTCGGTCTGGCCACAGCACCACGAGTGTTCACAAAAATTCTGGCCCCATTATTGGCCAATCTAAGAACACAGGGTGTAACGATAATGGCATATCTAGACGACCTGCTACTAATAGACCACTCAGTGGAAAAGCTGGAAGTAGCTATTCACAAGACAATCGAGTATCTGGAATATCACGGTTGGATTATCAACCGGGACAAGTCAGCCCTAAGACCAGTCAAAAGTCTGGAATACTTAGGGCTAAGGCTGGATTCAAATCAGAGAAAGATTTTCTTACCTCCAGAGAAGGTGTCGTCTTTAAGAAATTTGACCCACTTAGTGGGTACAAAAAGAAAACCATCCATACGTCTCTGCATGAGGCTGCTGGGAAAGATGGTGGCTTCATTCGAAGCGGTACCCTACGGTCAATTCCATTCAAGGAATTTGCAAAGGGCCATACTGTCAGCCTGGAACAAAAAAGTTCAGGCTTTAGACTTACCAATGTCCCTGTCCCCTTCCGTTCGCAAGAGCCTCCATTGGTGGTTGGTGCCCCAGAATCTGGAAAGAGGGAAACCCTTCAGTCCGGTTTCTTGGAAGGTGGTCACTACAGATGCCAGCCTCATCGGCTGGGGGGCAGTGCTGGAGCAATGGTCTCTCCAGGGCAGGTGGTCAGAAGCAGAAAAGGCCCTGCCCATCAATCTCTTAGAGATACGAGCAGCCCGGTATGCCCTAGTAGCATGGACATCCAAACTCCAGGGGTCCCCTGTCAGAATTCAATCAGACAATGCCACGGCAGTGGCATATATCAATCATCAGGGTGGCACCAAAAGTCGTGCAGCCCAGAAGGAAGCAAATTGCATCCTGGAGTGGGCAGAAAGATATGTCCCAGCCATATCCGCGGTTTTCATCCCAGGAGTGGAAAATTGGAGAGCGGACTTTCTAAGTCGCCAACAATTATGCCCGGGGGAATGGTCTCTTCACCCCGAGGTTTTCCAGGCAATATGCCAGCGGTGGGGAACACCGGATGTAGATCTGCTAGCATCCAGATTCAACGCAAAGGTGGACAGGTTTGTGTCTCGCACAAGGGATCCCCTAGCTTGCGGCTCGGATGCCCTAGTGTTCCCTTGGGATCGGTTCAAGCTGATATATGCATTCCCACCGCCACAATTGTTACCGCGATTACTCCGCAGAATCAGGGTAGAAAAGAAACCAGTGATTCTGGTGGCTCCAGCGTGGCCCCGAAGGGCATGGTACGCGGAGATTGTAAAAATGTCAGTGAGGAGTCCTTGGACCCTCCCACTTCGTCCGGACCTGCTGTCGCAAGGACCGATATACCACCCTTCCTTACCAGCCCTAGGTTTGACGGCCTGGCTATTGAAGCCCACATTCTGAAAAAGAGAGGGCTCTCTAATTCTGTGGTATCTACCATGATCAATGCCAGGAAACCGGTATCCAGGCAGATCTATTATAGGATCTGGAAAGCGTACATTACGTGGTGTGAGACCAAGAAATGGCATCCACGTAAGTACATGATAGGGAGGATTCTGGACTTCCTACAGTGGGCTGTAGATAGGAAGCTGGCCTTGAGTACTATCAAGGGTCAGATTTCGGCCTTGTCAATATTTTTTCAAAGGCCCTTGGCTTCGCATTCACTAGTCAAAGCCTTTATACAAGGAGTGATGCGTATTAGCCCTCCGGTTAGTATTCCCATATGTCCTTGGGACTTAAACCTGGTTCTGTTGGTTCTACAGAAACAACCGTTTGAACCATTACAACACATTTCCTTGGTTCTTCTCACCAGGAAATTGGTTTTCTTAGTAGCCATTTGTTCGGCTAAAAGAGTGTCGGAATTAGCAGCTATGTCCTGTAAGGAGCCATATCTGGTTGTCCATAAGGACAGAGTAGTATTACGTCCTCATCCAGCCTTTCTTCCTAAGGTGGTATCGAGGTTTCATTTGAACCAAGATGTGGTTCTTCCTTCTTTTTTCCCCAAACCTAGCTCAGTAGAGGAAAAGTTATTACATTCTTTGGATGTGGTAAGAGCAGTTAAAGCTTATCTAAAAGCCACTGCTCAGATTCGCAGAACGGATTCTTTGTTTGTTCTGCCGGAAGGCCCCAGAAGGGGTCAGGCAGCATCAAAATCTACTTTAGCCAAGTGGATTCGACAGGTCATAATACAAGCCTATGGCTTGAGAAAGAGACCGCCTCCGTTCAAAGTTAGGGCGCACTCCACAAGAGCGGTTGGAACTTCATGGGCAGTGCATCACCAGGCCTCCCTGGCTCAAGTATGTAAGGCCGCAACATGGTCTTCGGTACACACGTTTACTAGATTCTATCAGGTAGACGTTAGAAGTCAGGAGGATGTCGCCTTTGGGCGCAGTGTGTTGCAGGCCGCAAAAGATCCTCATGCCTGATGGCGCCCAGCTTATGTACCACCCCCTCATTTGGCATTGCTTTGGGACGTCCCATTAGTAATGACTAAGTCGCTCTGTGTCCCGTGATGTACGAAAAAGAAAAAGGGATTTTTATAACAGCTTACCTGTAAAATCCTTTTCTTGGAGTACATCACGGGACACAGAGCTCCCACCCCTCTTTTTGGGACACTTATTGCTTGGCTACAAAACTGAGGTGCTCCCGGGTGGGAGGGGCTTATATAGGGGAGGGTACTTCCGGTTTGGAATTGGCCAGTGCCAACACCTGAAGGTAAACTATATAACCCATTAGTAATGACTAAGTCGCTCTGTGTCCCGTGATGTACTCCAAGAAAAGGATTTTACAGGTAAGCTGTTATAAAAATCCCTTTATGTCCCTGCTCGCAGGAGAAGATCTAGGCAGAATGTTAGATGTTAGATGCAGCTAGCAGCCTCAGGAGAAGACATGGCTCTCTCAGGACCCAGTCTCCTGGAAGATTTTATTTGTATTCCTTTGGGAATTTTATTATTTTATTTTTGAGACCTTCAATCAATTGTCAGCTGGGCAACAGGTTGGGTACACTGGTATCCTTGTAGTCTTCCCTGTCCGACCATCGAGCGTGCTGATCCTCGCCTTGTGTGCGTGAGACGCAGTTCACGTCATGCCCCATGACTCCAAGGGTGGCCGGGTGGCTTTTATGCTCCGCGGTCCTCACAAGATTGAACAGTACCTGCTGTATGTTTTGCGGTGTACCCGGCCGACAGCTACTCAGTACTACTCTGTGATAGGTCTGTCTGAAACAAGCCAGTGGGTCCCTATGGGACGGGTAAGTAGTCTCTCCTGCTTCAGGTGAGTACATGCTGGCTGTGTTTCTCTGTCTGGGGGGGTTTCTCCCTGTCTCCCCCTGGTTATGCTGCTTTCTGCACCCTGTACTGGCGCTGTGCTGTGTGGGGGTACTTGGGGGTCACTCTGGCCTGGCGGGGGAGTGAGTGTTTGGAGAAGCCACTAGCTGGCATGGCTTTTACTGTTTAAGCTGCGCTCGGCGGCCATCTTGCCGCGGATCAATGTCGCTGCTTACACGTGGCCGGCGGCCATTTTCTTGACGCCGCAGTGTTTTTACTTTCGGTTTTGGCCTCTATCGCCGCTGCTGCGGCGCAAATCTCACTCTCTCCTCACACTCGGACTTCACTCGCGCTGGCAGCGCGGTGACATACAGCAGAGCTGAGCGGTCCTTACCAGGGTTGATGAGTCCTCTGGGTATCCCCTCCTCAGCCTCAGCACAGCCAGTGGGTGGACTGTATTATTCACTTTATAGTGTATAAGGTCTCAGAGGGTGGCAAATATGGAGTCTGGTTCACCTGCTTCTCCACTCTTGTCAGAGGCAACTGGCATTGCTCCAGCACCTGCGGTCCCTATGGACCAGTTGTCGGCAGTCCAGGAAAAAATTTCTTGTCAGGATGGAAGCGGTGTGCGAGCACAAGGGAGCTATAAAGCGCCCTCTCTGCACACAATCTCACACATGGGGGGTGCTCTGATTCAGATATGGGCCTAGCTTCTGCTTCTCAGGACCCTAGCTCTGAATATTTTAATGTTTTTGAACAGGACATTCCTTATGAGGAAGACTCCAGTTCTGAGTCATTAAATGACAGGGCGCTTGTAAGTGAACTCATTGATGCGGTGAGGGACACTCTCAAGCTGGATGCTGTGGCTGTGGTACCTCAGGCAGACACTTTCTCCTTTTTGGTTCTTTTCAAGCTTTTCTTTTGCACGGCTTCCTCACTGTTTCCTCACACGCTGCGCATGCTGCGTCGAGAGCAGCATGGATGATGGTGGTACACAGTGCCCCTCCCCCCCCCCCCCCCCCCACCAGCATGGCACTTTATTCATTCATTTTATTTCTATAGTCCCTGTGAGCCTTTTGTGTCATGTCTCTGAGGTAACAGGGTCTCTGCACCTGTGGTTTCCCGCCATTTCCTGGGGAACGCTCTGAGCTCTGACAGGACCACGGTCTGTCGTGTCAGAGGTTACCTTTTACCTGCATGCTGCTTCGGCAGCACATTTAAGCAGGTTGGAATGATGACAGAAGATTATGCGCCTCAGCGCAATAATTAAAACGTATCTTATAACCCTACACTGGATACATTCACAGTGTATGTATGTGTTATTGATCTCTGTGTCTGCGTGGGTTTCCTCCCACGTTCCAATGCTGTGTCTTCAGTGCCATACACTTTATAAACATACACAATATGTTTATACACGATTCTAAATACATTCACAGTATATGTATGTATTATACTCTCTGGGTCGGCGTGGGTGTCCTCCGGGTGCTCCGGCGTCCTCTCACGGTATGTGCGCTTCGGCTCTCTGCACAGTATAAACATGTTTAATATGTTTATTGCACATGCTATAAATACTTACAGTATGTATATGCTGTCTGCGTGGGTTTCCTCCGGGTACTTCGGTTTCCTCCCACGCTCCAAGGGTAATGCACAGCATAACCATGTGCAATATGTTTATTCACATGCTCTCATTCCTACACGGTATCTGTGTGCTGTCTGCGTGGGTTTCTTTCGGGTTCCTCCCTCGCTCTGACGGTATGGGCGCCTTTGGCTCTCTGCGCTGTTTAAACATGTTCCATATGTTTATCACGCATACTATAATACCTACGCGGTATGTATATGCAGTCTGAAACTTGTGCGATTTGATTATCCACATGCTAATATACCTACACGGTATGTGTGTGTAGTCTGCGTGGGTTTCCTCCGGTTTCCGCCCACGCTTCTGACATGCGCGGCTTCGGTGCCATACACATTATGTTTATACACAACACGAAATACATTCACAGTAGATGTATGTATTGTATTCTCTGGGTCTGTATGGGGCTCCTCCGGGTACTCCATTTTTCTTCCAAACCCCAGCGACGCTATGCACACATAGACATGTTCAAAATGTTTATCACACATATTATAGTACCTACGCGGTATGCGGTCTGCGTGGGTTTCATCTGAGTGCTCCGGTTTTTCCCCTGCGCCCCAATGGTGTGTGCATTTTCTTTTTTTTTTTAAAGGGTAAATTTATTGAAATTTTGACACAATACACAGAACCTTATACAGTGCAATTCATATACATTGTGTAGAAAGGTTATACATATGCGGTACAATATTAAAGAGTCTATAATCAACATATCTGTATCTTGTGCATGTCTCACATCTTTCCTTTATCTATGTTATACATTACACTTTATTGAACATCCAAGCAACATTTGCTGCACTTCCATCTTTTATGTATTTTGTCAGTTAATATATTTTATATATATATATATATATATATATATATATATATATATATATATATATATATATACATATACATACATATACATATACCTATATACACACACACATTTTTTTTTTTTTTATTAAACTCCCCCCCCCCCCCTGTTTTTTTAAACAGTACTAATACTAGCAACAATTCCCCCCCCCCCCTCTTTTCGAACTCAAACATGTTACATATGGCACAAGGTAGGTATAAGTATGTTCACGGTCTCACTACAGCGGGTGTCCCAATACTTCAGATATCACATATTGACTGTCTTAGTGCACATCTGTTACTTCACTGATCGATAAATTCATCTTTTAACCATCCCGCCCAGATTTTATCGAATTTCTTTGGGCATCCCCTGGATACGTATGTCAGCTTATATAATGGTAGCGCTTGGTTCACCATGTCTATCCAATTCTGTAATGTGGGAGGGGTCGGCTCCCTCCATCTTAGAGCTATAGCCTTCTTTGCGTAGCAAAAGAGAATTCTGAGGAGTTTTTTCTGAGAATCAGATATCCCTTCCTCCTCCAGATCGTCTAATAAGCATCTGGCCGGGGAATAGATGTTAGGAACGTCCATAGCCTCCTCCAGATAGTGGAGGATTGTTTTCCAAAATAACATCACTTTAGGGCATAACCATACCATATGAAAGAAATCTCCCATTTCATTTCTACATCTAGGACATTCTGACGTGTCCCGTCTTCCCATTCTATACAACCTATGCGGAGTGTAATAAGTCCTGTGGAGATAGTTGAACTGTATTAATTTGTCTCTGGCTGATACCATTGCCGGCACGAGTGAGTCCAGGGCCTTAGTCCACGACTCCTCTGACATAGTTGGTATATCTCTTTTCCATTGTGCCGCCACCCTCTCCAGACCAGCAGAGGAGGGTGCCAGCAGGCCGAAATAGTACCTAGATATCAATTTAGAGTGATCCTCCTCCGCTATCAGTTTTTCCGTACATGAAGGGAGAAGTGCCACCTCCTCTCCCCCATACTGTGCTCTAGCTGCGTGACGCAGTTGCAAGTAACGGAAGAAGAAGGTATTAGGCAAGTTGTATTCCGTCTTGAGAAATGCAAATGTTCTAACCATCCCATCCCTAAATAGTTGGTGGGCATACTTAACACCATATTCTGCCCAGCATTCCCCATCCGGGATTTTATATATCTCTTGTAGTTGCGGATTACGCCACAAAGGGTCGTACGGGGATCTCGTTAGGCTAGTGCCTTTCATTCGATTATTACACATGTGAAATATCTTGTATGATAGTTTTAATATCCCTGCTCCCCGCTCCGGATACGGCCCGTCCCGATACACAACATTATTCAGAGCCTCATATGAGCATACTTGGGCCGCCTGGGTGGCAACCGAGGCATTCTCCGTTTTGGGGAAGCCCCACCAGTGTACATGTGTCAGCTGGGCAGCCAGATAGTAACACTGGAGATCGGGTAGTGCCAATCCGCCCGATTTTATTGGTAAGTACAGTGTTTCCAATGACACTCTGGCCGGTTTAGCTCCCCACAGGAAGGGCAAAAGCAGTTTAGTAATCTCTGAAAACAATTTTTTGGGTATGTATATCGGAGCGTGCCACAACAGATATAGGAATCTTGGGAGATAAATCATTTTATATATGTTTACTTTACCAAGGAGGTTGAGGGGCAACTTGCCCCATACCTGAAGACTGTCCTTAAGACGTGCTATCAAGGGTAGTAGATTATTAGCTATGAATGTATTCAGCGGCAGCTGTATCTCGACCCCCAGATATCGGAAGCGAGACACCACCTGCAATGGGATCTCCGGAGGGAGAACAGGTGTGCATGTGGAGCAGAACGGAAAAATCACTGACTTGTTCCAATTTACTTTAAAGCCAGAGTATGTTCCAAACCTGGATATTCTGTCTAGGGCTGCTGTCAAGGATTCCTCCGCTTCTGCTAGGTACAAGAGCATGTCATCAGCGTAAAGTGATGTCTTTTCTTCCCTTTCATTTACCATACAGCCCCTAATCTCCCCATCCACCCTCAGCAGAGCTGCCAGGGGTTCGATGGCCAGGGCAAACAGCAGGGGCGATAGAGGGCACCCCTGCCTAGTGCCCCTAGCTATTTTAAATTGGTCTGTAATGGTGTTATTCACCCTTAATCGTGCCACCGCTTCTGCATATAACAACCTCACCCAGGCTATAAATCTAGGTCCAAACCCGAGCCGCCCAAGGACCGCCACCAGATATGGCCATTCAATAAAATCAAAAGCCTTGTGGGTGTCCAAGGACACCACAATCCTAGTGTCCGGTGTTGGGCCCGCAGTTTGTAAAATAGTAGAGACGTCTCAGGTTTATGGCCGTTGAGCGCGTCGGTATGAAGCCCGTTTGGTCAGGATGAATAATTGATGCTATAACTTTATTCAGACGGGCGGCGAGGAGTTTGGCGAGGATCTTGGCATCCACATTAATTAATGAAATGGGCCTATATGATTCACACTGTTCATGGTCCTTGTGCGGCTTAGGTATTAGCACGATCAATGCCTCCCTGAGGGAATCCGGAAGTCTCCCCAGCTCCCTAGCCTTGTTATACACCTCAAGTAACTTTGGGGTCAGACTTTCCCTATAGGTATCATACCACTCCACAGGGTATCCATCTAAACCTGGTGTCCTGTTCGGTGTCAGGGAGCCAATGGCCCCTGATATCTCCTCTGTGGATATTGGGAGTTCTAGCTCCCTTGATGCCTCCCCTGACAACTCCAGAAGTGGGACATGGGCCAGGTAGTTCTGTACCTCTTCTTGCTCATAGGTCACTCTGGAAGAGTACAAGTCAGAATAGAATGTGATGAATGCATTAGCTATATCCGTTTGTGATGTGCACAGATTATTACATCTGTCAAATATACAGTGCCTTGCGAAAGTATTCGGCCCCCTTGAACTTTTCATCCTTTTGCCACATTTCAGGCTTCAAACATAAAGATATAAAATTTAAATTTTTTGTGAAGAATCACCAACAAGTGGGACACAATTGTGAAGTGGAACAAAATCTATTGGATTTTTGAAACTTTTTTAACTAAGAAAAAAATGAAAAGTGGGGCGTGCAAAATTATTCGGCCCCCTTGCATTAATACTTTGTAGAGCCACCTTTTGCTGCGATTACAGCTGCAAGTCGCTTGGGGTATGTCTCTATCAGTTTTACACATCGAGAGACTGAAATTCTTGCCCATTCTTCCTTGCAAAACAGCTCAAGCTCAGTGAGGTTGGATGGAGAGCGTTTGTGAACAGCAGTTTTCAGCTCTTTCCACAGATTCTCGATTGGATTCAGGTCTGGACTTTGACTTGGCCATTCTAACACCTGGATACGTTTATTTGTGAACCATTCCCTTGTAGATTTTGCTGTATGTTTGGGATCATTGTCTTGTTGGAAGATAAATCTCCAACAGGTTTTCATCCAGAATGGTCCTGTATTTGGCTGCATCCATCTTCCCCTCAATTTTAACCATCTTCCCTGTCCCTGCTGAAGAAAAGCAGACCCAAACCATGATGCTGCCACCACTATGTTTGACAGTGGGGATGGTGTGTTGAGAGTGATGAGCTGTGTTGCTTTTACGCCAAACATATCGTTTTGCATTGTGGCCAAAAAGTTCGATTTTGGTTTCATCGGACCAGAGCACCTTCTTCCACATGTTTGGTGTGTCTCCCAGGTGGCTTCTGGCAAACTTTAGACGAGACTTTTTATGGATATCTTTGAGAAATGGCTTTCTTCTTGCCACTCTTCCATAAAGGCCAGATTTGTGCAGTGTACGACTGATTGTTGTCCTGTGGACAGACTCTCCCACCTCAGCTGTAGTTCTCTGCAGTTCATCCAGAGTGATCATGGGCCTCTTGGCTGCATCTCTGATCAGTCTTCTCCTTGTCTGAGCTGAAAGTTTAGAGGGACAGCCAGGTCTTGGTAGATTTGCAGTGGTCTGATACTCCTTCCATTTCAAAATGATCGCTTGCACAGTGCTCCTTGGGATGTTTAAAGCTTGGGAAATCTTTTTGTATCCAAATCCGGCTTTAAACTTCACAACAGTATTACGGACCTGCCTGGTGTGTTCCTTGGTCTTCATGATGCTCTCTGCGCTTTCAACAGAACCCTGAGACTATCACAGAGCAAGTGCATTTATACAGAGACTTGATTACACACAGGTGGATTCTATTTATCACCATCAGTCATTTAGGACAACATTGGATCATTAAGAGATCCTCGCTGAACTTCTGGAGTGAGTTTGCTGCACTGAAAGTAAAGGGGCCGAATAATTTTGCACGCACCACTTTTCAGTTTTTTATTTGCTAAAAAAGTTTAAAATATCCAATAGACTTCGTTCCACTTCACAATTGTGTCCCACTTGTTGGTGATTCTTCACAAAAAAATAAAATTTTATATATTTATGTTTGAAGCCTGAAATGTGGCAAAAGGATGAAAAGTTCAAGGGGGCCGAATACTTTCGCAAGGCACTGTACGTGGGATAGAAGCGGTTGGTTGCTGCGAATGGGCTAGGTATGCTAACAGTCTGCTATTTTTATTACCAAATTCAAACATCCGCTGGGACTGGTACAGAAGCTTTTTTTGCGTTTTTTCCACTAGGACTAAGTCAAGTTGCCTAACCCCTTCCCTCCAAATTTTATAGTTATTTACCGTGGGATTCTTGATATATTCCACCTCTGCACTCGCGGCCTGTTGTTCAGAGTCCCTCAGTTTCCATTCACGATCTGACCTGAGCTGTTTAATAAGATCTCCTGTAGAGCCTCTAAGGGTAGCCTTAAACGCATCCCATGTGGTTCCCACTGGTACTTCCCCTCTATTCTTTATCCAGAATGTGTTAATAGATTTTTTGCGTGGCTCTCTCAAAAATTTCTTCCTTAAGCCACAGGGGGCTCAGTCTCCATAAGGTGTGTGCATTTTCAGCGCTATGCGCAGCATACACATGTGCAATTTGTTTAGTCGCTTGCTAAAATACCTACACGGTTGGAGCATCTTTGGTCTGGTGTGGGCATAGACGACATCCTCCCACCTGGCCATAAACAAATTGGTCAGGCTGGGGGCAAATTTAGCCCCCATGGCAACACCCTTCTTTTGGATATAGATCTGGCCATTAATCCAAAAGTAATTGTGACTTGTGGCAAAAGTCAGTAATTGCACAATAAATAATTTTTGATTATATGGTATTGTTAAATCTTTAGATAATACGGAACTACCTCAAAACCAAGCTGATGGGAGATGCAAGTATACAGGGATACTACATTAGCAGTAACTAGTATACAACCCTCCGGAAGCTGCATACCAGCTAGAAGTTAAATGGTTTCCTTGGTGTCTTTTAAATAAGAGGGCATTTGTTTAACTAAGGTTTGTAGGTAAAAATCAATATACCCTTCCAATCTGTGATGTCACTGAATCAATCCTGCTAATGAAGGGACGTCCAGGGGGATTAGTTGTGTTCTTATGGATCTTAGGGAGGTAATAAATGGTAGGCATACGAGGGGCTAGTGGGACCAAATAGGCATTCTCCTTTTTGTTAAGAATGGAGTCACCAAAACCTTGTTTAATAATAGTGTCTAATTCTCTCTTAAACCTATTTGTAGGATCATAACTTTAATGCACAATAAGTATCCTGATCGCTCAGAACTCTTAACATTTCACTTTCGTAGTCATATTAATCTAATACAACTATGCCCCTGCCTATATCGGCAAGTCGGACTACAAGATCTTTTCTTCTGCATAACTGTTTTAACCCTGGATTATTCTGAGGGCTTTTTATTGCTAAAACATTGAGATCCTGAAGGACTAGATCTTTAAAGATGCTAATCAACTGGGAAATGGATACAGTGGGAATAAACAAAGAAGGATTGCATAGTCCAGAGTGTATGGGTCAAGATACATCCAATCTATTATGATTAGTCACTGGGTTCGTAAGTAAATATTGTTGGATGTTCAGCTTCCGAACATATTTATGAATGTCGATAAACGTGTGAAACTTATCAAGTTTCTTTTGGGGGGACATATTTTAAATCTTTATCTAAAATCGTGGTTTCTTCATTTGTAAGAATTATTAAAAATGCCTGCTCCAACTATGTCCTTTTCTTTTTCCTCTGGATTCTCCACCCCCCCCCCCCCGGTCCCTCTCCTGGTTCTGGACCTCTCTTTCGGTTTGGCCCTTCCCTGGGAAAACTATTGGATAAATTGGGGTTATCTTGGTTGTAGTTATATGGGGAGCGGTCATACTGATCTCACTCTCTCTCCATATACGGATAGGAGTTAGAGTATTGGTTTTCTTCACTTAATGGAGAAAATCTATTATAGATGGGGACTGAGTAACCTCCATGTTGTTGGTGGGGATGTTATGTTCTACCATCATAGCCTCGCTTAGGGCCCTGGGGGGGTCTGTCTCGCTCAATATATGGATAATAAGGTCTGGGTGGAGTCCTAGGATGTGGTCTACCATAATTATTGGATGGTCCATAATGAGGTCTGGGGCTCGGGTTATGCCTATCATCTTGGTTATTTTTATGGTGACCCTTTCAGTTCTGATTTATGATTGTTTGGAGTTCTAAAACTGACGCCTCCCTTTCTGTGGTAGTGGATCACGTTGTTGTGGTCTACCAACTCTCTGGGATTGTGGTGGCTACATTGGGCAGTGGAATGGCACTAGAATTGGTGTCCATTTGATCCACTTAACCCAACTGTTGCCAGCAAAAAAATATAAATCCTAAAAAGTGGTAAAAAGAAACATGGTGGTGTTCAGCATTACGCCCGATTCCATAATGGGATACAACTGGTACCCAATTTTTGGCAATTGACATAAACGTTCCACCTTGGCGTAGGAGTTCTACCAAGAGGGGAGTATCACAGCTTGAGACATACTGGATTTATTAAATTATCATATTTTCCATATGGTATGAAGGTGGAGTGGGACATCATTGCATTCATTATTAAGGCTTGATGTGCCCAATCCATGTTGACTGACAGCATTCCATGTGGTATCTAGTCAGTGATCCTTATGGATTCCTGTCTGGTTTCCATTTGAAATTCAATAGTTTTTTATTATGCGTTTCCAAGTTACAAACATTGTTAGACGAATTAGTTTAAGAAGCAGGTAAACATAAGCATATATGTAATATAATCAAGAATACGTAGATTAATCTTTTGATTAAATAATTGATCAATTAAGTTCAATATCCTTATACTGTATATTATTCCTGACTTGCAACCGTGCTTTTCAGTCATAATTAAGTTCTAGAGGAAATACTGCAAGCATTTTTCAGGTTTGGGGAGGTCAGAAGAGAGGAAGGGGGGTAGGGGAAGGGAGGGGGCAAAACGGGGAACATGCATGAGTATTTATCCAGATTTATGTCTTAGTAATTCCCTTATACCAATTAGACCAGGAGTTCCACCTTTGTCTCAGCTTTGTCTCAGCTTGGTGTTAGATTGGTTGATATTGAATAGAAGTGTCTTGTAATTGTAGTGGGCCTGAACCATTATAACTACATCTTGAACAACTGGGGGTTTTGTAGTTTTCCACAGAGTTTTGTTATGTTGTGCCTAGCTGCCAGTAATATGTGGGTTATTACTTTCTTGTGAGCTATATGTATGAGGTGTTTTTTTTTTTTTTTTTTTTTTTTTGAACCTGTAATTTTGTGAAAGGATCGAGAAGACTTCCTGCCAGTATTTTGTTAATTGTGGGCATTCCCAAAGGGTGTGGATTAAAGATCCATTAGATCCGCATTTCCTCCAGCATTCAGGAGATGTTTGATTGTCAAATTTAGCTATTTTAAACTGAGGTTAAGTATCTCCTCTGATGTTTTGCGTGAGTTCCCACAGTGCTGTTCATTTTGTCGCATTGTATGTGGATTTGAGAGCTCTGTGCCATTCTGTCCCTGAGTATGATCTGCCTAGATCTCGCTCCCATTGATCAAAAGTCAGGGAGTGGTGGAATTGTTTTCCTGTAGAAGGTTATAAAATGGGAAGATATCTTTTATTTCCAAGGATGTGGGGTGAGTAAAATGTGATAACCTGTGTAGGGATTGAGATGAGAAGTTGTGGGTTGCTTTTGAGACAGTGTGCGATTTGTATATATCGGTAATGTGATTCTGGGACCAGATTTAGCTCTGTTTTAAGGATTTGGAAAGGTTTGATCGTATCGTTGTGCAGTAGTTTATGTAGGGCTAGGGGGTCTTGTTTGGACGATTTATGTGTGTGGAGGTCAGGGTAAAGCACGTTGAGGACAGATGGGGGTAAATTGATGCGTGTTGTTGGAGTGCTTCTCCAGGTGGTGGATGTGAGTTTACGCCATGCTCTGACTGTGGCTGTCATGGTTAATGGAAGGCATTTGGGGGGATTTGTTTTCAGATGTATGCTACATATCCAGTTTTTTTTTTTTTTCCCCGGGATTGTATATTTTTTCACGTTCCCCCATCTAGAACATATTTAACCCCTTGATCGCCCCCCCTAGTGTTAACCCCTTCCCTGCCAGTCCCATTTACACAGTAATCAGTGCAGTTTTATAGCACTAATCGCTGCATAAATGTGAATGGTCCCAAAAATGTGTCAAAAGTGTCCGATATGTCTGTCGCAATGTCACGGTCACAATAAAAATCGCAGATCGACGCCATTACTAGTAAAAAAATAACTAAAAATGCAATAATTATATCCCCTATTTTGTAGACGCTATAAATTTTGCGCAAACCAATCAACATATGCTTATTGCGATTTTTTTACCAAGAATATGTAGACTACAAATCGGCCTAAACTGAGGAACTTTTATTTTTTTTGTAAAAAAAAGTGATATTTAATAAATCAAAAAGTAATTTTTTTCAAAATTGTCGCTCTTTTTTGTTTATAGCGCAAAAAATAAAAACCGCAGAGGTGATCAAATACCGCCAAACGAAAGCTCTATTTGTGGGAAAAAAAGGACATCAATTTTGTTTGGGAGCCACGTCGCACGACCGCGCAATTGTCCTTCAAGATGCAACAGTGCTGAAAAATAAAAATTGGTCTGGGCAGGAAGGGGGTGAATATGCCCTGTATTGAAGTGGTTAAATCTACGTTGAGTAGGGAGATGGGTCTAAAATTTGGGGGATGTCTGGATTTCTACCTGGTTTGGGTAGGGCGACAATTACTGCTGTCAACATTTCAGGGGGCAACATGGAGGAGGAGGCAGCGTCGTTGTAGAGGTTTTAAAGGTGAGGACTAAGTATATAATCAAACAGTTTTTAGTATTCTCCTGGGAGGCCATCAGGTCCAGGAGATTTACAAGATGAAAGGGAGTGGATTGCTTGGGCAATTTCTTGCTTTTAGAAGGGAGAGTTCAGTTCTTTTAGGTGGCCTTCGCTAAGGGTAGGGAGATGTATTTTGGAAAGGAATTGTTGGATTAGGTCTTGAGAGGGTTGGGGGGTGTTTTTGTTGTTTTTTAGGTTTTACAGGGAGTCATAAAATGAGCTAAAAGCAATGTCTTGTGGGTTAATTAATTTTTCATTTGTAAGAGGATGAAAATATGGGGGATTATGGTCTTTATACGTTGGCCATGGATACGTTGAGCCATGGCCTTCCCTGACTTGTTAGAGGTAGAGTAGCATGTGGCCTTGAGCTTGCGATGTGCTTTTTCATAAGAATTTTAAGAGAAGAGCTCTAAATTCTTGGCGGAGGGCTAGCAATTGAATTTTTAAGTCGTGGGTTGGGTTTAGCTTGTTTTGGGCGTCGGTGCTTGAGATTGCATTGGTAAGCTCCTCTAGACGCAGCGTCCTCTTTTTTGCCAATGAGCTTAGCTGGATCAATATTCCTCTTATGAAGGCTTTATGTGCCATCCAGAGGGTAGATGAGTGGGGGACAGATCCTTGGTTGTTTAGGAAAAAAAGTCAGTCAAGTGGTCACGAATTTGTTCAGCGTATGGGGACATTTGCATGACGTGAGTGTTGGCTCTCAAGATTCTCGATGGGTTTGAGGATGTAGAGGGAGCAATGGTGATGCCCATGGTCCGACCATGTAATGGGATCTATATTTGAATTATAAATTTTTGTAGGACCCACTTGTCAACTAGGAAATAATCGATTTGGGAGTAAGAGTTGTGTGGGGCAGAGAAGTAGGTGTAGTCTTTCTCTGTCAGGCATCTCCAGACGTCAAGATCGTGGGACCGAACAAAATTCATCATGGGTGAAGGATGTCTGGGGGTGGGGTTGGAGGTATCCAGTGCTTGATCGGGTATTACGTTGAAGTCTCCGCATAAGATCAAGGAGTTTTATCTGTGTTTGTTGTTTTTTTTCAGCGCCTTGTTTAAAAAGCAAATTTGATGTGAATTTGGGGCGTATATGCATGCTAGGGTACCTGTGATAGTGCAGATCAGGAACAGAAATCTACCATTGGGGTCAGATATTTTCTCGTGGAGAAGAAAATCTGTGGATTTATTAATTGAAACTAGCACTCCTCTTTTCTTTTTGTCCTGGTTGGATGCTAGGAAGATGTGCGGGAAGTCTTTGTGGTGGCATGGAGGGGACGCAGAGTCAATAAAGTGGGTTTCTTTGGAGCAGATTGTCGCAGTGGGGCTGTTTTGCTGTCCGCCACAATGTTGACCTTTTCACAGGATGGTTTAGCCCTTTCACATTTAGTGAAATGATTTTAAGTGCCATGGGGTGTGTGTTTTAAGATAATTGGTGTACTTGCAGTTCTGTTGGGGTGAGTGGCAGTTTCTTCATTGGAGGTCTTTCGGTAGAGGTGGGTTCCAGGTTGGTTGCTGATTTTGTTGTTGGTAAGTGGTTCTTCATTGTGGTCTCTTGGGATATGTCCTGTGGTCTCATGCATGGGGGGTAAAACAAAAGGTGTCCACATGAAACAAAAATGGAACTTCCATAACTTTGCAAAAGCAATTAGGTTGCTTTATATAGAGTGGGGAGAAACGGTTCAATTGGAACTAGCGTGACGGCTTGGGAGCCACCAAAGACACTAATTGGATGAGTGTGATAACAGACTTGTTGGATGTCAGCGTTTCTATTGCGGATCCCGGATACAGATGTAGACCAGGGTGGGGGGATTTTGTCAGGCATGTTGTAAACTCCAAGTTGGGGGGGGGGGGCTTGAGTGGGTGGGTATGATGTCCTATTCCCCAAGCAGAGGGAGGCCGTGTTCTAGAGATGAGATAGTGTATGTGATTCCATTGCGTTCCACACTTATTTTTGGTGGGGTGTTTCCATTTATATGGTATGTTGTTGCGGAGGGATTTGGTAATTGTATTAAGCTGTCTGCGTAGATCCAGGGTGTATTTGGATAGGTCAGCGTAGATTTGTATATTAGAGTAGGGATCAGGGAGATTCCCTAAGGTACGTGGCTTCCGCAGTACTTGCTCTTCGGTAGAGAAAAAGTGCACCCTCATGAGCACGTCTCTGGGAATTTCATTGTGTAGGAATGAGGGTTTGGGTATACGATCTATCATTGGTTCTAGAGGGGTTAATTTTGGCACAAGTGAGTTGAAGAGCTCTGTAGCGTATTTCGTGAGGTCTTGGACAGGCACGGTTTCTGGGACCTTCCTTTGTTTCACGTTGTTTTGCCTCGAGCGATCCTTGAGGTCAGCGATTTTTGCACGCACCCAGTGCCTTTCTTCCTAACTTTCTTCATTAGAATCTATTATGTCATTGACTGTTGTAGTAATATCAGTTACTGCATGTTCTACTTGGTTAACCCTTTCTCCCATCATGGACAGTTCTTTTGAAAATTTATAGGTGATGTTATTAAAATCTGCCTTCAGAGAGCGTGTAGTGTGAGAAGCATCTCTTTAAGTTGGGTGTCCAATACAGGCCGATTAGATGCGGGGAAACTGGCAATGGGGGATTGGAGCTCTGCTTGTTCTATAGCATGGGGTAGTATGTGACTTACCCCTACATCTGTGGCTGCTGGGTCCAGTCTCATTCGTGCTTTAGCTGGACTTGAGGAGGGAGGGCTGTGGAGGGGAGATGTACTTCTGGGAGGGGATCTCCCAGTACTTCAATCGGCATCAGGAAGATCTAAGTAATGGTTGCTGCGTGGTGTGGAGGTGGGGGCCGTTCTGCCGGCGCCATCTTGACCTATCTTCAGGCCAGTGAAAGTAAGCCTTAAGTTTTTTCGGCTTACAGTCTCCCTCCCGTTTCTGCGAGATCACCGGGAGGTAGCCGCCATTGTCCAAGTTATGTGTGAGAGGTAGGAACAGTCTATCAGTGCTCTGATCCTGCGTCCGTCGCTGGTGTCTCTGTTAGGGCTCCGGAGCTCCTCTCTCAGGCAGCCATTCACTGCGCGCGCTAGCTCTGGTTTCCATTTGGAACCTATGTTGGGTTTTTCCAATTTACATTTTTGTCACTACCAGGTTATTTCTGTTGTCACTTACTGATGCTTGCAGATTTTTTTCACATAATCATAGTAGTTTTCCATTTAGATATGACCCTAGAAGGTATGTCAGATTCCATGTTTTTATTACTAGTAGGACAATATGAGGTGTTTTATATTATCCTTCATTTTAGATATGTTTGGATATGCATATTGCTATATGTTACGAGACTATAATGTAGTTTGTGTTCTTGTAGAGTGAGCGACAGTTTTCATCCATGTAATCGCGCACTCCCTCTGTTCTTATTCTATTTTATTTTAATTCTAATTTTATATGTGAGATTTGCAGTGCATAGCTGTTAAAAAAAAAACAAAAAAAACTCAAAGACAAACTTTAATCTAAAGTTCCTCTATACTCAATGTATATGAGGATGAGAGCGCGCCTTATCACAGCGCTGCTCAAGACAAGGCTTGGGCCACGCTGTGTCACATGTTTGCTCCTATCAAATCATAATGTGACTTGAAAGCGAGGCGTGGTAAGCATGCTGACGCTCTAGTGCCACACTGGCTCAAAACAAGGCAGGGCCAACACTGTGTCATCTGTTTGCCCTTATCAAATCATCGTGATATTTGAAAACAAGGCATGAACCGCATGCCGGCGCCATATTAGAACACCTGCGATTGGAACGTCCTCATTGGTGAAGGTGTGTGTGTATATGTATGTGTGTGTGTGTGTGTGTGTGTGTGTATGTATGTATGTATGTATGTATGTGTGTATGTATGTATGTATATATGTGTATGTATGTATATATGTGTATATGTATATATGTGTATATATATATATATATATATATATATATATTGTGACAGCAGGAAGGTAAAGTCACCTGGTTGCATCCAGGGGGGTAGATATATTTCGCCCAGATTCAGGCTTTACGCCGACTTATACAACTAGGTGGAGAGTTGTATAAGGCTAGTGGGCTCATGGATGACTCATACCTCTAGGGAGAGGGCTGGGCGTCGTGCAGACAGGGAGTTGATGAGACCAGCTGAAGCTTGTCAGCTCATTTAGGCCTCTATAAGAACTCCCAGATTCATTAGGTGTTTGCTCATGCCTGGAACCAGACCTGTGTGGACTGTCTAGGGAGAGTGAACCCCTGTACGGTGAGACAAAGCCTGTGTGGCTATTTGCTTGTACATTTAAAACCAGGGACTTAGGGACTAGGACAGCACTAGGCTGATCCCAGTTGTTAGTTAGGAAACCTGTATGTTTAGTCAGAGGTCAACTTGACCAGGATTTATTTTGGTTATGTTTCTTTTGCTTTGCTGTGTTTTGTCACTGTAAATAGAAAATAAACCGCACTTTTTTTTGATTTTGAAAACCACAACCTCCGTTTGCTGGGCCTGTTTTGTGTGGGGAGCCCATCCCGGGGGTCACACACACCCGCTGCCGAGCTAACCCCCTCACAGTTGGTGGAGAACGCGGGCAGTTTTTTTTTAAGCCAGCATGGAGGAGATACTGAAGCAGCTGGCTCTAGCAAATGCCAATCAACAGCAGACAAATGCAGGTTTGCAAAGGAGCCTTGCAGCCCAGCAGCAGACAAACGCAACTTTGCAACAGAGTCTGGAGGCTCAGCAACGAGCCCAGCAGCAATCTGAGGCCCGCTTCATAGACCTGTTGCAGAAGCAAGAGCAGAGACTACAACAACAGATGGAAGCAGTAATGCAGCAACGTCCGCAGACCAGTGAGGAAAGCCGTCCCACTAATACCGCGTCCTTTGGGGTGAGTCGTTTATTGACAAAAATGACTGGAGAGGATGATCCAGAGGTATTTTTGACCACAAGGACCGCTGAAAGAGAAAAGTGGCCTGAGGAGCAGTGGGCTGGACTGGTGGCTCCTCTGTTAACTGGTGAATCGCAGAAAGCTTACTATGACCTAGAGCCTAACCAAGCAAAAGACTATGTGATGCTAAAAGCTGAAATATTGGCAAGGCTGGGTGTCACCCAGGCTGTCCGGGCTCAGCGTGTGCATAACTGGACTTTCCAGCTTGGAAAACCCCCCAGGTCTCAAATGTATGATCTCATTCACCTGAGCAGAAAGTGGCTACAGCCAGAGACTTTGTCCGCACCAAAGATTGTGGAACGTGTTGTAATGGATCGGTTTTTGAGAGCTCTTCCTACTGCCATCCAAAAGTGGGTAAGCCATGGAGACCCAGAGACGGCCGATGGTCTTGTGGATCGTGTGGAGAAATACTTGGCTACAGAGAACCTGACGGCCTCTTCCAGAGACACTCGGACTTTCCACCCTAAGACCAGACCATCCCCAGGGGCGGATAAGAGGATTCCAAGGGGTGAGGGTGGAGAGAGTGAGAGGGTGGGAGCTCTACCCCAAGTTTGGCGAGAACAGCCTGGGAAATCAGCGGCTCAAGAGGCGGCAAGAAGGATCGTTTGCTACCGCTGCCGGCAAGCGGGACATATTGCAGCCAATTGCCCGGTTGTGGAGGAACCCATGCAGTGTGACTTTCTGACGGGCAGACGTCAGTCGCTGTGTGCGACAGTCGCATGCACTGCCATTCGAGGAACTGAGAAACATTTATGCAAAATGTGTGTTAATGGTAGAAATGTTGTGGTATTGCTGGATTCAGGTAGCCTTGTGACCCTGATAAAGGCTGAGTTAGTTAAAACAGAGGTCTCTGGGAATAGCAAGGTAGCTGTTATTTGTGTGCATGGGGACACCCGAGAGTATCCAGTGACTACAGTGTGTTTCGAGACCCCCAAAGGTACCCTCTCTCATCCAGTGGGCTTAGTATCTCAGTTACCGCATGACGCCATTGTGGGAAGGGATTTTCCGAAGTTCTGGGAACTGTGGGATGATCCTGAGCCCCTCACTGGTGCCCCTATGTACCAGGAATGTGATAGCCAGAACTCCCCTGAGAGTGGTGAGGACTCTCCGGAATTTCCCTTATCAGTATTGGCAGGGGAGACTCAAGAAACTGGAGAGGAGCCCACCTCCTCAGACGAAAACCTACCGTCTGTGGAGTTTTCTGATCTTGAGGTTCACAGGGAAAACTTTGCCACAGAACAGTTGAAAGACCCCGCCCTAATAAAGGCACGGGAAAACGTAGTGAAAATAGATGGCGAGTTAGTGAACCCAGATAATACCTGCACTTACCCATACTTCAGCGTAGAGAAGGACCTACTGTATCGGGTGGCAAAAAGGGCAGAAGAAACCGTTGAGCAGCTTGTGGTGCCCAAACCTTACAGGAAGTTGGTGTTGGAGTTGGCCCATGGGCACATTCTTGGAGGTCATCTGGGGACAGAGAAAACCCGAGAGAGGGTATTACAGAGATTCTATTGGCCGGGGGTGATGAAGGACGTAGAAAATTATTGTTCCTCCTGCCCTGTGTGTCAGAGGTTGGCCCCGATGCCACATTTCCATAGCCCGCTGGTCCCTCTACCCATCATTGAGGTCCCGTTTGAGAGGATCGCCATGGATTTGGTAGGTCCTATAATCAAGTCCGCTAGGGGGCACCAGTACATATTAGTTATAATGGACTATGCCACCCGTTATCCAGAAGCGATCCCTCTCCGAAATACCTCGGCCAAAACCATAGCCAAAGAGCTATCTCTTGTTTTTAGCCGGGTGGGTATTTGTAAAGAACTGCTTACGGACCAAGGTACACCCTTTATGTCCCGGGTTATGAAAGAGCTGTGTAAATTGTTCAAAGTGACGCAATTGCGTACGTCTGTGTATCACCCCCAAACCGATGGGCTGGTTGAAAGATTCAACAAAAACCTAAAACAAATGTTGAAGAAAGTGGTGGATAGAGATGGAAAGGATTGGGACTGTTTACTTCCTTATTTGATGTTTGCTATTAGGGAGGTGCCCCAATCCTCTACGGGATTCTCCCCCTTTGAGTTACTGTATGGGAGACACCCAAGAGGGCTGTTGGATATTGCCAAGGAAACTTGGGAAAGTGAGAGTCCTCCCCACAGGAGTGTGATTGAGCATGTCGCCCTGATGCAAGATCGAATTGCACAGGTAATGCCCATCGTGAAGGAACATTTGGCCCAAGCGCAGTTGGCACAGCAGAGAGTGTACAACCGTGGAGCCAAGACCCGTACCTTTTCCCCGGGGGATAGGATATTGGTACTTGTCCCTACGGTTGAAAGTAAATTCCTTGCCAAATGGCAAGGCCCCTACGAGATAATGGAAAAAGTGAGCGAAGTGAATTACAAGGTCAGACAACCAGGAAGGCGAAAGCCCGAACAGATCTATCACGTTAATCTGTTGAAAGCCTGGAGGGATAGAGAGTCCCTAGTCGCAGACACTTGGTCACCAGCTCAAACTGGTTGCGTGATTCCTGAGGTTGGAATAGCAGCCACCTTGTCACAACCCCAACAACAGGAGGTTAAGGAGTTTGTGCTTCGCAACAAGGAGGTATTCTCTGAGCTGCCGGGACAAACATCTGGGGTAGAGCATGACATCATTACCCCGCCCGGTGAAAGGGTGAAGTTAAAACCCTATCGGATCCCAGAGGCTCGACGGGAGGCAATACGGGAGGAAGTACAGAAAATGCTGAACTTAGGGGTGATAGAGGAGTCCCAAAGTGATTGGTCTAGTCCCATCGTGTTGGTGCCTAAACCGGATGGGAGCTGGCGATTTTGTAACGATTTTCGTCAGTTGAACAAAGTTACAAAATTTGACACCTACCCCATGCCACGTATAGATGAGTTGATCGACCGGCTGGGAACAGCCCGATACATGACGACTCTTGACCTCACAAAAGGGTATTGGCAAATCCCCCTGGCCAAGTCGGCCAAAGAGAAAACCGCATTTGTAACCCCAGACGGGGCGTTCCAATATAAAAGAATGCCGTTCGGGTTACAGAATGCGCCGGCCACATTCCAGCGGAAAATGGACCAGATGCTGAGGCCCCATCGGAAGTATGCTGCGGCTTACCTGGATGACGTAATTGTCCATAGCACAGATTGGGCCTCACATCTGCCAAAAGTGCAAGCAGTCCTGGACTCTGTTCGGGAAGCGGGGTTTACGGCTAACCCCAAGAAGTGTACCATTGGGCAGGAGGAGGCCAAATATCTTGGGTACACCATTGGGAGGGGAGTAATAAAACCCCAACTCAACAAAGTCGAGGCCATCCAGAGTTGGCCACGTCCCAACAGCAAGAAGCAGGTACGAGCCTTTCTGGGAATCGCTGGGTATTATCGGCGATTCATTCCCCACTTTGCTTCTAAGGCTGTGCCCCTAACCAACCTGACGAAGGGGAAAGGGTCGGTCATGATTAAATGGACCCCCGAGGCTGAGGCAGCATTCCAATTCTTGAAACAAGCCTTATGTAGCCAGCCAGTGTTGTACTCACCCGACTTCTCTAAAGACTTTGTCGTACAAAGTGATGCGTCAGATGTGGGGTTAGGAGCAGTATTGTCCCAGGTCTGGAACGGGGAAGAGCACCCAGTCATTTACCTCAGCAGGAAGTTGAAGTCCCATGAGGTAAATTACGCCACCGTTGAAAAGGAGTGTTTAGCGGTGAAGTGGGCTCTAGATTCCCTTCGGTACTACCTGCTAGGTAGGCACTTTGACATGGTTACGGATCACGCTCCGTTAAAGTGGATGGCTCAAAACAAGGAAACAAATAGAAGAGTGAATAGGTGGTTCCTGGCCCTCCAGGAATTCAACTTCACAGTAAAGCATCGCCCTGGCGTTCAAATGGGGAATGTGGATGCTTTGTCTCGAGTACATGAATGCCTGATTGCTGGTGTTCCAACCCCGAGGTTAAAACAAGAGGGGGGGGGTATGTGACAGCAGGAAGGTAAAGTCACCTGGTAGCATCCAGGGGGGTAGATATATTTCGCCCAGATTCAGGCTTTACGCCGACTTATACAACTAGGTGGAGAGTTGTTATAAGGCTAGTGGGCTCATGGATGACTCATACCTCTAGGGAGAGGGCTGGGCGTCGTGCAGACAGGGAGTTGATGAGACCAGCTGAAGCTTGTCAGCTCATTTAGGCCTCTATAAGAACTCCCAGATTCATTAGGTGTTTGCTCATGCCTGGAACCAGACCTGTGTGGACTGTCTAGGGAGAGTGAACCCCTGTGCGGTGAGACAAAGCCTGTGTGGCTATTTGCTTGGACATTTAAAACCAGGGACTTAGGGACTAGGACAGCACTAGGCTGATCCCAGTTGTTAGTTAGGAAACCTGTATGTTTAGTCAGAGGTCAACTTGACCAGGATTTATTTTGGTTATGTTTCTTTTGCTTTGCTGTGTTTTGTCACTGTAAATAGAAAATAAACCGCACTTTTTTTTGATTTTGAAAACCACAACCTCCGTTTGCTGGGCCTGTTTTGTGTGGGGAGCCCATCCCGGGGGTCACACACACCCGCTGCCGAGCTAACCCCCTCACAATATATATATATATATATATATATATATATATATATATATATATATAATGTGTGTGTGTGTGTATACATACATACATACATACATACATACATACATACATACATACATACATACATACAGCAGCCTCACACCCCAAATGTCCATTTGGTTGAAACTTGTTGGATGACGCTCCTAAAATTACTGCACAGTTTTTCTAACTGAAGGATACCAGCATTTTATGGAATTTTTTTGACTTTCTACTCCAGTGATGACGAACCTTGCCACAACCGGCACGTCGAGCCCTCTGTGGGCATGTGAGAAAATCCTGTACGGAGGTGTATAATCTCGTCCACAGCTCAACTCCCATAGAACTAGGGGGGTTGAAAATGATTGCCGCATCGATGCATCACGATTTTGCCCTTCCCGATTCGGCATCGATGTGGTAGCCAGTGTTAATCGATTATGCTCCTCCCCTCCCCCTGCACAGCAGTGTCTTTCACGGATTGGCTGGCTGAGCCTGGTGCTGTTCCCCAGTCAATGGATGATATAGCCTCAGCATGCTGCCCCCACCCATGCTCTCCCCCCTCCTCAGGATTTGTACCTGTGGACACACGGACATTCACCCCTCATCTCCCCGATGGGCGGGCGCAGAACCAGAGCAGCACGGAGCTGTGAGACATATGAATGTAGCTGTCATCACATCCGTGGGAGTGGCCGAACAATCAGTGTTGCCGAAGTCCCTGAAGATCCTGCACTGAGGGGGGGCAATGCAGTGTTTCCAGCCTCCCATTATAGCTGTGACAGTTTGAGAAAACAGACTGATTTCTCCCGTCCGTAGGACACAGGAGAATCAGTCTGTCCATTTAGGGGCCAGTGGCTGCAGCTGTGTGGAGTGTCTAATCTGACACTCGTCTCACATACAGCCCAGCAAAGTTCACTCCCCTTCCCAGCAACGGAACAATGCATTGCATACAGCTGCCCCTCCTCCTTCTCCTCGCTCCCCCTGTGTCTGCCCGGCCCGCCCACTCTCCTATCCCGACGTACAGCTGTGAAGGAGAGAGAGGAGAGGGGGGAGATGTGTGCGGGAGATATGAAGAACAACACAGTCAGCAGCTACACATTCCAAGCTGTGTAAAGTTCCAGCCTCGTCCCTGAATGAGTGAGCACTGCATTTTTCATTACACATTGAACACTGAGCTGTCCCTTTCTCTCCCCTATCTGTCTCCCTCCCCCGCTCTGTTCTTCAAGATCCAGTTAGCACCAAGCCACTTATGCAGCCCATATAGTGATCGCTTTTTTTTTTTTCGTTTGGTCATTAAACTGGAAAAAAAAAATATGAGCCAATTCCCCCATCTACACATTCCAGGTGGATGGGGGAATCCTCCGACAGTGGACCAGTGGGCGAACGACCAGGGTTGCTGTCCTGGCACCGCTATTGACAGCGCTGGTCTCTGTCTCCATGGCAGCAGCAGTGCATTAGAAACCAGATCATCTCCTGCATCATGTCCGCAATCTCTGATCATCTCCTGTATCATGTCCGCAGTCTCTGATCATCTCCTGTATCATGTCCGCAGTCTCTGATCATCTCCTGTTTCATGTCCGCAGTCTCTGATCATCTCCTGTTTCATGTCCGCAGTCTCTGATCATCTCCTGTTTCATGTCTGCAGTCTCTGATCATCTTCTGTATCATGTCCGCATCCTCTAACCCTCTACTGTATCATGTCTGCAGTCTCTGATCATGTCTGCAGTCTCTGATCATGTCTGCAGTCTCTGATCATGTCTGCAGTCTCTGATCATGTCTGCAGTCTCTGACCATCTCCTGCATCATTTTAGCAGTCTCTGACCATCTCCTCTAGTATTTTTTTTGGGGGGAGCCTGGAACTCCTCTAAGTTGTTGTTTGCTGTATTTAGACTTTGCTGCATGCAGGGAGTGTTGTCTTTTTTTTAAGAACAGATAAAATAAAAAAAATTGAGTTCTCCTGACTGCTTGAATTTTTTTTAATGAAAACCGCGCGCAGTAATCTTGATGCATCGTGGAATCTAATCGAATCGTTGACTTGATAAAAGCAATCGAATCGTGAGGCCAGTGAAGATTCGCACCTCTACATAGAACTAGATCTCCCACAAGTCACTGGGCCAGGGGTGATGTGTCTAGGATGGGCGTGGACGAGATGAAGGGTTGCTGCCGGGTTGGATGGCAGGCGGAACACGTGGTGGGGATTGAGCCAATGGGGGGCCGTGATGGTGCCTACTGAAGATGCCCAATCGCAGGCCGTTCTTGTGCCCGGGAGCGGAGTCGGCTGATGCGTGTATTATTGGAGTGCTGTGGCAATCGTTGATAGTGTACATGCTTTGTGGGGAATAAATGTGTTTCTCTTTTCGTCCATGGAAGGACACAGCCTTCTCAATTCTTGACGTGTGGGTTATGTTTCCTGTTAGGAGAGGAGAGGACTAGGCAGAACATGTTAGATAATTAAAAACACATGTTACAATAATCAGAGATGAACAGCCCTGCCTGGGGGCGGTCCCTCCAGACATTACCCTCCGCCCTGCAGTCAGCAGCTCAGTTTTTTCTGCCTAGCAGAGAAGGACGTGGCTCCCTTTGGGCCCAGAGTCCAGAAGAATTTTTTATTTTATTTTTTCGTGATCTATCAACTGCCGGCTGGGCGACAGGCTGGATTTATAGATCCTTGTAGTCTTCCCAGTTCCGGCCATCGAGCATGCCAGTCACTTGCTTCGCGCTTGGTTCTGACCACGACATACCCCATGGCTCCAGGGGTGGCCGTTGAGCTCAAGCTCTAGGGTTGACTGGGCTGCTTGCTGTCTCACTCACAGTGGCCTGGGCCGACAGCTACTCCCACACGGTTGTATGTCTGTCCTGGACGCACCAGCGGGTCCTCGCATGGACGGGTAAGTACTTTACTTTTCCTCCTGCCTCGGCAGGTGGAAACAGCTGGGCGTCTGAGGGATTGCGGGGTTCTCCTGTCCTCCCTTTTCCCTGCTCTCTATCCCTATCCCCTTCTGCCCTAGGGCTCGCTGCGACCGGGGCGTACCTGTGGGGGGACTCCGGTTCTCAGTGGGGTGTCGGGGCCCGTTTTTTCTGTGGGGGGTGCTCTTTTCTGGGGAAGTCCCTGCCTAGGCCTTCTCGTCCATTGCGGTGCTTAGGCACCATTTTTGCAGCGCTGATGCCATTTTTTGTATGCCTGCTGGTTTCTATTGTAAATTCCCATTGGTGGCCATTTTGCCGTGGCCGCACCATAGCACAGGTTATTGCGGGTGGCCATTTTCTTGTGGTTGCGCCCTTTTTGTCTCTGAGGAGTCTGGTGGCCATTTTGGTGTGGGTTTGGCCTCTAGTGCTGGCTTCCTGGACGGCGCGCAGCGCAATTCTCAGTTTTTTCTTCCTCACATGCTGTGGAGATGGAAGGCGGGCAGCGGCGCTGAGCGGTCTCCTGCTGGGTTGGTGAGGCTCCTGGGTAACCCCCCCCCCCGGTCAGTGCAGCAAGAAGGGTGGACCTTTTCACTTAATTTTTTTTAACGGAGTCTCTGAGAGCTGTCAGCGGTGTCATGGAGTCAGTGTCTGGCCCCCCTTCCCCAAACTTGCAAGAGGCAGCAGCCGGTGCCCCTGCACCTGCAGTTACCATGGAGGCTTTGTCGACAGTCCTGGAATCATTTGTTGCCAGGGTGGAAGCGGTGTGTGAGCGCCCTCTTCCCCCACCATCGCCAGGGGAAGGTTCTGACTCAGACCCGGGCCTAGCTGCGGCTCAGGACCCTAGTTCTGGGTTGTCAGAACATGCGGACCAGGACCTTCCTTGTGAGGAAGACCCCTCGTCCGGGTCAGCGCAAGACAGGGCACTTGTTAGTGAACTTATCAATGCTGTGAGGGACTCCCTTAAGCTGGATGCAGATGAGGCTTCCACGGAGGGGTCAGTCTCTTTTGGGTCGCACAAATCTACCCGTTCTGTAAAAGTTTTCCCCTATGTGTCCTTCTTTGATTCATAGATAAGGAATGGGAAAAGCCGCAGAGGACCTTTTGCGGCCCCTCAGCATCTGGCAGTCAGGTACCCCTTTGAGGAGAGCCTTTTGAAAAAATGGGCTTCTCCTCCGGTTGTTGACCCCCCCCCCCGGTCGCTTGGTTAAATAAAGTAACTATTCTCCCTGTAGAGGGGACCCCTGCATTTAAGGACCATACTGGTAGGAGGTCCGAAGCGCTGAGCAGGACCATGTTCACCTTGCTGGTGTCTGCGTTGCGGCCTATTTTGGCTGCAACCTTGGTGTCTCAGACACTCACTGACTGGGCAAAGATTTTGCGCCAGACCTGTGGAGGAACATCAGCTCCCTCTGGATTGTGTAACACTGGCCGACCAGTTGGTGCAGGGCCTTGTGTATGTCTGTGATGCCACTTTGGATGCGGCCCCCTTGATATCCAGGGCCTCTGTATCTGCGGTGGTAATGCACGGCCTAATTTGGCTAAAATGCTGGTCCGCTGACCAGGCTTCCAAGAAGGCCTTGGCAGACTTACCCTTCAAAGGTGGGAGGCTTTTTGGTGCCTCGCTGGATGACATTATTAAGGATGTCACTGGAGGTAGGAGCACGTTTCTCCCTTAGTCCACTAAAGGGAAGGAGCCGCGGCCCTCCTTTCCCACACAGAAGCAGTATTTTCGTCAGTCAGGACCTGCCGGAAGAACCTCCCAAGCGGACAAAGGTCCAGCTAGGGGAAAAAAGCGTCCCTGGGTGCGCAAGCACAACAAGCCAGCGAACAAGCCTGCTACCGCATGAAGTTTTGCCCCCGCCCGACTCCAGGATGGGGGGACGGCTTCTCGGGTTTGCAGCTCGGTGGACCTTCCTGCTCTCCGACCAGTGGGTCTGCGAGGTGGTCACCTTGGGGTACAAGATAGAGTTCCTTTCTTGTCCACCAAACAGATTCTTTCCCTCAAATCTCCCTCTCCTTCCGGCTCTGCGGTCTGCCCTAATGAAGGCAGTGCAGGACTTGCTAAGGTGCGGAGTGATTTTACCCATACCACTGGGAGAGAGATTTTCAGGGTTTTTATTCGAATCTGTGGTCCCGAAGAAGGACGGAGTCCCTCCAATCTTGGACCTGAAAGCCTTGAATGTCTTTGTAAAGGTTCGGAAGTTCCGCATGGAATCCATTTGTTCGGTGGTTGTTGCGCTCCATCCGGGGGACTTTCTGGCATCCTTGGACATCAAGGATTGCATGTCCCCATCTGCGCAGGACACCAGAGGTTTCTGCCCTTTGCAATCGGCGAAGACCACTATCAGTTTGTGGCTCTTCCCTTTGGCCTAGCGTCAGCACCGAGGGTTTTCACCAAGGTGCTCGCCTCGATTCTAGCTTTGCTGAGACAGCGAGGGATTGCCATAGTGGGCTACTTAGACTATCTTCTTCTGAGAGCAGCTTCTGGCTCAGTTAGAGGAAGATGTGTCTATAGCCATTCAGACCCGAGAATTCGGTTGGGTGTTGAACATTCAGATGTCGGTCCTGACACAGACTCTGCGTCTGGAGTACCTAGGTTTAATTCTAGACTCCAAGGAGGCGAGAGTCATCCTTCCTTTGGTGAAGTTGCAGACTCTCCAGTCTGCGGTGAGGTTGTTGACATCCCGCAAATGGTCGTCTCTCCGTTTTTTGCATGCGAGTCCTGGGTCTCATGGTAGCCTCCTTTGAGGCAGTACCGTATGCCCAATTCCACACTCGAGTCTTGCAGAAGGAGATCCTGTCCAAATGGAACAAATCTCCATTGTCTCTGGATCGTCAGATTCAGGTATGTCCCCTGGTATGTCCCCTGAGATCCCCGGCTCTTCAGTCCAGGAAGTCGTTCCTTCCCTTCCATTGGACTGTGATTATGACAGATGCCAGCCTCATGGGTTGGGGGGGCGTCTGGGGAGTCCAGTCGGCCCAGGGTCGCTGGACTCGGGACGAATCCCGTCTGCCGATCAATGTCCTGGAACTTCGGGCGATCAGGCTGTGTCTCTCCAAGTGATCACAGAGACTACAAGGGTGTCAGGATCCAGTCAGACAATGTCACGGCAGTGGCTTATGTCAACCATCAGGGGGGGGGGGACGAGGAGCTCGGCTGCAGCGTCTGAGGTCGCTCACATCCTATGGTGGGCGGAAAGAAGCGTGCCGGCTCTGTCTGCCATCTACATTCCGGGCGTAGAAAACTGGCAGGCAGACTGAGTCGCCAGATGCTAGACCAGGGGGAATGGTCATTACATCCGGAGGTGTTTCAGCTCCTTTGCCGGAGGTGGGGCATGCCGGACGTGGACCTCCTGGCCTCTCGACTCAATCACATTGTGTCGAGATTTGTGGCCAGGTTCAGAGATCCCTGGGCAGACGTGTCAGACACGTTTGTGGCCCCGTGGGGTCAGTATCGACTAATTTATGCCTATCCTCCACTAAAGTTGCTTCCTCGTCTGCTCCGCAGAGTGGAGACCGAGGGGATCCCGGTGAATCTAATCGCTCCAGATTGGCCCCGGCATGCTTGGTACGCCGACCTCGTACGCCTGGTGGCAGTTGCACCCTGACGGCTACCAATGCGGGAGGACCTTTTGTCTCAAGGTCCCATACTTAATCCTGCTTTACAGTCGCTGGCTTTAACGGCATGGCTATTGAAAGCCAGGTACTAAGTCTTTCGGATTCGGTCATTTCAACCATGCTGAGGGCATGGAAATCTTCTTCCAGGAAGATCTACCATCGTACTTGGAAGGCCTACATCTCTCTGTGTGAAGAGATGGAGTGGCGTCCACGGACGTATTCAGTTTCCAGGATCCTGCTGTTTTTACAGCATGGAGTAGATCAGAAACTTGCCTTAAGCACCATTTAAGGGTCAGATTTCAGCCTTGGCTGTTTTCTTTCAACGGCCTTTGGCGTCCCATTCCCTGGTGGGTACTTTTTGTGCAAGGGGTTCGACATGTGGCTCCCCCTATTAGACCACCTCTTCCTCCATAGGATTTAAATCTGGTGCTCTTGGTTCTTCAGGAACTTCCTTTTGAGAACATCAGAGAGATTCCTCTCTTGACACCATCTCAGAAGGTGGCTTTTCTAGTGCCCATTACATCGGTCAGAAGGGTTTCTGAATTGGCGGCCTTGTCTTGCAAGTCACCATACTTGGTGCTACGCCCGCAGCATTCCTTCCTTCCGAAGGTGGTTTCGGCTTTTCACCTGAATGAGGACATTGTGCTGCCGTCCTTGTGTCCTTGACCGTCACATCCCATAGAAACTGCGCTCCATAACTTAAACGTGGTACGTGCCTTGCGTGTGTACCTGTCTGCTACGGCTCCGTTTCGGAGGTCTGACTCATTGTTTGTGTCGGTGTCTGGTCCACAAAAGGGCCTGGCGGTCTCGTCGACCACCATTTCTCGTGGATCAGGTAGACCGTCATCCAGGCCTATGCCGTTAAGGGGCGGGCGCCTCCCTTTCCGGTCACGGCACATTCAACCAGGGCAATTGGTGTTTCCTGGGCTTTCCGACATCAAGCGTCTGTCTCACAGGTGTGCAAGGCGGCGACTTGGTTGTCCGTGCACACGTTTTCAAAATTTTACAAGGTTGATTTGAGTGCATCTTCTGATGCTTCCTTTGGCCGCAAGGTTTTGCAGGCGGCTGTATGAGGTTCCAACTCCTCCGTTGAGGAGCTCTGCTGGTTTGGGGTGAAATTAGTATTTTTTTTTTTTTATATACTATTCCCACCCCTCGTTTTTCTGACACTGCTTGGGGATGTGCCACACATCAAGAATTGAGAAGGCTGTGTCCGTCTATGGACGAAAAGAGAAAATAGGATTTTTTGTACTCGCTGTAAAATCCTTTTCTCGTCCGTCCATGGACGGACACAGCACCCACCCCTCCCTTTTTAGGTTTGTACTGCTTGCTACGAACTGAGCTGCTGACTGTAGGGTGGAGGGTTATGTCTGGAGGGCTGTTCATCTCTGATTATTGTAACGTGTTTTTAATTATCTAACATGTTCTGCCTAGTCCTCTCCTATGAACAGGAAACTTAACCCACACGTCAAGAATTGAGAAGGCTGTGTCCGTCCATGGACGAACGAGAACAGGATTTTACGGTGAGTACAAAAAATCCTATTTTAGCTGTATACACTGTTTCTGTGCCTCTTCAAAAAGAATCTATTCCTTGGGGACCTTTTTTTTTTTCTTCAACTTGCTCCCAACATTGCCAAAAAATATCGAAGAGTATGGTCAGAATAATGATGTGTATATGCTGTTATATGTGTTACTCTCTATAAAAGCTGTCAGAGAAGCATTTTCCGTAGGAAATGAAGAGGGAATAAATGAAAGCTGCAGATATCTCATGCTTTGTGTTGGCTATTCAGGTTTATCTGGCTGGGAATGCCTGCTAGAATTTGAAGTACAGTGAGATTTGAATACATATCGTTTTTGTCCCTGCCACCCCCCTGTATTTCATGACTTCAGAGTCACATGACAGACACAGTCCAGAATTACTGGCATTATACAGAGAGGTGGTGTAGAGCTGCTGCAGCTGGGAGTGTGCATTCGACGAGCAATGAACTGCACAGGCATTGTGAGTGAACCATTGGTAAAGCATTGTTACAGTTGTCCTTGAGTGTTCACGTTCAGAAGGATGTTTCCTGGACATATAGGACTATGAACATAGTCAGGCATGAGAGATTTTCTAAGTCTTCTGCTACAGTAATGCAGAGCAAACCAGTATGTCTTCAGCAGTGGCGTAGTGTGGGTTGTCAACACCCGGGGCGAGGCAAGTCATTTTCTCCCCCCTGACTCACGAACTTGCCTATTTTCAGCTAGCTCAAGTCTGGTTACATGAGCCCCTGTGTGAGCCAGCGGTGGCTGCAGGGGAGAGCATGCTTGATAATGACTGGTAAAGCCTGGAGTGGTGACATGCACCTATAGGTTCCTATGTCCCATCTGTTGTTGGCGCTCCCTCTCCCCTGCATACACCACTGGCTCACACAGGGAATAACATGACAGGACAGCCTGAAAATAGGTGTTTACATCTTTTCTACACGTTAGCATATCATAGGCATTAGGAGTGGGATTTTATAATATTTTAGTTAATCGAAGCTACATATGTCATATTCACACTTTACTACTTGTTGCAGCACTGTGCAGTTGGGATCAAAACCCAGTAGGGTTTTGTATTTAACCTTTTTGAAAAAAATTCTATATATATTTGGGTATATCTATATATAAACCAAAATATATATAAAAAAAATTCAAAAAAGTGAAAAAAAAAAAAACCCTAACGGGTATTGATCCCAAGTGCACGGTGCTGCAACAAGTATTAGTGTGAATATGAGATATGTAGCTTCCATTAATTAAAGTGAAGTTCCCCTGGCCTTCTTTCACTATCCCAGCGCTAAAGAAGCTCACAGGTGACTTATAACAGACTACAATGAATACGTGACCGTATTCATTAACCCAAATGTTCACTATATGTATCTATATCAGCAGCCGCTTAAACACAACAAATATTTTGCAGAACATAAAACTATAAAACTTATAAAAAACACAATCAAATCCCTGGGTAGGATAATGAAAGTTTTCTATAGCAGCGCTCAGGTGGTCAATAGACTCCCTTGTCCACTCACTCTTATTTACAGTTCATAAGAGTACATATAGAACTTATGAAAAAAATGTTGTTGTAAATGACATATAGCTCCAGATGTCTTCTTAATATGATCCACTTTAAATCATCAGTTGTATCCCCTTTCGGGTGGGTACTCACCACACACAGGATTTAAACAGGCACCTCACAGATCCCATCCGATGGTCATCCGATCATCCTAATCCTGGTTCTGATTACTCCTTCTAAAGCCTCCAGAGATCACCCGATAATCACCAGCAGATGTTCAAAGTGAAAAGAAAGAGAAGCCACCAATAGTGTAATCCCGTAGAGTATCTTTTAATCAGTCTATAAAAATTGTTTCCACAACATATCTTCCATATGGTAAAAATCAAGCAGTAAAATAGCAGCAGTGTAATTCAAAACCGCCGTGCTGTTCCCCCAGGCTCCTAACAGGTGCAGTGTATCAGCTGGTACAGCTTGTGTTTAACCAGACTTACTGCCGCTTCCTGTGTTTGGAGCGCACCTGGAACGCACCAACGTCACTTCCTTTCAGCCGCTTGATCCTCTGAGGGCGTGACTCTGCAGCACGGCTCACTTGTGTGTGTATATATTCCTGTGAGCCGTGCTGCAGAGTCACGCCCTCAGAGGAAGTCGAGAAGACGAAACGTCAGGGTGTGACTTTGCGGCTGAAAGGAAGTGACGTTGGTGCGTTCCAGGTGCGCTCCAAACACAGGAAGCGGCAGTAAGTCTGGTTAAACACAAGCTGTACCAGCTGATACACTGCACCTGTTAGGAGCCTGGGGGAACAGCACGGCGGTTTTGAATTACACTGCTGCTATTTTACTGCTTGATTTTTACCATATGGAAGATATGTTGTGGAAACAATTTTTATAGACTGATTAAAAGATACTCTACGGGATTACACTATTGGTGGCTTCTCTTTCTTTTCACTTTGAACATCTGCTGGTGATTATCGGGTGATCTCTGGAGGCTTTAGAAGGAGTAATCAGAACCAGGATTAGGATGATCGGATGACCATCGGATGGGATCTGTGAGGTGCCTGTTTAAATCCTGTGTGTGGTGAGTACCCACCCGAAAGGGGATACAACTGATGATTTAAAGTGGATCATATTAAGAAGACATCTGGAGCTATATGTCATTTACAACAACATTTTTTTCATAAGTTCTATATGTACTCTTATGAACTGTAAATAAGAGTGAGTGGACAAGGGAGTCTATTGACCACCTGAGCGCTGCTATAGAAAACTTTCATTATCCTACCCAGGGATTTGATTGTGTTTTTTATAAGTTTTATAGTTTTATGTAGCTTCCATTAACTGAAATATTATAAAATAACCCTACTGAGTAGTGAGTCCCAATCACCGGTGCCGCAAGAAACCTCAACCTCATTGTGCAAATAAAGTACAGAAAATTTCATAAAACAATTAATCAAATACAATAATTCTAAGATAGCCCTACTGGATAGTGAATCTATCCAAATCACCAGCGCTGCACGAACACACAATTGTGCAAATATATAAATAAACAAACTAATTTCATATAACAATCAATAAAAAGCATCCAAAAAACATGGCTATGAATGAACATTTTATTGATAATTATATAAAATTTGTTTGTTTATTTATATATTTGCACAATTGTGTGTTTTTGCAACACTGGTAATTTGGATTTATCGAGAGAGACATTGGGATCAGAGAGACAGTGGAGCTGAGGGAAAGGGGGAGGCTGAGAGATGACGAGAGAGACTGCAAGCCCCACCTTCCATGATAGTGTGTCTCCTTTGATCCTTCCAGCGGCTCCCTGGCAGCGTGCGGCTCCTCGCCCGTCCTCTGGGTCCCCAGTCAGCCTGTTCCCCGGGCCTCATTTTACTGCGAAGAGAATGTTACAGGAATCCATGCTCTGGAGGCACGGGAGATGCTGCGCCCACCGCTTCTCACCTCTTGGGGGGGTGGGGTCAGGGGATGAGGTCAAGGAGGGGGCGGTCGCGGTGGAACTATTCTCCTGACTTCCAGGCTCTCAGGCCTGTCTGTCCCTGGCTCGGCCCCTCGCTGATCACCGCCATGAAAGAGATCCCCCTGCTGCTCGCCCGCACCCCAAGAACGGACGCTGTTGCTGGACAACGTGGACTCGTCATTAGTTTAACAAGGGGCTTTTATCCCCATGCTAGACGGTCCACACTCGTGACAGCGCCCCTCTAAATTTTGCCCCCCCTGCACCCCCCACGCTACGCCAGAGGTCTTCAGCTGGAGTAGAACTACAGATCTCAGCATAACTTGGCAGCCATAGAGTGGGCAATGGGGGGGACTGGAAGTTCTGCTGCAGCTGGAGAGTTGCTGGATGCATGTCACCCCTGTAACAGGATTTCTTTATCATCCAGCCAGTGCTTCTATTGAACGCCTAGTAATTTAAAGTGCACCTGTCATGCAACTTGAGTGTATTAAATATTAATGTCTAAGTTAGTAATGGTGATACTGGAATTTGATTGCACAATGCTAGGACAGCTTCCAGAATTTTTTACTTTTGTCAAAATGTGTTCTAGTTTTAGATCATCTTGTACAAAACACTGACTACATAGTGAATACACAATGATTTCTGATGTGTCCCATGTTCACCCCCAGACATCACAGCACACGCTCATCAAGTTCTGTATATGTTGGCACTCTGAAATAAATACGTTGGTTTCATGTTGCAGTTTGGACACTCAGGCCTCGTACACACGACCGATTTTCTCGGCAAGAACCAGCAAGAAACTTGCTGGCAGAGAGGTCTTGCCGAGTAAATCGGTCGTGTGTACGCTGCTATCGGGTTTCTCGTCGAGAAAAACGACAAGAAACCTCGACGAGAAAATAGAGAACCTGCTCTCTATTTTCTCGTCGAGATTCTCCTCGGCATGTTTCTCGACGAGAAAAGTGAGTGTGTGTACACTTACCTGTCCGCCGGGAAGCCCGCGCATGTTCGAAATGAATTCGACGCATGCGCGGTAGCTTCCTAGGCATACGTAGGGTATACCAAGATGGCGGCGACGGCATCGAATGTGACGAGCGCATGCTCGACGTAGTCGATGACGTCACCGCGTACACTCCTTTCAAAGAACCGCGGGTTCTTTGAAACGAGCGTGTGTACACTCGGCCGGGACAAGTTTCTTGTCCAAGAATCTCGTCAAAAAAAACGACATGTTTTTTTCAACGAGAATCTCGGCCGTGTGTACGAGGCCTCAGGCTTAAGTTTCACCATCACTGGTGTTCTCCATGTCTTTACAAATAAACCCATTATACAGTGTTGCTGTGTGTTTTTTGTTTTTTTTTACTCATTTCCGTGGATCATCAATTTTACTTTTGATGTGGATCATTGTACACCATAGAGTTTGTCATGCTGAATCCTGTTGAGGTTTCCTCTCACGAATGACTCCTATGCTGTACAGTATATGAGTCCACCAAGTCTGGTAAGCGTGCCAACCTTATCTTTTATTTATACACAAGCTCAAGTTTGATATCACCAGAAGTGTGAGACTTTTTTCCATACACAGGATTTTTTTTCATGTTGCACATTTTTGTTCAAGAACTTTTTTTTAAAATCTTTTTGATTTATTTATCTCTGGAACATTGACTTTGGGCTTTAATTTTTCAGTGCTGTTGGTGAGAGTGTTCTCTTGTGGCATACTTACGGAGTAGGATGCAGAAATAGGGTAAGTGTGTCCGAAGGAGGATACACATCAACCCCACATTGACTGTCTTGTAGTAAGGTCCTTGTGATAAAAGGGTGGGAGAAAGTTCTTAAGTAAATTTATAAGGGCTCTGGATGGAAGTTGGTGGTAACAGTGAGACCTGTGGTGTGATGCAACAATTGGTCTTCCAGTAGAGACTAGGATCTGAATGGTGGAAATGTTATTGCCAAGTGTGAAAGTTTTAAGTGAGTAATATCAAACATAATCCCTGGTTTCCTGGTAAAATGGAAATATTATATATATATATATATATATATATATATATATATATATATATATATATTAGGGGTGCAACGGATCAAAAAACTCACGGACCGGATCGATCCTCGGATCAGGGGGTCACGGATCGGATCATTTTCGGATCGGCAAAAAAAAAAAAAAAAATACTAATATCCATGTAATTTCACCCTCACTGTAATATCCATAATCTCCCCCCCCCCCCCTGTAATATCCACAATCTTCCCCCCCCTGTAATATCCACAATTCGTCTCCCCTGTAATATCCACAATCTTCTCCCCTTGTAATATCCACAATCTTCTCCCCCTGTAATATCCACAATCTTCCCCCCCCTGTAATATCCACAATCTTCCCCCCCCTGTAATATCCACAATCTCCCCCCCCCCTGTAATATCCACAATCTTCCCCCCCTGTAATATCCACAATCTTCTCCCCCTGTAATGGGCATCTCCCCCACTTACCTTACTCTCCCGCCGGCCAGTTCAGATCCACGAGCAGCGAGGGTGAGGGGTGATGACGTCAGCACGCACAAGGCGGCCGCCGCCGCCGGGTGTACCAAGATGGCCGCAGCTCCGGAGCTAGGCCGAAGCTGGGGCCTTTCCTAAGGCCGAGGACGCGGATCGCGGTGTGTGCCGATCCGAACGGGGTGACCCGTTCGGATCACGGATCGTCACCGATCCGTTGCACCATATATATATATATATATATATATATATATATATATATATATATATATATATATATATATATATACACTGTATATAAATTGTTTAACTAAAACTATTAGATGGAGTTTGTGTGGGTTTTTTTTTCTCTCTCAACCAGTCGAACTATGTAACCATTTAACTTCTACTATGCAGGAGTCACTTATAGGTGTATTGCAACTCATTCTTAGTATAGGACAGGGCTTGACAAATTTGCTTGGAATCTAGGAGCCAGCTAAAAAAGTTAGGAGCCAGGAACGCGCCCTCTCCCGCCGAGCTCGCGCGCAGAAGCGAACGCATACGTGTGTAGCGCCCGCCTATGAAAACGGTGTTCAAACCACACATGTGAGGTATCGCTGCGATTGGTAGAGCGAGAGCAACAATTCTAGCCCTAGATATCCTCTGTAACTCCAAAACATGCAACCTGTAGAATTTTTTAAACGTCGCCTATGGAGATTTTAAAGGGTAAAAGTTTGTCGCCATTCCACGAGCGGACGCAATTTTTGAAGCGTGAAATGTTGGGTGTCAATTTACTCGGCATAACATTATCTTTCACAATATAAAAAAAATTGAGCTAACTTTACTGTTGTCTTATTTTTTAATTTAAAAAAGTGCATTTTTTCCCCAAAAAGTGCGCTTGTAAGACCGCTGCGCAAATACGGTGTGACAAAGTATTGCAACGACCGCCATTTTATTCTCTAGGGTGTTGGAATAAAAAATATGTATAATGTTTGGTGGTTATAATTAGAGGGAAGGAGATGGCAGTGAAAACAGACAGGGGAAGCTCCATTAGCATTGCTGATTGTCTTGTCATACTAACGGCCACCACTAGATGGCGCAACATCACAGAAGGAAGCATAGGCCCGCAAAGCCGCGGCCTCAATTACCGCCCGACACGATCGCCGCGCGCGGTGCGCAGAGACACAGGATACCCCAGCTATGCCGCGCCAGGTCGCTAATTCTAGTCGCAATGGCAACCTGGCGCCCGGGGTTTGTCGAACCCTGGTATAAGACTACAGTAATGGTTTAATACCCGATACCTTTCCACGTCGCTGGTCCCTGTATGGGTCTTGGTTTCACCTGTCAAAGTGGGCAAACCCTCCGAAGGGGTCTATAGGCTCTGGTAACTGTAGGAATGGACCACAGCTCTGGACCTGTTTTGAACCCTGTGGCTAACTACATACATTAGATCTGAGAAGATCGCGAGAAGCTCTGTTCTAACTCTGCGATCTCCCTGCTGAGCTATTGTGTTCAGACAAAGAAACTGCTCCACTGCCAGAACACACTGGTTGTCGGTTTTTCAGCATGCCTGTTCGACAAGCTGAACAGGCTGCTGTACACATTGGCCGACTGTCAGCCGGTTTCTGTTGAACCGGCCGATATTGGCCATGTGAACCAGCCTTAATGGAGAAGAGGCCCATAATTTACAGGAGACAAGCAAGAAAATGGAAGTCCCACAAAAGGTGCGGGGGGGGGGTGGAGTTATAGGGGTTCTCCCCACTTGCCTTAAAATGGCTGTAAAGGCTTAGTGTAATATACCAAAAATATAATATATTGCAGCTTACCAATCATTAGATGTGACCGCATTGGTTTTCTCTTTTAGGCTTTTCCCCCTTTATTTAATTTTTTACCTGGTGATCTGGCCAGTTACTCGCCTTCTGTATTAAAGTGCCCCCACTCTGGATGAATGAGAACAAAGGGCACATATGGACAGCAGCATTTGTCAGTCTGGGGGGAGTGTTAAATGCACTAGCCCAGGGATATGCAATTAGCGGACCTCCAACTGTTGTAAAACTACAAGTCCCATCATGCCTCTGCCTCTGGGTGTCATCCTTGTGGCTGTCAGTCTTGCTATGCCTCATGGGACTTGTGGACCTCCAGCTGTTGCAGAACTACTAATTGCATATCCCTGTGTGACTAGCCGATTTAGATACATTAATAAACTGAAGCCAACCTCAAGCTAACCCTTTATGTGCAGTTACAGCAAAAGTTTTTTTTTTTCCTTTTTGGGATAAAGGTTTTTCATAAAAGCTGATCGTTTTGTATGCACCCCTGTCAGTGGTAAATGGTTTGTCTCATTGTAATTGATACCGCTGCTAAAGACCTTATTCGTTAGAAAAACAGACTTGCTGGCCAGATCAGCAGTTGGAAATAGAAGAAATAGATCCTAAGGAAAGTAATGCAGCCATCACATCTCTAAGAATTGGTAAATATTTAAAATGGCTTACAGTAGGCTTTTAATATAGGTATTCTGACAAAATTCTGTGGACTTGTTTTAGAACATATTTTTCAAAACACATCTAATGGGTAGCCTTGATTTATTGAACATCTTTAAAATATCTTTGTTTTTTTTGCATTGGGGAAAAAAGTAAATGAAATGCAACGTCTAAAACATTTTGTTTTTCATTCTAGTATGACGAGTTGGTCCCAGCCTCACTAACTACAAAATATGGAGGTTTTTATATCAACACAGGAACATTACAGTTTCGACAAGCATCCGATTCTGAAAATGAGGATTTTCTTGAAAGCAAAAAGCAGAAATCTTCTAAAGTGAGAATATGTGTAAAGGTTTTCTAAAGTGTTCTTTTTAACCAACCTTATTTGCTAATTTGCCATTAAGCTGTTGACAAACTTTACTTTTTGGCTTCAAGGTATCTCATTTAAAAAACGATGATCGGTCCATTAAGAAACGCAAGAGAAAAGATGATTTATCAGAAAAGGAAAAGCCATCACGAAAGTTGAAAGTCCAGAAACCTTTGGGGTATGTATGAATTTGCAAAGGTATTATTAATTCCAACGTATAGGTAGGCTTGGCAGTTGGAATTTCTTGGCTAGCTTCTTTTAACAAGTAGTTTGGGAAAATTCTATTCTCCTGTGTCTGCAGAACTGTCTGCACCTTGTAGAAGTCAA
The DNA here is from genome assembly GCA_029206835.1 of Rana muscosa. Lineage (NCBI taxonomy): Eukaryota > Metazoa > Chordata > Amphibia > Anura > Ranidae > Rana > Rana muscosa. Next base: position 269,076,172 of record CM055120.1, on the reverse strand, counting down.
TATGAATGCAAACAAAAGTAAGCCAGAAACCATTTTAATAGATCTCAAGTCATTTCACCTCAAAGTACCTGAAAATGCTGTATTTGACATTTTTCTCTGTCTGACACCTGTGTATATGAAGCTGCTCGAAGCAACCTAAAGTGCATCTCCACTTTAGCAGTCAAATTTAAGAAACCTTCACTATGTCCTTAAAGTGAATGTAAACCTTCACATATACCCAGTAGAGTGAACAGCCTCAGATGATACACAGAGATGAAACAAATCTCCCTACTTAAGTTTTACATGCATATATGCTGTCTTCAACTTGCTTATATTCTTTAGAAAGGGCACATCTTGTTAGAGATTTCTTTATCATACATCACAGGACACAGAGTTGGGTTATTATTCCTTACTTACTGGGTTATACACCATCTCTAGGTGAATGGACACTGGTAGACAAAGTCTTAGACAGGAAGTCTGCTCCTATATAACCCCTCCCATACAGGAAGTACTTCACTTTTTTTACCAGTGTCTGCAAGGTGGATGGGCACATTTGTTTGAGCTCTAAGTCTTTAGTCCCAAAACACTTCTTAAATTAATCAAGGGATTATAACGCGACCTTCAGAGGCTGGACCCTGCATAGTGGAATTTTGGATACTACAGAGCGAAGGCTTTCCTGCAGGGTGCTGTACAGGTCCAAGGGAGTGGGCCCTAAAACATGAAAAGGGTTCCCAATCCTTGAAGGTCACTAAGTGACAGAACCCACCGTGATGGGTGAAGATTGGGCTCCTAGTTTCTAAGGTTGCCCTGTGCCTGGACGGTTAAGTGAAACCCCCTTATTTACTTTTTGTGGGGTGCCCCAGGTGTTGTAACAATTTTTCAAACTAGCTAGAGGCTGTACACCTGTGTGTGTGACCGCAGGGGGAGTTTGGGTAGGAGTACCTTTTCTTGTAGTCTTGGCTGCTTTCTTATGGATGGTCCACACACGGGGGGTTTGCTATTGCGCATGATGGCTCGCTATAGCACACGCGTGTTTGCAAGCTGTGCTGGTCGGCCATGGTGCATGCGACTTTGCCACACAGCCGCACATGTGCTGTAGCTCTAATGGCGCACAAATATTTGCTTCATGCCCGTACACAGCTGCGCATGTCGAGCGTCCCAGGGCACAGCCGTCTTATTTAAGAAGAGGATGGCTGACATGTAGCGCTTCCAAGGGATAGCTGTGGGACACAGAGCAGACTCTGAACTATAAACTTTCAGCAGTTCATTCCTTCTTACCCGGGTCACGTGAGTCACCAGGTGTTGGTAGGCAGACTAAGGTGCTTAGCAGGATTGATGCATAGGGGCTTGGTGTGCCCTTTTAAAGGGTCTCCCTTCTGGGATGGTGTAAATACTAAACCCAGGTACTCCCTTTTTGTGGCTTGCAATGTCTTCAAAAAAGAGGAGCGGGGCTAACCCTACAAGGAAGGGCACATCTATGTCGTCAGTAGCTCCTGAGGAGCCCTAGTATTAACCCTAGTGTTGTATCCCCTGAGAGACCAGAGGCTTCCGGGCAATCTGAGCTGGTGCGCCTATCTGGTATTGTGCCTACTGCCAATGCTGCTGCTTCAGCCTTTGTCACCAGGGATGATCTGTCCTCAGCTTTAGCTGGGTTAGAGGACAGGATTGCTGGCATGATTGCCTCCATCTCGCAGGGTGGCAAGAAGCGTGACAGATCCCCCTCCCCTGATCCTCCTAACTTGGAGCAGGAATGGGTCTATGAAGGTGTAGGGCCAGCCAGATAAGTCTGCTTCTGAGGAATCTGGGCCAGAAGATGTCCAGTTTGTATCAGCCTCTGTCGCAGAGGCTTTTGATCCAGACTCTTACAGAGATGGTTTGTTCTGCCTTTGTTACCTTCTTTGTAGTCCCTGAGGCCTCCTCAGGCTGCACAGGCTTTCCCCTTGCATCCACTGTTAGAGCAAGTGGTTTATGCTGATTGGGAACATCCTGACAGGATTTTCATTCCTCCCAATAGGTTTTCCCTTTTATATCCAATGGAGGAAAAGTTTAAGAAATGGAGCATGCCAGCCATAGGCAGTCTCTTCCTTAAACAAGAACTTACCTTGTCCAGTGGATAATGCAGAGGGCCTTAAGGACCCTATTGACAAGAAACCAGAGTCACTATTAGGGGGTTCCTTTATTTGGCCGGTTCAGCTATTAAGTCAGCTGTCGCAGCAATAGGAGTCTGCCAGTCCCTGAGGGATCAGGTCAGACGGCCTGACAGGCCCAACCAAAAGGAGGATCCTGCTGAAAATAGGGTGGATATACCTCGAGCTCTGTGTTTTGCTGTACATGCCTTGAAGGACTCTATACAGCAAATCTCTTGTCTGGCTCTCCTGTCTGTACACATGCGCAGACTTGTGTGGCTTAAAAACTGGTCAGCTGAGCTTCTCTGTAAGAAGTTGTTGGCAGGGTTTCTCTTCCATGAGGAATGCTTGTTTCGTGATTATTTGGACAAATATATCCAAAAGATTTCCGGAGGGAAGAGCTCTCTGTGAAGAGAAAGACCAGGCGTCCCTTGTTTATTACCTCAGGTACCACTTCCTCAGGTTTCCCAGCACTAAGGCAGTTGCTTCACCAACAGCGCGATTGTGCCGGGGGCAAGCTGCAGGGCTAGAGCCAGAAGAAACCCTGGGTCCAAAACTCTAAGCCTGGCACCAAGCCCTCATTTTGAGGGGACGCCCCCACTGTATTGGGTGGGGGGGGAAGGCTGCTTCACTTTGTGAACATTTGGAGAACAGAGGTTCAGGACGAGTGGGTTACCTTGCCTTTATTTTCTGCAGTTACCAGCTGGAATTGCGTTGGTTTCCTCCTCAGAGGTTTCTAAGATCCAGCGTTCCTTCGGAGCCTCCAAAAAAAGTATTGTTTCAGGCACTAGATCATCAGCACTAGTATCTGAAAGGGGCGCAGGTTTTTATTCGAACCTGTTCACGGTTCAAAATCCAAAAGGGGGCACAAGGCCCATTTTGGATCTAAGATCCCTGAACCAGTATCTCTTAATCCAGTCCTTTCAGATGGAGTCGGAGCGCTCAGTAGTAACTTCGCTCCAGATGGGAGACTTTCTAGCATTTACAGGTTCAACAACAAGCTACATTAGTTTGTGTCCCGAACAATGGTTCCTCTGACAATCGGAGCAGATGCTCTGGTAGTTCCATGGAGCCAGTTCTCCCTGGTTTATGCTTCCCCCCGACCCCCCCCCCCTTTCACATTTGGTGCGAAGGATTCAGGAAGAGGGGGTTCCCGTCATCCTGGCGGCAACGGCCTGGCCCAGAAGGTCCTGGTTCTCAGAGAACGTGAGATTGGCAATAGACGGGCCATGGGCGCTTCCGCCCCAATCTACTGTCTCAAGGTCTTCTATTCCAAAAAGAAAAAATAGTTTTCCCGTGGGATTTTTTAGCAGCAATAAATTATATAAAACCAAGTATTTGAGTAAAAAAGAAAAATTTGCTTTATTCAGTACAGTAAACCTTTTAAAAGGTCGATGATGAGGTAGTTCTTATGAGCTCCGGTATTAGTACAGGCCAAATACATGTGAACTCAGACAGATAATACAATGCATAAAAAATATATATAAAAAGTGAAATCAAATCATACGTATATACACATGTGACCAAGAAGAAAAGCCCCGATGCATTTCGACCTACAATCCAGGTCTTCTTCAGGGGGGATTTTATATTCTAGAAGGTACAGATAAGTAAACACATTAATATGTGCCATGTTGCAGGGATTTTTCCCAATCAATTCTCATAAAAGTAATCAGTATACATCATAATTTTTACCAACTTAGTCTTTATAATAGTATTATCTTAATGTTTGCAAAAAAGAGACATGATGGGAGAAGGGGCAACATATATAGTGTGTTTACCTTTAAGTTACATGAATAGGCCAAATACCGAAGATTTGCAAGTTCTGATGCCTCTAGCTCTCACCGCGGGTGAGGTCCCCGGAGCAGTGCTGTCGTGATGTCCTTCCCTCCCGCCCCTAGGCGCGTCCCCCCAGAGAAACAACAGAGGCTGCCCTCAGGGGATCACGCTTAAACTGCGGAGGCTATGATTGACGGACCATGGGCAGGTGGGTGGACAGGCACCTGGGTGCTTAGAACATGCACCTGAAGATAGTAAAAATAAGAAATTTTTAAAAGAAAATATTCAGAAAAATAAAGATTTTTCTTGGTTTGTTTTAAAAAGAAGATTTTTAGATATGTAAATACATAAATAATATTGGTATATATCTTAGGGGATTAGGGCAGGCACATATCTTGATATAGGATAGAGAGGGAGAGTAATGTAGAATGAAAATTGGGGTCTCTATTTGGTTAAAGTCATGAAATATTCGTAACAATTGGAGTGTTTATAAACACTAATTATACTGTTAGAATAGTTATCTAGTAAAGTGCCAAAGAGGATTAAATAAAGATGTCTGTTGGAATATTAAATATTACAAACAATACTAGGGGTGTGTGCAAACAGGTGAAGTGGTGTGTGGGATGAAGTAGGCGAATGTGTGGGATGAGTGCTGTGAGTGTGAGTGAAGAGGGAGGGGGGGCGGGTAGTGTAATGGTGGTGCAGTGTGTGTGTGTGTGTGTGGGGAAAAAAGACAGGAAGGGAGGGAAAGAAAGAAGGAAAAGAGAAGGGAAAGGTAGAAGTGTTGTGGAAAATATGGTGTGGCAAGAGTAGGGACACAAGGGAGGGGGTAGGGAGGGGAAAAAATGGGAGAAAGGAAAAAAAGAGGAGAAACGAGGGCCAGGGAATGAAAGTGATGGAGAGTAGTGGGGGAGGCTGGGAATATGGGAACGTGAGCAAAGAAGAGTGACAACAGGAATGAAAGGGAGGGTACAGAAAAGGGAGAAAAGGGGTGTTGGGCAAGGGAGAAGGTGAGGGAAGGGAAGTGGGGAATAAGAAGTTGAAGTGAAGAGTGGACAGTGAATGGAGTGAAGTATAGGTGTGAACTGGCCGAGAGAATAAAAAAATTGGAATGTTAGCCAAAAATATATAGTGAGGTGCAAGTGCGTAAGTGCATTGAAGTGATACAGAGTCTAAAAATCACAGCTGTATACTTACAATGAAGAAAAGAGGATACAACTAATAAATATTTAGCCAGAATTGTTAGTTAGTTGATAATAATGTTGGAGAGGCTGTCGCTCCTAGAAAATGCCCTCCCATAACTTCTTACCTTAGACACACTCCGCAAACATGTGCTGATGTTCCTGTGGAATCAGACAGTTTGCTCGGTAGTTGGAGGTGTTTAAATATGTGACCTACCTTACCCTAACTACTCACAGGTGTGGGGTCACTCCCCCCCCCCCCCCCCCCCGGCCGTCCGCGTCATGCCCCCAAGCGTGGTCCTCTCGCCATCCCAGTGAAAAAGTTTTCTGGGTCTACCGCCATCGCCGTGTGCAAACCGCGACGTCTGCCCGGACCCAGTGCGCACGCGCGGGAGCGCAGCGGCTGCGTGCCCGCGACGTACCCCCGCGCGCCGTGCGCCCGGCGATGGACATGGGATGTCACGGCACTGCGAGAGCGCCATCTAGTGGTGTTTCCACCCATCGACGGCGCTAACTTGAGGGACATTGAGAACGTCCCTCACCCAGTGCCGGAGGACAGCATGTCGTGCAAAGGGAGCCAGCGCCCACGGCGGGAAGAAGAAAGGAGACCAAGCACTGCACGGGGAATAAACCCAGGGAGAGAAGAGAGAACGGCATAATGAAATCTAGCAAAGATAATACAATTTATAATTTACAAAATATTAGATATGCTTAATGGAATATTACAATAATATAATATCACATTGATTAGTCAAAGAAGAAGAAAGAGAGAATTTTATATATCTTAATGAGTGGTATCCAAAGGAAAGGTACAATGATATGGGAGCAGAGAAATATCCTATATTAAGGATAGAGTTTTATTTGGGGTTATATAATGTAGTAAACATCAAGTGCTGGAATCGTAGGTTAGATGTCTCTCAGGAAAGAGCAGTCAGAGGAAAAAGGTAGACTGAAATTGGGACTTTTGGTGCTTACTGTGGTGTGGTCGCTGTGTCAAAATTAATAATTATGCTTTTAGAATTTTTTAATTAATGAGATATGATGCAAAATATCATATATCTAATATATTGATGTATCAACCAAACCGTTGTAAATTACATGAAGGTTTGTATAATGAATATGTCCCAGCCTCAGAGTTCTCCTGACAAGGAGTCATACCCTTCCCCCCTAACTGGTCTTTCCTGATGAGAAACCTTTTAGAAAGGGAACAAATGATATGGCCTCATTAAGGCCTGGGTATATGGTGGCCTTCAGGTTGTGTATCCATCTCTGCTTGATCTGGAGCAATCTCTTGTTCCAATCACCGCCTCGGATGGGTATATGCAACCGGTCCAAGGCGGAAAAACTTACTTGTGGCATTTTATAGTTATGTTGTTCCACTACATGTCGTCCTAGGGGCAAGTATATGTTGCCAATGCTCATGTTATAAACATGTTTGGAGGTTCTGCACCAGAACCGTTGTCGGGTTTTGCCTACGTAGAATGCTCTACATTCACAGGTCATCAGGTAGACCACTCCCTGTGTTTGACAATTTACAAAGTGTTGGGGTTTGAAAATCTTGCCATTAGGCAGAGTAAAAGTTTTGTCTCTGCGAATGAATGGACAGTGGGCACAATGGCCACATGACAAAGTCCCAGTAAGGGAACAGTGTTTTTGTTTGTTCGAGAGTATTCGCTCGTGACTAGTTTGTCCCCATCGCCACCCCCTGCACCTGGAGGTAGTGGGAAGCCGTCAAAGGAAAAATAATTATTGTTCAAAATGTGTTTCAACCCATCAAGGATGAAGTCATTGGTAGCCTTGTCATAGTGTGAACCCCTCTCAAGTATGTTTTTGATCATTTGTAAGCCTTTATGATGTGGAATGGAGGAATATAGGGCCTCCACATCTATTGTGACCCAGATGGCCTGGGAGGGTAGTCGAATTTCTTCGTTTTTTTTTTTTCAAAAAATGAATAGTATCCTTTAAAAAGGTAGGTAGTTTAGTTACAAAGGGTTGGAGATAGGCATCAATCACCCTACTAAGGTTCTCAGATATGCCACCGTTGCCCGAAACTATAGGGCGACCTGTGGGATTGGTGGGGCTCTTGTGGATTTTCGGTAGACTGTAAAAGGTTGGTGTACGGGGATGTTTCGTGCGTACAAAATCATACAAATCCTTTTTAATGGTCTTCTATTCCAATCCACTTTAGTCACTAAATTTGATGGCGTGGCTAATGAAGCCAGGGTGTTGAAGAATCGTGGCCTTTCTGGACAGGTGGTATCTACCCTACTGAATACCAGGAAAGTGGTCACTAGGAAGATCTAATATAAGGTCTGGAAGACTTCATTTGTTTGGTGTGAAGCCAGAAAATGGCATCCTCGGAAATATGTGATTGGGAGAATTTTTCCTTTCACAGTTGGCTGTGGAAATCAGATTGGCTTGGAGTACAATCAGGGGTCAGATTTCGGCCTTTGTCAGTATTCTTTCAAAAGCCTTTAGCCTCCCATTCACTGGTCTGAACCTTTATGCAGGGGGCAACTAATTTGCTTCCCCCCCATTAGGTCCCCTATGTGTCCTTGGGACTTGAATCTGGTGCTGTCTGTGTTACAGAAACCATTTGAGCCTATCAAGGACATTCCATTAGTCATGTTGTCACGCAAGCTAGCCTTCCTGATGGCCATCACCTTGGCTAGAAGGGTGTCAGAATTGGTGGCCCTTTCATGTAGGGAACCATACTTGATCCTTCACCACGACAGTGGTGTTACGACCTGTTCCATTCTTCTTGATGAAGGTAGGGTTGGGCCTTTTCATTTGAATCCGTACATTGTAAGGCCTTCCTTTTTTTTTTTCTCTCCAGCCTCGTTCGGGGGAAGAGACGACTGCATTCCTTGGAAATCGTCAGTTTATTGGTCTAGATCTACAGAGATCCGAGGATCAGACTCCTTTTTTGTTTTACCAGAAGGACCCAAGAAGGGGCAGACGGCTTCCAAAACTTCCATTGCCCACTGGGTCCGCCAATTGGTCATTCAGGCCTATGGTCTGAAACGTAAGGCTCCTCCCTTCAGAGTGAGAGCTCATTCTACCAGGGGTGTAGGGACCTCCTGTGCTTTTCGCCATCAGGTATCTGTGGCTCAGATTTGTAAGGCTACCTGGTCTTCAGTGCATACATTCACAAGATTTTATCAGATGGATGTTAGAGCAGCCAAGGATTTGGCTTTCGGCTGTAGTGTACTACAGGCTGCTGTATGAAGTCTAATGGTTTATTTTTTTTGGCACGGTGCCTCCCTCCCCTCAAGGCTATTGCTCTGGGATGTCCCAGTAAGTAAGGAATAATAGCCTAACGCTGTGTCTCATGATGTACGATATAGAAAATAAGAATTTTTTTTTTGTCATACTTACTTACCTATAAAATCCTTTTCTTAGAGTACATCACGGGACACAGAGATCACTCCCCTCTTTTGAGGATTCAGTGCTTGCTACAAAACTGAAGTCCTTTCTGTATGGGAGGGGTTATATAGGGGCGGACTTTGTATCTAAGACACACCTCCTCTCCACATAGGCAGAGACTTGCAGAGCTGTGCTGTGAATAGAACAGCTTTCTGCTAATCTATCTATAGCACCCACCCCCGACACAAATTTCATGCTGGTTTTATCTCCGGTGTCGGAGAACTTGTCAGAAATTATCATGCATATAACAGAAGAACTATTTGGTGGGATTTGCGCTATAAACTAAAAATGCAACGATTTAATAATAAAAAAAAAAAATTCTTCCTCCGTTTTGGCCAAATATATCTTCTGCTACATATTTATGGTAAAAAAAAAATGCAATAAACGTATGTTGATTTGTTTTGCGCAAAAGTTATAGCTCCTACAAACTATGGAAACAATTTATGGCTGCGACATTGCGGCGGACAGATCGGACACTTTGACACTTTTTTGGGACCATTGACATTTATACAGCGATCAGAGCTAAAATAGTCAATGATTACTGTATAAATGTCACTGGCAGGGAAGAGGTTAAGTGTGTTGCCTGGGAGGTGTTGCTAACTGTTTGGAGGCTGGGCTGTCTGGAGGAGGAGAGACATCGCTGTCCCTAATTACTAGGAACAGACTATTTCTCTCCTCCCCTGACAGAATGGAGATCTGTTTGTTTAGACTGACAGATCCCCGCTCTGCCTGTTTCTGGAGCGATTGCGTGTGGCTGGCGGACATCGAGTCCGCCGGACCCCTGCTGGTTGGCTTCCCCGCTCGTGAATAGGCACGCAGGCGCATTCCCACAAATCGACCCGTGTTTGCGCCTGATGTACAATGACTGCGTTACACGCAGGGGAGCCAACCTGCCGCAGTACAACTGTGGGGGGCGGTACGTAACTAGTTAGTTGATGGATATAATTGCAAAAAACTGAAACAGCTGATGCAATAGAAGAGGAGCCGATGTTATAGCCACTTAACTTCACAAACAGACATAGAAAAACAATATATATAAAAGTGTATGAATAAACATTTTTGTAATAGCAGTATGATTGAATAGTTGTGTCTTAACCTCTTCCGGACCGCCGCTCGACTATATACGTCGGCATTTTGAAGAGGGATATCTCTGTTATGGAAGCAGCTAGCTGCCATAACCCAGATATCCTCGTCTTAAGGCGGAGGTCCGGTTTCCGATAATGGTGGTCTCTGCCGTGGATTCGCCGCAAGATCATGGTTATCGGCGGCGGGAGAGGGGCCCCCCATCCCGCCGCTTTCCCGTACCCTCTGTCGCTTACCGGAGCCGTTGGTAGCGGCGGAGGCGATCGGGTCCTCTCTCTCTCGAGCTGGGTATGGAGACGAGTGAGGGGAAGATGGCCCCCACCCATCTCGATACCATAGCAGGGCGGAAGCGACGTCAAAATGTCACTTCCGCCCATAGCTCCTAAATGGCTATTTATTTATTTTTTATTGCATTTTAGTCCAAATATGAGATCTGAGGTCTTTTTGACCCCAGATCTCATATTTAAGAGGACCTGCCATGCTTTTTTCTACTACAAGGGATGTTTACATTCCTTGTAATAGGAATAAAAGTGACACTTTTTTTTTTTTTTTTTAAAGTGTTAAAAATTAAAATAAAAGGTAAATTAAGAAAAAAAAAAATTTTTTTAAACCCGCCCCGTCCCGCCGAGCTCGCATGCAGAAGCGAACGCATACGTGAGCAGCGCCCACATATGAAAACAGTGTTTAAACCACACAGGTATCGCCGCGATCAGTAGAGCGAGAGCAATAATTCTAGCCATTGATCCACTCTGTAACTTAAAACGTGCAACCTGTAGAATTTTTTAAACGTTGCCTATGAAGATTTCAAAGGGTAAAAGTTTGTCACCATTCCACGAGCGGGCACAGTTTTGAAGCATGACATGTTGGGTATCAATTTACTCGGCGTAACATTATCTTTCACAATATAAAAAAAAATTGGGCTAACTTTACTGTTTTATTTTTTAATTAAATTTTTTTTCCTAAAAATGTGCGATTGTAAGACCGCTGCGCAAATACGGTGTGACAAAGTATTGCAAGGACTGCCATTTTATTCTCTAGGATGTTAGAATTTTTTTTTTATAATGTTTGGGGGTTCCAAGTTATTTTCTAGCAAAAAAACTTTTAACTTGTAAACAACATATCCGAAAAAGAGGAGTGGTTAATAGGAGAGGTAAGGAGATGGACAAAAGCATGCTATAATTATTTGCAGGGAGGATGAAAATGGGGAGAGGCAACCTAATGTACATGCAGATCCCATCTCATGTTTAACCCCTGAAGAGATAGTCCGGGTTCGTACGGTCATTAAATTCCTGGAAAAGTCTTGGGATTTTGACATGGCACTTTCCAGGCCTGGGAAAGTTTTGGAAAATGACTGAACCCCACTAAGTTTTGGAAAAGTCATGGAATATTGAGTAGTGGTGCAACAGAACGTAAGCGATCCGTGATCCGAACGGGTCATCCTGTTCGGATCGGCACACGGCGCGCTCCGTAGCCTCGGCCATTAGGAAAGGCAGCGGCTTCGGCCTAGCTCTGGATCGGCTGCCATCTTGGAACACCTGGCGGCGGCGGCCTAGATGAGCTGCGTGCTGACGTCATCACACACTCATTAAAATAAGACCGCAGAGAGGGGGCAGAGTAACATCATGGTGCTATGTAGCAGCACTGGAAGCAAGGGAGGTGTCGGACTGTATGAACTATTATAAAAGGAGGTGACTGAGACAGAGGAGAGTGAAAAGACTGAGGAAAAAAAAAAGCAGGTGAAAGCATTCCAGGCATCATTGGTGTTACCATCATCTCCCCCCTTTTTTTCACAGCCACCAGTACACCATCAGTGCCTATTTATATACTCACTCATCCACTCATTTGAATTGAACTTTAAATTGCAGCGTGGGGGGTAACACAGTTTCAGCTAAAGTTAGTGTGTTCACAGTGTAGCAATGCCAGGGAAATGCAGCTTTAAAAAGGTATGGCTTCTTGATGAAAAGTATGAGGTGGCTGGAGAAAGATCAGGACCCGGGACGTGCTAAATGTACCGTGTGTCGTAAAACGTTTGACATTTTGAACATGGGAGAGGCAGCGCTGTCTAGCCACGCTAAAGGTGCAAAGCACCAGTCTGCAGCTGCGTGCTCGTCAGCTTCCAATCCGATCGCTGGCTTTTTCACCTGTGCGCCTGAAGTAACACCGGCTCCCAGCTGTGGCAGCGGTGCTTCCATCTCATCCACTGTAAAACAAGGGACCATTTTGAGTCGCGCTGTATCCAGAAATAAAACCCTAACTGCAGAGGTACTGTGGGCGCTAAAGGTGGCTAATTTGCACAAGTCTTGTGAAGACACAGGCCAGCTTTTTCAGACTATGTTCCCAGACAGCAAGATAGCGGCCAGCTTTGCATAAGCGAACGCAAGTGCTCATATTTATGCACTTTTGGACTGGCTCCTTATTTTAAGAAACTGACTTTGGCAGATGTATCGAAGCAAAGCGTCTGTTATGCTCTTTGATGAAAGCCTCAATCACTATTTACAGTCCAAACAGTTAGACATGCATGTCAGGCTATGGAACGGGTCCGAGGTGAAAACTACATGCATCGGCTCAGAGTTCATGGGCCATTCATCAGCTGAAGACATCGCTGAAAAAATGAATAACTTGCTCTCCGATCAGAATCAAGAATCTTGTCCAGATCTCAATGGATGGACCGCACGTCAACTGGAAGGTATTCAAAATACTTCAAAAGCAAGCGCAGGAAGATGCGGGAAAGTCCCTAATTAACATTGGTTCGTGCGGGTTGCACATACTGCACAATGCGTTCAGAGATGGATGTAAATCCACCGGATGGGAAGTTGAACATGGACTCTCTAGCTTGTATTGGCTGTTCCATGATTGCCCTGCACGTCACGAGGATTTAATGACAGTAACCGGTTGTAAAACTCCCGTGCTTAAATTTTGTAAGCACCGGTGGATTGAAAATGTCAACGTTTCAGAAAGAGGATTGCAACTCTGGCCACACGTCAAACAATACATCGAGATGGTAGAGAGAGGGAAACTACCCAATCCAAAAGTAAAGTCATTTGAAGAGGTGAAGATGCGCTGTGCTGATCCTCTCTTCCCAGTGAAAGTGGGAATATTCAACAGCATTGCAAGATAAGTCGACCCCTTCCTCACCATGTATCAGTCTGACCAACCAATGCTGCCGTTTCTCTCCGGTGATATGTACAAACTGATTAAGAGCCCATTCACACAGGGGCAACACGACTTCAAGCACGATTTTATGAGGCAACTCAGACACGATTTTATGAGGCAACTCAGCGCGATTTTATGAGGCAACTCAGCGCGACCTGGAGCGATTTACAAGGCAACTCCAAGTTGCCTGCAGGACAGGAGACATTCCAGTGGCCAATCAAACAAGAATCAGCTCTGTGGGAGGGAGGGGGGAGGGAGAGCTTTGCCTGATAAATGTATGTTACCTTCCTGGAGAGTCGCTCCTATTAAGACAGTGAGAGGCGACTCCCATTGAAATGAATGGTTACAGGTCGCCTAGGAGTCGGATTGAAGTAGTACAGGGACCTTTTTTGAAGTCTGAGCGACTGCAGTAGTGTGCATAAGGACGGCTCCATTAACTTACATTGATTTCTTCAGCCAGCGTGACCTGAGGCGACTAGGGGCGACCTGGGGCGATTTGGAGTCGGATCCAAAGACGCCCCTGTGTGAATGGGCTCTTAAGGTAAAGATAAACAAAACTTGTGTGATTGCTAATAATGTTTATTAATATAATTATATACACTGCAATGCATTACAATTTGGCTTGTTAGGCCCCTTTAACACAGGACGGATCCATGAAGATCCACCCCGTGAACCTCCGCTTGCTCAGCGGGGATCGCTCCGCTGATCCCTGCTGAGCCGGCGGATGACAGGTCGGTCCCCGCACACTGTGCAGGGACCGCCCTGTCAGCTCTCCGCTCTCCCCTATGGTTGGATCAGATGAACACGGACCGTCTGTTAATGTTCATCTGATCCGCTCTGCAGACGGATAGAAAAATAGGATTTTCCTCCGTCTGCAGAATTGGAGGTTTTTGGACCCGCATGAGATCGGTTCATCCGCTGACACCTGCGATCTCATAGGGACCAATGTATGTCCCTTTTTCATCTGTAAACGGACGGATGAAAAAGCGGACATACGGTCCGCTGGTGTGAAAGGGGCCTAAATTGGCACAAGGCACTTAATTTTACTTGTTCATAGGCATCATGGGACGATTTCTAAAGGAAAAGCATCTGGAAGAGGCCACATCCACTCTAAAGCTCCTCCATGTCCCTTAGCAGTCTGCACAAGGCCAGTTCAAAGATTGACATTGGGATTGCAGCAGAAACCACCCTGACCCAACTTAAAGGGGTTGTAAATGTTCATTTTTTATTTTCTAAATGGGTTCCTTTAAGCTAGTGCATTGTTGGTTCACTTACCTTTTCCTTCGATTTCATTTCTAAATGTTTTTTTTTCTTTTGTTTTCTTTGTCTGAATTTCTCACTTCCTGTTCCTCCTCAGTAAGCTGTTCAGTAAGCTGTTCTGGCTGACTAAACACTGCTCGGATGATGGTGTGAAGTTTACGGAGGAAAAACAGGAAGTGAGAAATTCAGACAAAGAAAAAAAACATTTAGAAGGGAAATCGAAAGAAAAGGTAAGTGAACCAACAATTCACTAGCTTAAAGGAACCTAATTAGAAAATAAAAAACAAACCTTTACAACCCTTTTAAGTCTTCCAAAAAAAATTCAGATAGGCAGAGACTAGAGATTAATGGACTGCAAGAAATTCTTGATCACACTCCTTGACAAGTTGCTGAAAAAGGCTCCAGTGCATCACATGTTAGTGAGAAGCATGCAGTGTCTTGACCCGAGACGCATGGCTGGAAGTAAGGAACCTCTGCGTAACGCAAATGAGAAGGATGTTACACTTACTTGTTGAGGCTAAACATGTAAATGAGGCAGTGTGCGATGATATCCTTAGAGTTTTGTGATTTGGCTGCTCTTCAGGTTAAGTTCAGGGAATTTGACCTCAAAACTGCTCGAGTGGACACCCTGCTGTATGAGACAATGGGAACAAAACCATCACTTTCCAGAGTGTTGAATGTGGTGAAGCTTCTTCTTGTCTTATCACATGGTCAGGCAAGCGTCGAAAGAGGTTTTTCAATCAACAAAGAAGTAATAGTTGAGCATCAGAGGGAAATAACTCTGGTGGCTCAGAGGCTCATTGTTGACCATGTCAGATCTGTAGGGGGCGTAACCAAGGTAGAAATCACAAAGGAGCTGCTCCTTTCAGCTGCAGGAGCCAGGCAGAAGTACTATGGGTACCTGGATGAAGAGAAAGAAAGAACAACAAGCTGTTGACTTAGAGGAAGGCTTTCACAGATGAGCTGGAAGATTTGAAAAAAAGAGGGCTAGGATGGATGCGGACATTTGTGCTCCCGAGAAATCAGCGGATGAATATGCTGAAAATGCTGAATCTTCAGGCAATCTGACCTTTATCAGCAAATCCAACAGTTTCCGCCATACTGCAAAAGAAAAGAGAATCTCTGCTCAAAATTGAAAAACAGATTGATGAGAAGCTTTCAGAAATGAAAAAATAAATGGTGTTGATTGTTTTTGGGCAATGTTTAAGTTAACTTGTTAAAGACTGTTATCAGGTAAATTTATGGCACTTTAAGTTCAGAACAGTGTTGCTGGACACTTATTTATTTTTTAGTTGCTTCCCCTTGATTTATGTTATCTCCCGTGGATTACGTTAATCCATTTCTAAGCGGTTCTCAGGGTTTGATTTATTATGATCTGAAACGTTGTTACTGTGCAAGCGTTATTTAAATACATATTTAATATTCCACTGTACACTACAAAGCTTGTCATTTATATTAGTAAAAATATGCTGGGTGTGACATGGATTTTCTTCTTATTTAACATGTATACATAGACATTTCATAAAACATTAGGTCATGAATATTTACGTAAAGTCATGGAATTTTACTGGTAAAAATGTGTATGAACCCTGGATAGTCTTTTTTAATCTAAAAATCCAGGGCTCTCTTCCCAAAAACCTCCTTTCGTCATCTCCTCTAGGCAAGTGTGAAAGCCTCTCGATTCCCCGAATCTAATTGAGGAGTAATCACCTTTATGACAATCTCTGAGGTGACGCGTCATATTAGAGATGTGCTTTACATAAGGATTATTTGTATCACAATAGTGTTTTCCTATTCGGGTCCTTAGAGAGCGCGTGGTGCACCCCACATATTGCAGGCTGAACATGATGCAGGTAATTGGGTAGACTACATATTTTGTGCCGCAATTTATATATTGCTTTATGGAAAATTCTTCCCCTGCAGCTATTGAGGAGAAAGTATTGCCAAACATATTAAAGGAGTAGTAAAGTTACATGTTTTTTCACCTTAATGCATCCTATGCATTAAGGTGAAAAAAAATTCGACAATACCGCCCCCCCCCGAGCCCCCGTTTTTCTTACCTGGCCCCTCGAAAGTCCCATGCTCGTCCCCGTCATCCTCTTCGTTTTTCAGCCTGGCCGCCGATTGGCTACACTGGATGGATTGAAAGCAGCACAGCCATTGGCTGGCGCTGCTGTCAATCACATCCAATGACGCGGCACGCCGGGGGGCGGGGCCGAGTGATACAGTCGGCGGCTATGGCCGCCGCTGTATCACGAGAGCGCGCCCGCAATCACTCCACACCATGCGAGCTCACTCGCATTAAGGTGTGGAGTCCTTGCGGGGAGGAGCCAAGACAGCCGCCGAGGGACCCCAGAAGACCAGGATCGGGGCCACTGTGTGCAAAACGAGCTGCACAGTGGAGGTAAGTATAACATGTTTGTTATTTTTAAGCAAAAAAAAGGGAAGCTTTAGTGCTCCTTTAAGATGGCAGTACCTGCAAGTCTTTGTTGCACAGAGAGTTCCCCCTACATGACAGCAAGGTGGATTGGCATTTTTTGGAGGAGAAAAGACTAGGTGATAGCAAATTGCCTAGCGTTGGCGCTTGTCGGCTTGAGAAGCGACAGCCCAAACTTTTGTCTGTATATAAAATTGGCAAATTCTTTTTTATTATCTTAGTTATTTGATTATATTCCCTGGCATATGTGGTGACAAAAGTGAAAGGCATGCCTTTTCTTCCCATCCTAGAGTTTTGTTTTTTTGTTTTTGTTTTTTATCTGACTTCTGCCCTTAGAAATGTAATTTAATAATTCTTCCCGATTTCTCATTGTGGCTTTAGTTATAGTAGGTGAGGTTGAAAAAAGACATCAAAGCCAACCTGTGTGTGTGATTATATGTCAGTATTACATTGTATATCCCTGTATCTTGTGGTCGTTCAGGTGCTTATCTAATAGTTTTTTGAAATTATCGATGCTCCCAGCTGAGACCACCGCCTGTGGAAGGAAATTCACATTCTTGCCGCTTACAGTAAAGAACCCTCTACGTAGTTTAAGGTTAAATCTCTTTTCTTCTAATTTTAATGAGTGGCCATGAGTCTTGTTAAACGCCCTTCCATGGAAATTTTTTATCCCTATTGTGGGGTCACCAGCACGGTATTTGTAAATTGAAATCGTATCCCCTCTCAAGCATGTCTTCTCCGGAGAGGAGTTAAGTGCTCGCAACCTTTCGTCATAACTAATATCCTCCAGACCCTTTATTAGCTTTGTTGCCCTTCTTTGTACTCGCTCCGTTTCTAGTACATCCTTCCTGAGGACTGGTGCCCAGAACTAGACAGCATACTCTAGGTGTGGCCGGACCAGAGTTTTGTAGAGCTGGAGAATTATCGCTTTATCTCTGGAGTTCATCCCCTTTTTAATGCATGCCAATATTCTTTTTGCTTTTTTAGCAGCAGCTTGGCATTGCATGCCATTGCTGAGCCTATCATCTACTAGGACCCCCAGGTCCTTTTCTATCCTAGATTCCCCCAGAGGTTCTCCTCCCAGTGTATAGATTGCATTCATTTTTATGCCACCCAAATGCATAATTTTACATTTTTCTACATTAAACCTTATTTGCCATGTAGTTGCCCACCCCATTAATTCAGATCTTTTTGCAAGGTTTCCAAATCCTGCGGAGAAGTTATTGCCCTACTTAGCGTAGTATGTCCGCAAATACAGAGATTGAACTGTTTACCAATCCTCTAGGTTGTTTATGAACAAAATAAATAGGATTGGTCCCAGCACAGAACCCTGGGGGAACCCCACTACCCACCCCTTACCATTCCGAGTACTCCCCATTTATCACCACCCTCTGAACTCGCCCTTGTAGCCAGTTTTCAATTCGTGTATTCACCCTATGATCCATGCCAACGGACCTTATTTTGTACAGTAAACGTTTATTGGGAACTGTCATGCTTTTGCAAAATCCAGATACACCACAGTCTATGGGACTTACTTTATTTAGATGGCAACTCACCTCCTCATAGAAGGTTAAGTCCGGGTTCACACCTAACGCATAACATTAAAAAATACATTCTTTTCAATGAGGCTGGTTCACATATGTGCGATGCATTCGCACTGCGCATTACCAAAAAACCGCGTGCGTCTTCTAGACATTGCGGTGCGGCTCAGGTGCGAATTCAGGTTCATTATCTTCTATGGGCACACACCTGGTTCGCAGATGTCTTCCGTTCTGAACAGGACTTTTTCAATGCTCACTTCACTCCCCCCCCCTCCCCCCCCTCCCCCCTCTCCCAGGTCAGCAAGTTTGCATGTTCCACCGCACACAAAACGCTGAACAGTTCTCTTATCTCCTTGCAGAGATAACAGAGCTGGAATTCGCACAGCACAAGTGTGAATCCAGCCTAATAGATTGGTTTGGCAAGAACGATTCTTCATGAATCCATGCTGCTTACTGCTAATGATACCGTTCTCATTACTAAAATCTTGTATATAGTCCCTTATCCCCTCCAAGAGCTTGCATACTATTGTTAGGCTAACTGATCTGTAGACCCCTGGGGTGTATTTTGGGCCCTTTTTAAATATTGGTGCTACATTGGCTTTTCTCTAATCAGCTGGTAGCATTCCAATCAGACTGTCATTAAAATTAGGAACTATGGTCTGGCAATTACTTGACTGAGTTCCCCAAGTATCCTCGGGTGCAAGCCATCTGGTCCCGGTGATTTATTAATGTTTAGTTTCCCAAGTCTAATTTAAATTTTGTCCTCTGTTAACCATGGAGGTGCTTCCTGTGATGTGTCATGAGGATAAACACTGCAGTTTTGGTTACTGAAGCCCCCCCCCCCCCTGATTCCCTCGTGAAGACTGAGGAGAAGATTAAATTCAATATCTTCCCCATCCTTTGTAACCAGATGTCCTTCCTCATTCTTTATGGGGCCAATCTGGTCTGTCCTCCCTTTTTTACTGTTTACATACTTAAAGAATTTCTTGGGATTTTTTCTGCTCTCCTCCGCTATGTGTCTTTCGTGTTCTATCTTGCTGGATAACTGAGCTATTATAGCCCCTTTCCTGAAAACGGTTAAAAACTACAGTGCCTTGCGAAAGTATTCGGCCCCCTTGAACTTTTCATCCTTTTGCCACATTTCAGGCTTCAAACATAAAGATATAAAATTTTAATTTTTTGTGAAGAATCACCAACAAGTGGGACACAATTGTGAAGTGGAACGAAATCTATTGGATTTTTGAAACTTTTTTAACTAAGAAAAAAATGAAAAGTGGGGCGTGCAAAATTATTCGGCCCCCTTGCATTAATACTTTGTAGAGCCACCTTTTGCTGCGATTACAGCTGCAAGTCGCTTTGGGTATGTCTCTATCAGTTTTGCACATCGAGAGACTGAAATTCTTGCCCATTCTTCCTTGCAAAACAGCTCGAGCTCAGTGAGGTTGGATGGAGAGCGTTTGTGAACAGCAGTTTTCAGCTCTTTCCACAGATTCTCGATTGGATTCAGGTCTGGACTTTGACTTGGCCATTCTAACACCTGGATACGTTTATTTGTGAACCATTCCTTTGTAGATTTTGCTGTATGTTTGGGATCATTGTCTTGTTGGAAGATAAATCTCCGTCCCAGTCTCAGGTCTTTTGCAGACTCCAACAGGTTTTCATCCAGAATGGTCCTGTATTTGGCTGCATCCATCTTCCCCTCAATTTTAACCATCTTCCCTGTCCCTGTTGAAGAAAAGCAGGCCCAAACCATGATGCTGCCACCACCATGTTTAACAGTGGGGATGGTGTGTTGAGGGTGATGAGCTGTGTTGCTTTTACGCCAAACATATCTTTTGCATTGTGGCCAAAAAGTTCGATTTTGGTTTCATCGGACCAGAGCACCTTCTTCCACATGTTTGGTGTGTCTCCCAGGTGGCTTGTGGCAAACTTTAGACGAGACTTTTTATGGATATCTTTGAGAAATGGCTTTCTTCTTGCCACTCTTCCATAAAGGCCAGATTTGTGCAGTGTACGACTGATTGTTGTCCTATGGACAGACTCTCCCACCTCAGCTGTAGTTCTCTGCAGTTCATCCAGAGTGATCATGGGCCTCTTGGCTGCATCTCTGATCAGTCTTCTCCTTGCCTGAGCTGACAGTTTAGAGGGACAGCCAGGTCTTGGTAGATTTGCAGTGGTCTGATACTCCTTCCATTTCAAAATGATCGCTTGCACAGTGCTCCTTGGGATGTTTAAAGCTTGGGAAATCTTTTTGTATCCAAATCCGACTTTAAACTTCTCCACAACAGTATTACGGACCTGCCTGGTGTGTTCCTTAGTCTTCATGATGCTCTCTGCGCTTTCAACAGAACCCTGAGACTATCACAGAGCAGGTGCATTTATACAGAGACTTGATTACACACAGGTGGATTCTATTTATCACCATCAGTCATTTAGGCCTGGTTCACACTGGGGCGACAAACGCTCCGACATTGGGAGCTCATGTCGCATGACGTGTGAAAATCAATGTTTCCCTATGGGAGCCGTCCTAACTGGTCCGACACATGTCGGTCCGACTTTGAAAATGCTCCCTGTACTACTTTGGTCCGACTTTGATCCGACTTCAGCCCATTGACTATCATTGAAGTCGGATCAAAGTCGGACCGCAGTCTTGCATGGTCCGACTTTGGCATGCGACTTGTTCTGTACTGCTCTTGAGGGGGAACTCCAGGCCAAATTTTAAATAAAAAACCGGCGTGGGTTCCCCTCCAGGGGCATACCAGGCCCTTGGGTCTGGTCTGGATTTGAACGGGCGCCCCTACGCCGAAAAAAACGGCGTGGGGGTCCCCCCAAAATCCAGACCAGACCCTTATCCGAGCACGCAACCTGGCCGGCCGCAGGGGAAGAGGGGGGGACGAGAGAGCGGCCCCCCTCCCTCCTGAACCGTACCAGGCCGCATGCCCTCAACATGGGGGGGTTTGGTGCTCTGGGGCAGGGGGGCGACCTGCGGCCCCCCCACCCCAGAGCACCCTGCCCTCATGTTGATGAGGACAGGGCCTCTTCCCGACAACCCTGGCCGTTGGTTGTCGGGGTCTGCGGGCGGGGGGCTTATCGGAATCCTGGAGCCCCCTTCAATAAGGGGGTCCCCGGATCCCGCCCCCCCACCCTATGTGAATGAGTATGGGGTACATCGTACCCCTACCCATTCACCTGGTGGACAAAAAATTGCAATAAAAAAACACTACACGGGTTTTCAAAGTAATTTATTGCACAGCTCCGGGGGTCTTCTTCCGACTTCCGGGGGTCTTCTTCCGACTTCCGGGGGGTCTTCTTCCGACTTCGGGGGTCTCCGGTGTCGTCTCCGCGCTTTCCGGTTCTTTCTTCCGCCGGGCCTCCGCTAACTTCTTTTTAGCTCTCTTGCTAGTGGAGGGGCCGGGCTTCCCGTCGCCGTCGGCTTCTTCTTCCCTCTTCTCCTCCTCGATGTTGACGCGTCGCTTCCTCCCGCTGTAATACTGGCTCTCCGCTCCGCTCCGCATTAATATAGGCTTCTCATGACGTCACAGTCACATGTTCCAGGGCACATGGCCCCGGAGCATGTGACTGTGACGTCATGGGAACATGTGACTGTGACGTCATGAGAAGCCTATATTAATGCGGAGCGGAGAGCCAGTATTACAGCGAGAGGAAGCGACGAGTCAACATCGAGAAGGAGAAGAGGGAAGAAGAAGCCGACGGCGACAGCGACAGGAAGCCCGGCCCCTCCACTAGCGAAAGAGCTACGAAGAAGTTAGTGGAGGGGCCGGCAGAAGAACAACGGAGAGCCGGACGAGACAACGGGAAGACCGGGCCTCTGTTAGCAAGAGAGCTAAAAAGAAGTTAGCGGAGGCCCGGCGGAAGAAAGAACCGGAGAGCGGGAGACGACACCGGAGACCCCCGGAAGTCGGAAGAAGACCCCCGGAAGTCGGAAGAAGACCCCCGGAGCTGTGCAATAAATTACTTTGAAAACCCGTGTAGTGTTTTTTTATTGCAATTTTTTGTCCACCAGGTGAATGGGTAGGGGTACGATGTACCCCATACTCATTCACATAGGGTGGGGGGGCGGTATCCGGGGACCCCCTTATTGAAGAGGGCTCCCGGATTCCGATAAGCCCCCCGCCCGCAGACCCCGACAACCAACGGCCAGGGTTGTCGGGAAGAGGCCCTGTCCTCATCAACATGGGGACAGGGTGCTCTGGGGTGGGGGGGCCGCAGGTCGCCCCCCTGCCCCAGAGCACCAAACCCCCCCATGTTGAGGGCATGCGGCCTGGTACGGTTCAGGAGGGAGGGGGGGCCGCTCTCTCGTCCCCCCCCTCTTCCCCTGCGGCCGGCCAGGTTGTGTGCTCGGATAAGGGTCTGGTTTGGATTTTGGGGGGACCCCCACGCCGTTTTTTCGGCGTAGGGGCGCCTGTTCAAATCCAGACCAGACCCAAGGGCCTGGTATGCCCCTGGAGGGGAACCCGCGCCGTTTTTTTAATTTAAAATTTGGCCTGGAGTTCCCCTTTAAGATTCATACCAAACACAGTGCCTGATATTGGCGGGGATCCAAGTCGGATCCCCGTTCATTGAAAGTCGGACATATGTCGGCTTCATGTCGCAGGGCAAAGTCGGATCCAATGTAGGACAGATGTCGTGTCGCACTAGTGTGAACCCAGCCTTAGGACAACATTGGATCATTAAGAGATCCTCGCTGAACTTCTGGAGTGAGTTTGCTGCACTGAAAGTAAAGGGGCCGAATAATTTTGCACGCACCACTTTTCAGTTTTTTATTTGCTAAAAAAGTTTAAAATATCCAATAGATTTCGTTCCACTTCACAATTGTGTCCCACTTGTTGGTGATTCTTCACAAAAAATTAAAATTTTATATCTTTATGTTTGAAGCCTGAAATGTGGCAAAAGGATGAAAAGTTCAAGGGGGCCGAATACTTTCGCAAGGCACTGTACCTGGCATTTCTGCAGAAAGGCACTCGGTAGAGCAGTTCCGTCTTGCGTGAATACATTTTCCATATGGGATAGCATTGATGGTGTGGGATGGGTGACAACTGGCTGCAAAAAGAGTTGTATTACTAGCAGGGATGCACCGAAATTTCGGCCACCGAAACATATCGGCCGATAATGGCCCTTTCGGCAAAAAGCCGAAACAGAATTCTTGCCGATACTGGTGCTGAAAATCGCGCATGCGCAGTAGAGACGGCAGAACCAGCAGGTAACGTCACTCGTTGTGTGGGCGGCATGCACGTTCCTCGCGAGTCCCGAGAGACTGCTTCATAGAGGGCTGCACATAGCATACTCAAGTACAAGACTGGGCACGGTCACTCCTGGATGGCTACCATTACTATTCGCCGGTGAGCATTGCTGCTTTTGCCTTCTTAAACTAACATAAACAAACTAGTAATTAATTTTATTTCTTGATACTTGGTACTGAGTCTGACTATTTAAAAATGACTGTGTCTGCACTGCAGTACATCTGATCTGACTTGTAGCTAAAAAAAATTATATAATTGAACTGAGTGATTAAATATGATTTGAAATGGAATGGATTGCAAATTGCAAGCTATTTTGTTTTGTTTTAGCTATTTCTGTAGTATACAGTATAAGTTCATGCGCTTGCTGTTATTGAATGTGTCACTTTAACAGCGTAGTATAAGTTATACAGTACTGACATGACAGCAAACGTATGAATTATTTTAAACATGACTATGCAATAAATATATTATAGTTCATAATTCATATATATTGTATATATAATTTTCATTTTTTATTGCGTATTGTCATGTTTAAAAAATTGTTGCGCTTGCTGTCATGTCAGTGTCGTATAACTGTATAAATTAATACTACGCTGAGAGCCGGTTCACACCAGGGCGACTCAGGATCCGACTTCAGGTCGCCCCGAGACGCCCCAAGTCACGCTGTAATGTTAGTCTATGGAGCCGTCCTTATGCACACTACAGAAGCCGCTCCGACTTCAAAAAAGGTTCCTGTACTACTTGAAAACGACTTCTAGGCGACTTGTACACATTGATTTCAATGGAAGTTGCCTCCAAAGTCGGATCAGTGTCTTAACTGAAGCAACTTTACAGGAAGAGAAAATAGTTTTCTCAGGCAAACCCCTCTTTTCCACAGAGCTGATTATTGTTTGATTGGCCACTGGCAAAGTTGCCTGTCCTGGAGGAAACTCGAAGTTGCCTCGAAGTTGCCTCGAAGTTGCCTCGAAGTTGCCTCGAAGTTGCCTCGAAGTTGCCTCGAAGTTGCCTCGAAGTTGCCTCGTAAAGTCACGCTGGAAGTCATGTTGCCCCAGTGTGAACCGGCTCTGAGACAAAGGGGTTGATTTACTAAAAACTGGAGAGAAATCTGGTGCAGCTGTGCATAGAAACCAATCGGCTCCCGTGTTTGTTTGTTTTTTTTTTCCCAAAGCTTGATTAAGAGCCGGTTCACACTGGGGCAACACGACTTCGACTTTACAAGGCAACTCTGAGGCAACTCTGAGGCAACTCTGAGGCAACTCTGAGAGCCCATTCACACAGGGGCGTCTTTGGATCCGACTCCAAATCGCCCCAGGTCGCCCCTAGTCGCCTCAGGTCGCGCTGGCTGAAGAAATCAATGTAAGTTAATGGAGCCGTCCTTATGCACACTACTGCAGTCGCTCCGACTTCAAAAAAGGTCCCTGTACTACTTCAATCCGACTCCTAGGCGACCTGTACCCATTCATTTCAATGGCAGTCGCTTCTCACTGTCTTAATAGGAGCGACTCTCCAGGAAGATAACATACATTTATCAGGCAAAGCTCTCCCTCCCCCCTCCCTCCCACAGAGCTGATTCTTGTTTGATTGGCCACTGGAATGTCTCCTGTCCTGCAGGCAACTTGGAGTTGCCTTGTAAATAGCTCCAGGTCGCGCTGAGTTGCCTCATAAAATCGTGTCTGAGTTGCCTCATAAAATCGCGCTGGAAGTCGTGTTGCCCCTGTGTGAATGGGCTCTGAGGCAACTCTGAGGCAACTCTGAGGCAACTCTGAGGCAACTCTGAGGCAACTCTGAGGCAACTCTGAGGCAACTCTGAGGCAACTCTGAGGCAACTCTGAGGCAACTCTGAGGCAACTCTGAGGCAACTCTGAGGCAACTCTGAGGCAACTCTGAGGCAACTCTGAGGCAACTCTGAGGCAACTCTGAGGCAACTCTGAGGCAACTCTGAGGCAACTCCGAGGCAACTCCGAGGCAACTCCGAGGCAACTCCGAGGCAACTCCGAGGCAACTCCGAGGC
Source organism: Rana muscosa (assembly GCA_029206835.1). Classification (NCBI taxonomy): domain Eukaryota; kingdom Metazoa; phylum Chordata; class Amphibia; order Anura; family Ranidae; genus Rana; species Rana muscosa. The sequence continues at coordinate 269,050,938 of CM055120.1, read as the reverse complement.
AACTCCGAGGCAACTTCAAGTTTCCTCCAGGACAGGCGACTCTGCCAGTGGCCAATCAAACAATAATCAGCTCTGTGGGAGGGAGGGGTTTGCCTGAGAAAACTATTTTCTCTTCGACTCGGTTCACACTGGGGCGACTCCGGACGCGACTTCAGGTCGCCCCGAGTTGCCCCAAGTCGCGCTATTTTTAAAACTAATTGAAGTCAATGGAGATGTTTTAATGTACACGACTGCGGTCGCTCCGACTTCGAAGTCGGAGCGACCGCAGTCGTGTACATTAAAACATCTCCATTGACTTCAATTAGTTTTAAAAATAGCGCGACTTGGGGCAACTCGGGGCGACCTGAAGTCGCGTCCGGAGTCGCCCCAGTGTGAACCGAGTCGAAGAGAAAATAGTTTTCTCAGGCAAACCCCCTCCCTCCCACAGAGCTGATTCTTGTTTGATTGGCCACTGGAATGTCTCCTGTCCTGGAAGCGACTTCAAGTCGTGTTGTAAATCACCACAAGTCGTGCTGAGGTCGCCCTGTGATTCATGCTCAAGTTGTGTCTGAGCTGCCTCTCAAAGTCGTGCTGGAAGTCGTGTTGCCCCTGTGTGAACCGAGCCTTCCTGTAAAGTTGCTTCAGTTAAGACACTGGTCCGACTTTGGAGGCAACTTCCATTGAAATCAATGGGTGCAAGTCGCCTAGAAGTCGCCTTGAAGTAGTACAGGAACCTTTTCTGAAGTCGGAGCGACTTCAGTAGTGTGCATAAAGACGGCTCCATAGACTAACATTACAGCGCGACTTGGGGCATCTCGGGGCGACCTGAAGTCGGATCCTGAGTCGCCCTGGTGTGAACCAGCTCTAAAGAAACTGAAGTTAGAAGCTGATAGTCTACCATGCACAGCTGTACCAGATTTTTCACTCTCCACAGTTTTAGTAAATCAACCCTATAGTGACCAATTCAATGACAACAATGCCATGAAGTAGAATAGCTCCAAAAAATAAAATGGCATGCAATTGCAAGCAATCCATTCCATTTCAAATCAAATTTATTCAGTTCAATTATATTTTTTTGGTACAAGTCAGATGAACGGCAGTGCAGACATAACTACCTTGCATGCCAAGAGCAGCACCAAAAAAAAAAGAAAAAGGATTTTTTTATTTTATTTTTTAAAGCTGCCTCCTGGGGTTTAGCTTTTAAATTGATTTCGTCCTCCTACCCCCCCCCTCAGATTTCACTCCCACTATAAATCATTCTGTGATATTATTCTACGTTACCAGCAAAGTTGGACCATGTCTGCAGTGTGGAAATATTTTAAAGTTTCTGATAAAGACCCCACATTATGCACTCTTTGCTCAGCAGAAATTTCAAGAGTGGGTACAGTGCCAAAGAATTCTTCAACAGGTTTGATACACCACCTGAAAACTCGTCATCCAGTTCAGCATTCAGATTACAAGAAAACAGCACCACTTTTAAAAAGTTCCTCAGGCTTAACACCATCTGTGGCCACAGTCTTTGAAAAGGTTACAAAATATGCAAGTGACAGTCCCAAAGCTCGTGCCATTACAGCTAAAATTATGGAGTTTTTTGCATTAGACGACCAGCCATTCTTTGTTGTGGAGGACATTGGATTCCGTAGGCTCATGCAACATATTGAGCCGCGCTACTCAATACCAAGTAGAAGCTACTTTGCAGATACCAGTCTACAAGAATTGTTTAGCAGTATTAGAAAACACGTTCAGGAGCTCATGACTACCGACATCATAGCAATCAGTTTTACTACCGACATTTGGAGTTCAGATGTCAGTCCAACGTGCATGCGCAGCCTGACGGCGCAGTGGCTATATGACAAATTTCAATTGCAAAACCTCCTACTTAACGCACGTGAGTTTGTTGGATCACATACTGCAGCAGCAATATCTGATGCTTTAAAAACCATGCTGACACTTGGCACATTTGATTGTCCGAGACAATGCGCGGAACATGGCAAAGGCAAAGGAGGGCAGTGAACTTCAAAGCATACCGTGCATGGCACACACGCTACAATTGGCTGTGAAATGAAGGATTGCTGAGTAAGCGCTCCATATCTGATATCGTATCAAAAGGAAGAAAAATTGTGGGTCACTTTAAGCGTTCTCCGCTTGCTTATTCCAGATTAAAAGCTTTGCAGATGCAGTTTGGAATGGCACCGAAACGACTGCAGCAAGATGTAGCCACTCGTTGGAACAGCACCTACTATATGCTACAAAGTCTTTTTGATCAAAAGCGTGTTTTAGCTGCATAAATTGCAGATTACGAGCTGCCAGCAACACTGAGTGCACATCAGTGGACGTTAGTTGAAAACAGTTTCTCTTCTATTTCCATTTGAACAGTTAACAAAAGAAATGATCTCAACGAATGCTTGCATTGCGTCTGCTTGGAAAAGAGATAGAAACAGACCATGGCGTAAAAACTGCTAAAACCACTCTACTGAAGGCCGTTACCAACCAGTTTCAAGACACCGAGTCCAAGCCTCTTTACTGCATTGCAACAGTTCCAGATGCTCGATTTAAAGAGCGTTACTTTAATGTGGAGAAAAAAACAGCGTGCACAGGAAATTATACTGGCACAAATGGAGGTGGTGGAAGCATCTAGTGAAGGAGTTTCGAGGTGTCGCACACAGGAAAGTGAGAAACAGTCGCATACTGAAGAGTAACACACTCCCTCCATATCTGATATGTTTGAAGAAATTTTACACGAATGCACCCCAATCCATAACGGTGCCACAACAAGTGCAGCTACCCAACAGCTGGACATTTATTTAGCTGAACAGCCTATTGCCAGAAGCGACAATCCCCTTGTGTACTGGCACATCAACAAAGAACGTTTTCCCTTGCTTGCACAGATTGCACGCAGATATTTATCTGCCCCAAGCACCAGTACAGAGAGTGAGAGACTATTCAGTCTAGCATCTTATATTCTTGATGAGAAGAGAAACCGTCTCTCCTGTGAGAAAGCTGAACAACTTATGTTTCTAAAGCGAAATCTGCCACTTTTACTGAAATAGATTTAAAAATCCGTAGCATATACCAATTAATTTACCATGTGGAACATAGTAAATTAATTCGTATTGGACTGTGCTATTGGACAATTGGAACATACAACATAGTATGACTGACTACATAGTATGTTCCAATTGTCTAGTTGTGCCATTTGTTGGTTGTTCATTGTAGTTCTACAGTTTTTTGCACTTGTCTTTTTAATTTTAAGAGAGAACTCCAGCTTTTGAACTACTGTACCATAGTTTGTTGCTGTTGGGCCAAACTATGTCTCTCCCTAAGCTGTCAGCCCGCTGCATGTACAAATGCAGAACTGTATGTTCTGTATCTGTGGCTGTCTACATACTACAGTATTATACCGCACTGTGTTCCGGGTATGGGCGGTGACTTCCATAAACACAGACTAGTCTACATTGCTTGCTGTGATTGGCTGAGCACCGCTGCTGTAGACTAGTCTGTGTTCCAGGATGTCTCCACCCATACCCGGGGCCGGAACACAGTACGGTCTACTGTATGACTAATATATGTATGTAACACGCAGCTACATACATACACTTATCACACATGCTGACACCTTAGGGAGAGAGAACTCAGAATTACTAGTTCTAAAGTAAGTTAGAAATTAATAAAATATAAAAAAGTCAGTCTTTGACATTTTTATGTTCTTATTATATTTTATTAATATTTTATATATTATTATTTTATTTTTTTTATTTTATGCCTGTTTTTTATTTGGTATGGTGGTGCAATTTGCACTGACTGCAGTCTTATTTTATTTTATCTTCTGTGTCCACTGTCTAATTTATGTGGGTTACTTTAATAAAAAAGTACTTTTTGACATTTCTGGATTGTAATATTCTTTTCTTCCTAAAATTAAGTTGAATATAAATATAAAGAATACAAATGGAACACAATTTTATGTATCCAATCATTTTTTGGGGTTAATATATTAAAAAAGCATATATCGGTATCGGTGCTGTTTCAGTATCGGCTTTCGGTTTTCGGGATCAATCAAGATTTGTTTTCGTATCAGTTTTGGTACCAAAAAACCCATTCGGTGCATCCCTAATTACTAGAGCATGTCATCCTATAGGTACTAGTAAAAATATTACCCATCACTGGATCACCAAGTAAGGTAATATCAAGGAAGTTAATGCTCAAGTTGTTATATTTGATAGAAAAATGCAGATTTCTCTGGTTGTCATTAAGATACTCTACAAAATGATGCAAGTCAGAAGTGTCCCCACCCCACACCATCAAGAGGTCATCGATTTATAACGAACATACCAAATATGACTGGCGAAAAGATTTGTCCATAGAGGACAAAAAGCGTTCCTCCCACCAGCCCATATACAAGTTTGCCATAGACGGAGAAAATCTAGCGCCCATCGATGCCCCACAGCGCTGGACATAGTAGGCTCCATCAAATAAAAAATAGTGTGTCAAAAGAAATTCGAAACAATTTAATAAACTCCTGAAGCTTCTGAGAATACAAACTATCGTTGGAGGTGATACCTGATGGCCTGCAATCCAGCGCTGTGGGGAATCGAAGAATGGTGCCTTCACATCCAATGTGGCCCATACAGTGCTTTGCAAAAGTATTCACCCCCTTTGGCATTTTTCATGTTTTGTTGCCTCACAACTTGGAATTAACATGGATTGTCTGAGGATTTGCATAATTTAATTTACAGAACGTGCCCACAACTTTGAAGATGTGTTTTTTTATTTTTATTGTGAAGAAAACGACTAAGACAAAATCACAGAAAAAGTCAATGTGCATAACTAGTCACCCCCCGAAATTCAACACTTTGTAGAGCCACCTTTTGCGGCTATCACAGCTCCAAGATGCTTTGGATAAGTCTCTATGAGCGTGCCACATCTTACCACTGGGATTTTTGCCAATTCCTCCTTGCAAAACTGCTCCAGCTCCTTCAAGTTGGATGTTTTGCGCTTGTGAACAGTCCCGACTGCTGAAAAAACATCCCCACAGCATGATGCTGCCACCACCATGTTTCACTGTGGGGATGGTGTTCCTTGGGTGATGTGTTGGGTTTGCTCCAGACATAGCGTTTTCTTTGATGGCCAAAAAGTTCAATTTTAGTCTCATCAGACCACCTTCCTCCATACATATTTGGAGTCTCCCACATGCCTTTTCGCAAACTCAAAACGTGCCATTTTGTGTTTTGCTGAAAGTAATGGCTTTCTTCCAGCAACTCTGCCATAAAGCCCAACTCTATGGAGCGTACAGCTTATTGTCAATCCTATGTACAGATACTCCAGTCTCTGCTTTGGAACTCTGCAGCTTCTCCAGGGTTACCTTAGGTCTCTGTGCTGCCTCTCTGATTAATGCCCTCCTTGCCCGGTCCGTGAGTTTTGGTGTGCGATTGTCTATTGGCAGGTTTGCTGTTGTGCCATGTTCTTTCCATTTGGTTATGATAGATTTGATGGTGCTCCTAGGGATCATCAAAGATTTGGATATTTTTTTATAACCTAACCCTGACTTGTACTTCTCAACAACATTGTCCCTACTTGTTTGGAGAGTTCCATGGTCTTAATGGCAGTGTTTGGTTAGTGGTGCCTTTTGCTTAGGTGTTGCAGCCTCTGGGGCCTTTCAAAAAGGTGTGTATATGTAATGACAGATCATGTGACACTTAGATTGCACACAGTTGGACATCATTTCACTAAGTTGGACATCATTTCACTAATTATGTGACTTCTGAGAGCCGGTTCACACCAGGGCAACTCAGGATCCGACTTCAGGTCGCCCAGAGACGCCCCAAGTCGCGCTGTAATGTTAGTCTATGGAGCCATCTTTATGCACACTACAGAAGTCGCTCCGACTTCAAAAAAGGTTCCTGTACTACTTCAAGGCGACTTCTAGGCGACTTGTACCCTTTGATTTCAAAGGAAGTCGCCTCCAAAGTCGGATCAGTGTCTTAAATGAAGCAGCTTTACAGGAAGAGAAAATAGTTTTCTCAGGCAGACCCCTCCTTTCCACATAGCTGCTTATTGTTTGATTGGCCACTGGCAAAGTCGCCTGTCCTGGAGGAAACTCGAAGTTGCCTCGAAGTTGCCTCGTAAAGTCGCACTGGAAGTCGTGTTGCCCCAGTGTGAACCGGCTCTGAAGGTAATTGGTTGCACCAGAGCTTTTTATGGGCTTCATAACAAAGGGGGTAAATACATACGCACATGCATATTATCAGTTTTTTATTTCTGAAAAATAGTTTTATGTCTATTTTTCTAATTTTACTTCACCAACTTAGACTGTTGTGTTCTGATCCATCACATATAATTCAGATTAAAAAAACATTGAACTAAAAGCTGTAATGTAACACAATAGGTAAAGCCAAGGGGGGGTGAATACATTTGCAAGGCACTGTACATATGTGGATGTCCATTTAACTGAACCAATGTAGTACAGGACTGTATGGGTATCGCTGATGTACCCGGGTAGTGTAAGGACCAGAGGTTGTACGTGCAACAAGAGACCAATACCAGCCACAATCGGGCGACCTTGAGTGGGGCCGTCCGATTTGTGTATCTTGGAAGTGATCAAAAACTGACACCACAGGTTTCTCCACAGAGTTATACTCAGCAGTTTGAGGGGATAGGACTCGCATTTCTTTACCCATCTGGAGAGTTTTGTGAAGGGCAGATTGAAAGGTCATAGTTGGATTACTGGACAGGGGGTGGTAGGTGTCAGTATCCGTAAGCTGTCTAATGGCCTCAGATTTATATTGTGATCTCTCCTCATTTAGATTCAGGGGTATAGAGCGGCTTTTACACTTGCCTAGAGGAGGAGATGGAGAAAAGAGGCTTTTGGGAAGAGGGGCCTGGTGGATATTTAGACCGAAGACTAGTTCTCCTCAGAGGTTAAACATGGGATCTGCATGTACATTAGGTTGTCTCTCTTCCCGTTTTCCTCCTCTCTGCATAATTGCAGTATATATACATATATATATAAAGTGTGAAAAAATCAATCCGCGCCAAACTGCTAACCTAAAACAAAATGTGAATGTGAGTATAAAATAAATATCTCCACAGCTGCTATAACACTCACAGTGAAACACCACACTTGGACCCCTTTCACACTGGGGCGGTTTGCAGGCGCTAATGCACTAAAAATAGCGCCTGCAAACCGACCCTAAACAGCGGCTGCTGTTTCTCCAGTGTGAAAGCCCGAGGGCTTTCACACTGGAGCAGTGCGCTAGCAGGACCGCTTCAAATGTCCTGCTAGCAGCATCTGTAGAGCGGCGAGAGGAACGGTGTGTTTACCGCTCCTCCACCGCTCGTTCCCATTGAAAGCAATGGTAAACCGCGGCTATACCGCCACAATGCTCCTCTAGAGAGGCGCATTGTGGGCAGTATTAACCCTTTTTCGGCTGCTAGCGGGGGTTAAAACCGCACCGCTAGCGGCCGAATACCGCCGCAATTCCGACGGTATAGCGCCGCTAAAAATAGCGGTGCTATACCGCCAGCGCACCTCCCGCCCCAGTGTGAAAGGGGCCTTAATAAAAACTATAATTTGCTAATAATGCAGCAAACTATAATTTGCTAATAGTGCAGCGCTGTGTATCATTATACCATTATAGAAAAAAATAACCAATTGTACAATCCTCAATTACAGAGATGAACTGCACAATGTAACAAGTCCTTGTGTAACCATCCAAAAAAAAATCTTAAATGAATAAAATAATTGTGTTAAAAACTCCTGTCTTTAATAAAGAAACCGTTCTCATGTGACTGAGCTTCAAAACACTGCTGTGCAGATTCACCCTTGTTTAAGTTGAATACTTTGTGCACACCATCACCAGCTAAAGTGCCTACTCACCTCAAGGATGAGTTAAAAACTCATGGAAAAGATCACTCTTTAAATTCCTCCTCGGTTTTATTTCACGGCTTATTGGGGGGAAAAAATGGTAGTTGTGTTTTGTTGCATGTCATTAAACCACATTGAATAAAGCGGAGCTGAGCATTAATGAGAGAGAGGAGGAGGGTGTTCCCTGGATGTGGCTTGAGCGAAGTTACCAGCGTGAACGAGCAGTCTGAGGATGATGAGATTTTTTTCCCCCAATAAGCCGTGAAAGAAAACCGAGGAGGAATTGAAAGAGTGCTCTTTTCCATGAGTTTTTAACTCCTCCTTGAGGTGAGCAGGCACTTTAGCTGGTGATGGTGTGCACAAAGTATTCAACTTAACCACTTGCTTACTGGGCACTTAAACCCCCTTCCTGCCCAGGCCAATTTTCAGCTTTCAGCATTGTCACGCTTTGAATGACAATTGCGCGGTCGTGCGACGTGGCTCCCAAACAAAATTGCCGTCCTTTTTTTCCCACAAATAGAGCTTTCTTTTGGTGGTATTTGATCATCTCTGCGTTTTTTTTTTTTTTTTTTTGTTTATAGGACAAAAAAAAGCGACAATTTTGAAAAAAACACTATTTTTTACTGTTTGCTATAATAAATATCCCATTTAAAAAAAAAAAATATTTTTTATTTTTCTCAGTTTAGGCCCGATACGTATTCTTCTACATATTTTTGGGAAAAAGAATCGCAATAAGCGTTTATTGATTTGTTTGCGCAAAAGTTATAGCGTCTACAAAATAGGGCATCGTTTTATAGCGTTTTTTATTAATAATTTTTTTTTTACTAGTAGTGGCGGCGATCAGCGATTTTTATTGTGACTGCAACATTATGGCGGACACATCGGACACTTTTGACACAATTTTGGGACCATTGTAATTTTTACAGCGATCGGTGCTATAAAAATGCACTGGTTACTGTAAAAATGACACTGGCAGTGAAGGGGTTAACCACTAGGGGCGCTGAAGGGTTTAAGTGTGCCTAAGGGAGGGATTCTTACTGTGGGGGGAGGGGACTGACTGGGGGAGGTGACCGATGGTTGTCCCTATGTACAAGGGACACACCATCATTCTCCTCTCCCTGACAGGACGTGGATCTCTGTGTTTACACACAAAGATCCACGTCCCTGGTTCTGTAAATGCCGATCGCGGGTAACTGGCGGACATCGCGGCCACCAGGCACGCACATCGGCACCCACGTGACACGGCGGGCACAGAAGTTCCCCGTTGCGCGCCTGGGAGCGCACGCGGGGAACGAGGAAAGGGGAGGACGTCAATTGACGGCCTCCTGGCATTCTAGGTCCGCGCTATAGCCGTCATTCGGCTATAGCGCGGGCCTCTAGTGGTTAAACAAGGGTGAATCTGCACAGCAGTGTTTGTGTCTGAAGCTCAGTCACATGAGAACTGTTTCTTTATTAAAGACAGGAGTCCTTTATCACAATTATTTTATTAATTTAAGATTTTTTTTGGATGTTTACACAAGGATTTGTTACATTGTGCAGTTCATCTCTGTAATTGAGGATTGTATATTTGGTTATTTTTTTCTATAATGGTTTAATAATGATACACAGCGCTGCACTATTGGAAAATTATAATATATACATTAGGATCAGGTGGGCTTTCTGCCACAGGCAGGCAGCTGACAAGGTTCATAGAGCAATCAACCTCATATCCATACTACACTCCTCTTGGGATGGTGGGGCGAATAGGACAGGGATGCTGCTGTCACTTGACATCTGAAAAGCCTTCGACTCCCTATTGTGGCCCTTTCTTTTCTGGGTATTTTCCAGATGGAATTTCGGTCCCAAGTTCTTGGCCTCGCTGCACTCATTATATAGCTCACCCACTGCCCAGATAGTTATGCATGGCCATAGATCGGGTCAGGTACTCAGCAGGGATGCCCATATTGTTTCATAGCTATCGAAACCCTTGCAATAGCAATACATCAAAACCCAGACATTTTAAGAATAGAGTGGGCAGTGGAGCCATAAGTCTGCTTTATTTGCAGATGACCTTTTGCTGTTCATCACCTCCACTCACACTACTCTGCTAAATGTAATGTCTCTTCTAAATCGTTTCGAGAAGATTTCGGGGCTCATGATCAACAACAACATATTGGAAGCGCTGAATATCAACTTCCCAAGCCTGACTTTGCAGGACATTCAGGCTCACTATCCTTTTTTACATAGTTACATTGTTACATAGTTAGTCAGGTTGAAAAAAGACAAAAAGTCCATCCAGTTCAACCATAAACAAATAAATAAAAAATATCGTACAATCCTATATACCCAATTCTATACCCACAGTTGATCCAGAGGAAGGCAAAAAAAAACAATTTGCTACAGCAGGGGAAAAAATTCCTTCCTGATCCCCGAGAGGCAATCGGATTTACCCTGGATCAACTTTACCTATAAATGTTAGTACTCAGTTATATTATGTACATTTAGGAAAGTATCCAGGCCTTTCTTAAAGCAATCTACTGAGCTGGCCAGAACCACCTCTGGAGGGAGTCTGTTCCACATTTTCACAGCTCTTACTGTGAAGAAACCTTTCCGTATTTGGAGATGAAATCTTTTTTCCTCTAGACGTAAAGAGTCTTTTGTGTTGACCGTAAAGTGAATAACTCAACACCAAGTTCACTATATGGACCCCTTATATATTTGTGCATGTTAATAATTTCCCCCCTTATTCTCCTTTTCTCGAGTGAATAAATTCAGTTCCTCTAATCTTTCCTCATAGCTGAGCTCCTCCATGCCTCTTATCAGTTTGGTTGCCCTTCTCTGCACTTTCTCCATTTCCCCGATATCCTTTTTGAGAACTGGGGCCCAAAACTGAACTGCATATTCCAGATGAGGTCTTACTAATGATTTGAACAGGGGCAAAATTATATCTCTCTCTGGAGTCCATACCTCTCTTAATACAAGAAAGGACTTTGCTCGCTTAGGAAACTGCAGCTTGGCATTGCATGCCATTATTGAGCTTATGATCTACCAAAACCCCCAGATCCTTCTCCACTATGGATCCCCCAAGTTGTACTCCCCCCTAGTATGTATGATGCATTCATATTCTTAGCCCCCAAGTGCATAACTTTACATTTATCAACATTAAACCTCATCTGCCACATAGTCACCCAATTGGACAGAGCATTGAGGTCGGTTTGTAAATTGGCGACATCCTGTAAGGACGTTATTACACTGCATAGCTTGGTGTCATGTGCAAAGACCGAAATGTTACTTTTGATCCCAGACCCAATATCATTTATAAAGATATTAAAAAGTAAGGGTGCCAGCACTGAACCTTGGGGTACACCACTGATAACCTTAGACGATTCAGAGTAAGAATCATTAACCCCTACTCTCTGAATTCTGTCTCTTAGCCAATTTTCTATCCATTTACAAACTGATATTTCCAATCCTGTAGACTTTACCTTGCACATGAGCCGTGCGTGCGGAACTGTATTGAACGCTTTTGCAAAATCCAAGTATACCACGTCCACCGCCACCCCCTCTGTCCCAAGGTTTTACTTGCAATGCAAGGGGTTAATTGAGCGCACTCTGGATACGGATGTGTAAACAACTGTAAAATAGAGAGGGGAGGGGAAGGGAAAGGGATGGGGATAGGTAGTTCAGAGGGAAAGAACTGTATTTTTATATATAATCATTTAGTCCATAACAAATAGTCCATATAATAACTCAAAAACTAGCTTTCCGCAGAGGAGGCTGCCAGCTTGCAGATAGAAGGTAATCTGAAATGTAGCAAAAGGGAAAAAAGCGGCGTCTTTTAAGTGTAGCAATGAGTAGTTTATTTAAAAATGGCATAAAAATTAAGAAATGCACTCACAAACGAGCCATAATATGGGGCTTAACTGATTTAGTCCATCATCCGCTCATTCCCGGAGGCTGCTGGTGTCCTGGTGTTGAAGAACAGGAACTCTGTGTGTCCTTTCCGATGTCAGCGGCGGTGGAGGGAACCCAGCGCCCACGTCACGGGCGGACGGGAGACAGTGTACCCTGGAACACAGCCGCAGATTTCGTCACTTCCGGGTGTTAGGTCAGCGGGGAGTGGCGCGCGTTCGAGTCATGCGTGCTTCTTCCTCAGGCTCTATAAGGGCCATCTTGGACCAGGGCAATTTATATTGAACATAATGCTGCATTACTGGCTAGCCCGGTCACCATGGAAACTAATACAAATCGCGGCAGATTACAGAAAATGATGAAGATATCCCAACACTAACAATATACTACAGATGAAATATTAAAATGGTGAGTGAAAAAGGGTCTTAATGGATCAACATAATACTGACATGAAATTGGTATAAAATCGTTAATAATAACAGAAAAATCTATGTGGGAATGGTATAATGGACAAAAGAGAAAAGGACCTATGAACTGATAAATAGATAAAAACATGAGTCGATCAAATTTATCTATAGGGGAATTTTAAAAGGGGGGGTTGATAGAATAATTCATTAGATGAGTTCATATATATATATATATATATATATATATATATATATATATATATATATATATATATATATATATATATAATTTATGGTCGGAGCCCTCTGTCAGAAGAGATATGAACCACATAGACACGCCACAAGACTAACGACACAAATAAGACCTGAGGTGTGGCCTGGCCTGCTGTATGGTATGCCAAAGAAGGGGCCATACCTAAGATAGAAGTAATGAATAATTCTGTTGAGAATTGTTTGAAGGGAAGTGCCCTAAAAAGGGGGTATGGGTGGGTGGGTACCGCGCACTAGAGCCGACACTGACCATCGTGGATGGTCTGAATAAGTACCCCTCGAACTCCTCCCATAATTTCAGGCCAGCATACTGGCCTTCCTATTTATGGTCGGAGCCCTCTGTCAGAAGAGATATGAACCACATAGACACGCCACAAGACTAACGACACAAATAAGACCTGAGGTGTGGCCTGGCCTGCTGTATGGTATGCCAAAGAAGGGGCCAAAAGTCACACAAGTTAGGGAGGAATGGATTTATTATGAAAGTAGATGACTACAAAGCGAGACTGTTGAAGGCTCGTGCTACCTCCGACTGAGGATCAGGGACATAACGAGCGAAACACATGGATTTCCATCGGCCCATTGTCTTGATGACGTGGTCCGGGACTCCGTTCCGTGATGCTGCGGAGGCGGCTCCGATGCGGAAGGAATGTCCGGAGTATCGTCTGGGGTCAAGGCCCAAAGAAACTAGCAGTGTCCTGACATGGGTGATGAATTGGTTCCCGCTCAGGGGTTCAGAAGGAAAAGGCAGGAGTGGGCTGTCCGCGGGTAGATCGGACAGTAAGGTAACCAGACGATCTAAGACGTCCACGGGGCACCAGGCGTTGTGCGTTCCGGAAAAGCCTGCTGTCAACCCCGGGACCGGTTTGATGGGTTTTCGACACCGTTAGGGGCAGGACGAAGTGATCCTGGTGGCGAGTCAGGTGGTGCCTACGGAGTACCTGGCAGCTAGGGCTGGTGACAGTAAACTCACTGGGCCGGAGGAAGCCGTAGAAGGCTAGATATATGGCTGCCTGTATGACCAGACTAGGCCGTACACCGAAGGGAGCGTGTGTGAGGATTGTGGACATGCTCCGGAACATGGAGCTGATCACCGGTAGGCGCTTGGTATCGGTGTGCGGTTGCTGCCTTTGGATGCCGCGTAATATGGCCTTGACCGCGTGGGTGGCGAACAAGGAAGGCGTGGTCGGATAGGGACATGTAGTGCTGGATGCCGGCCAAGTACAACCTGATAGTATTACACGACAGCTTGAGCTGGGTGTGGCAGTGGGAGCGCCCCGGGGTTAGCGGCTAGGAACCTGTTGTAGGTCTTCCAGGCGGAGCGATAAGCTTTCAGCGTGTTGGGAGATAAGGATGCGTTGACCAGGGAGGTAGCACCCTGGAGGTGTTGACTCAATCCAGGGTCAGTTGAGACCAGTGTGGGACGTGTGACATGGTTGGATCGGCTCCGGGCTCCTGTGAAAAGAATGCGGTATAATTAGAGCGTGACAGTGCGTCGGCTGAGGAATTGCTATGACCGGGGATGTGGACACAGAGGACATTGAATTGGTGTTGAAGGGATAACAGCACCAGCCTGCGCAGGAAGGACATGATGGCCAATGATTTGGACCTTTATTGATGATAGCGGCCGTGGCCTGGTTGTCTGTAAAGAAGGTGACGGTCTGACCGGCCCAGGTGCCGCCCCAAACTCGAGCTGCAGCGACTATGGGGTAGATCTCAAAGCGGGAAGAGGACTGACTGAAACCGGGAATGGCGAGTATTTCTGGTGGCCATGGTCCGGCGAACCAATGATGGCCAAAAATAGCAGCGAAACCTGTGGAAGCAGCTGCGTCGGTGACTACTTGAGGAGAGGACGGGGACGCTAAGGGAATGAACATGGATCTACCATTCCAGTTCTCGAGGAACTGATCCCACATGTCCAGATCTGCTACAGCGGCCGAGTCTAGTTTAACGATTTGGTCGGGATCTTGTGCCTGGGAAAGGAAAACTAACAGTCGTGAGATGAAGGAACGCCCTTGGGGGATGATCCTCATAGCAAAATTGAGCATGCCTAGCAGGGATTGCAGCTGTCTCTTGGTGCACACTCGCAAGATGGTAAAGGTGTGGACGACTGTTCTGATACGGATCAGTTTATCGAGGGGCAGGCTGGCCTGCATGGAGCGAGTATCGAGATTGACTCCCAGGAAAGTGATAAGCTGTGCTGGGCCTTCGACTTTCTTTTCTGCTATCGGAACATTGAGATTTCTAAAAACCTCTCTAAGGCTTTCTAGGTCTACTGGAGACCTGCTATGTGACTCTATGAGGAGGAAGTCATCTAAGTAGTGGATGACCTTCTGACAGTGAGCCTGATGTGAAAGAATCCAGGAAAGGGCTTGTGCAAAGGTGTCGAAGAGCCAGGGACTACTCTTGGAGCCGAAGGTCAGCTTTGTTGCAAAATAATATAGGCCTTTCCATTTGAGCCCGTGCCACCTCCACAGGTTCGGCTCGATGGGCAGTAACTTAAAGGCATCTGAGATGTCAGCTTTAGATAGCCAAGCCCCAACCCCTGTTTTGATTATCGATTGGATGGCTAGATCAACGGAGGAGTATTTGAGGGAGAACTCCTCAGATGGTATGAGGGAGTTTAAACTAGGAATGACGGAGGAATGAGGCGCGGACAAGTCGTATATTAAGCGTAATTTATTAGAGAATTTGCCCTTGACAAGCCCAATAGGGCTGACTCTCCAGGTGGTGAAGGGTGACTGAGAGAAGGGGCCAATCATGTACCCCCGGTCCAACTCGACCTGTAGAAGGGTGGAGATAGCTTCCTCGTTTGAGGCTGCCGAGAGCAAGTTTCTGCACTCGTAGGTGGAGTCGGGAAGGGCGATGAGTCCGGTATGGAATCCTGTGGTGAACCCCTGTATTAGAAAGGCTGTAAGGGAGGGGGTCGGGTGAGCGGACAGGTAGAAGCTGAGCCACCCGACGTGTACGCGGCCTAGTCAGGACGGACCCAGCTGTTTGATGCTGCAGGCACTTTTTGGATGGGCCTTCTGGCACAGGAGGCAGATGTGTAGAAGTCTGCAGTTGGGGTAAAAGCAACCCTTAAAGTTGAAGTTGTTACATATGGGTGCCCCCCCCCCCAACGCTCGAACCGGGCGTCCTAGTCTGTCAGCCTGGGATGACTGCATGTTAGTATGGGGAGCATTGGAGGTGGAAGGGAAGCTGGGGGGACGTCTGCCACTCGACTCGGAGCACCAATTCGCCGTGTGGGCGGCAGATGGTGCAGAGTGGTGAGCGAAGGCCAGCGAAATGGCGGCAGAACAGTTCCGTGTCAATGGTGCTCCAGTCGGTGACGAGCTGGAACTGGGACAACCTGGCTGCGGCTTTTGCAGAAAAGGAACGTTGATAGTCATAAAAAGAGCACCCACCATATTTGTGGCCTAGGTCGACTATCGCGTGGAGGTACAGGTCGAGTTCCTCCCTCCTGTCGGGGTTGGCTGAACAGAGCACATCTCTGAACATCCCGAAGGCCAATACGAATTCGGTGATCAAGAGCTTACGGCTGAGCCTGGGATCTTTGGCCTTTAGAACAATAGAGATGTCCCCCCAGGAGTACGATTTATTCTCTGCCATGTCCTGGACGGAAATGAGCAGAGACGCTAAATTCACGTCCTTGCCGTCCAGGATGTCCTTCCTGATGCCCGCTGGGACAAGGTGGGAAGGGGGGACGGTGGTGCTACTGCCCGGGGTACCTATGAGAGTGGGTACTGCGACAGCCGTGGAGACTGGGGTTGCTGGTGGTGAGGTTGGACGTGTTTCCAGGACCCCTACTCTAAGCCGGACGTCGGTGAGTGATGTGGCTAGCGAAGCCACTAAGTCGTGGAGCTGGGTGATGGCGGAGGATATGGATTGTAGAGACGCTTGTGGATCGGATGGGGCAGCCGCTGGTGGTGGGAACAACAGCCGAAACAGCTCGGCTTTCCTGGCGGTGGCAGGGTAAGGGATGCCTTTACGGGGAAGTTTGGCCGTAAGCCTGGGGATGGTCCATGCCCTGAGGGGCTGCGTAGAGCCGTCCGGGGTGCCCGCGAGGGGTGATGGTGGGTCGGAGGCGAAGTCCTTGCTGTCGGCCTGCGACATGTTGTCGGCTAGGAGAAGGGGAATGCATATGTTATAGAATAAGAAGCCAGATAGGAGGGGATAGAGAAGTCTAGGCAACGGGGAATGAAAAGGAGAGCAGTGAGGATAGGGCAAGGAGCGATAGGCGTAGATGACAGATTAGTTTGCGTACGAGCGCGGTTGAGTGAAAATTTGGAAAACTCAAAAGAATGCGCGGCAACTGAGGTGAGCCAGGAGGTGACTGGCTAGGTAACCGATAGCTCAGGTGCCGTCTGTGCTCGGCTCAGACTGATGAACCAGAGCCCCCAGGGCGTGCTGGGGCGGGCCGCAAAGGTCTGGTATGCTAAGTAAGAATGTTTCGATCTGTAGTGGTTGACGTGTGGCCGGTCTGCTAACCCTCGCACTGCCAGCAAGGTGGATGTTAAGCGACCTTGTCTGTGTGGTGAAGGATCTCGGATCGCTCTTCGAAAACAGAGTGTAATGCACAGAAGTATGTGACAGTCACTAGCGCCTCATGAGCGGTCGAATTGATGTATGTGAAGAAACCTATGTCGTGAAAGAGTGCGAGAAGAAAGCAAGGAGGGGCCTTGCATTGTTTTACGCACCTGTCTGGTGCGCCGGTAGTTGGAGTCTGGTAGAGGTCGAGACGTGGGTCGACCGGAAACCTGAGACAAGGGTGACACGGAGACATGTATCTATGTGTGAATAAATGACATATTCCCCCCTTTTTCTTTTATTTTCTTTTATTTTTAATTTTTTTTACCTGGGAAGAATAGTGTCCGAACCTGGAGGAGGGTGGACCAAGTGAAGCTTAACTGTAACCTGACCTGTGTGGGGAAAGTGATAGAGAAAACGGTGAGTAGCCGTGTCGCTACTGGAGATGAGTGTCTGATTTTGAACCACTTGTCGAATGCTCGCAGCGATTGCGAGGAAAAGCAGCCTTGCTGAGAGGCGAAGGAAGGAAAGTTTGTGAAATCGTGAGTATGTAGGGATGACCGTGGGAGATGAACATGAAGTAATTAAAGTCAGATGCGTATGTGATGCATGAGAAAGTTGCATTTTGTTTTTTTTTGGAACGACTGGGTTAGTAAAGGATCCGAATCTTGGAGCCGACGTTATGACTGGATTCGGATCGGTCGAAATCTTGATGGTGCGGATCCGAGCCGTTCGAGCCGGTGGTGCGACTATGCTTGGATCGGACGTGTTTAGCGAGGGATCCGAACCTTGAGCCGATGCTACGACTGCGTTCGGATCGGATAGAATGGTTCGTAGCTAAAGATCCGAGTCGGACGAGCCGGTGCTGCGACCGGGCTCGGATCGATTGGAAATGCCATAGGTCCGAAAGTTTGAGCCGATGCTACGACTGACTTCGGATGGTTAGAAGTTTGATGTTTAGAAGATCCGAGCCAATGAGCCGCTGGTGCGACTGTGCTCGGACCAATCGTGGATGCGAGAGATCCGAATCTCTGAGCCGATGCTGTGCCTGTATTCGGGCTGACAACGGGTGCAAGAGGAGGGGTTTTGAATTGCCGGGTCCGAATCATAGCGCCGGAGATACGGCTGGACTCGGACGGCTGTTCAGTGTTTCCAAGTTGAAGGGGCTTGTGGTTGCCGAGGGTCCGACCTGTAGTGTCGATTGTTGCGACTAGGGCTGGACCAGACTGCTCGGTGTATGATGTGTGTAGTAGGAGGTGTGAGGCATCAGTAAGGTGAAGGGAGAGTATCGTAGGAGGTGTAGGGCATCAGTGACTAGGGATGAGGAAATGAAGTGTGGGATACCAGTCCGACGACTGGGTATCGGATGTGCGACTTGAGGTAAGAGGTTTGCGAGCTGCGAGTAATTCGTACAACAGTTCTGTGAGACGTAGTGTCTAGGCGGGCCGTTACAGTGGTAACGAACGTGCGACTGGGTTCGACAGACAACTGGACTAGTCGGTAAACATATGATGCAGACGGAAAACACGGGGTTATGAACCGTGTGATTTGTACAAGAAAAATGTGTATCGGCGCTACGATTCGTACGAATGGTAACGACCGGTCCTACCTGCGACAGCGAGCGGGGATACAATCAACTGCGAGCGAAGCTGGAAGGTACGAAGCAACTACACAGATGTTGCGAGTCGTATGGCGTCGGCTGATGACGACGAATACCGCGCACTAGAGCCGACACTGACCATCGTGGATGGTCTGAATAAGTACCCCTCGAACTCCTCCCATAATTTCAGGCCAGCATACTGGCCTTCCTATATATATATATATATATATATATATATATATATATATATATATATATATATATATATATAATGTGTGTGTGTGTGTGTGTGTGTGTGTGTGTGTGTATGTATATATATATATATATGTATGTACAAAAATAAATATAAATAATTTTTTTCCATATATAAAAGTATACATAAAAAATGTATAATAAATAAGGGCATATACTGTCAACAAGCACACATGTAGATACACATCCATAGTGCCATACTGGTATTAGATGGAGGTGCAGAGAGCATGGATACTTTAGACCAGGGATATGCAATTAGCGGACCTCCAGCTGTTGCCAAACTACAAGTCCCATGAGGCATAGCGAGACTCTGACAGCAGCAAGCATGACACCCAGAGGCAGAGGCATGATGGGACTTGCAGTTTTGCAACAGCTGGAGGTCCGCTAATTGCATATCCCTGCTTTAGACAATTACGTTAAAAACGTAAAAAAAACATACACGCTTGTAAACGCGCAAATATACAAAAGATAGTCTAGAGATGGAGCACACACATGAAGATTATGCTCGCATCCAGACTAGAAAGAATAAAAACAAAACTTGATGCTGCCAAACCATAAGGTTACCAATGTGTGATGTATCTGGTATGTTTAAGGGGCTATGTCAATAATGGTCAGGACAGATGGTAAGGACATTTATAAAAGGATATTAATTTCAATGCCCTCGTTAAGGCCCCCGGGCGAGAGGCTATCAAGGGTGTATATCCAGTAATTTTCCCTTTCACATAGCCTCTTGTAACGTTCTGCCTTAGTCAGATGTTTGGATATGGTCTCTATAACCCTAACACGGAGCCCCAAGGAGGACTGCTGGTGGAATTCCTTAAAATGCCTAGCGACAATATATTTGTTGCGGCCTTTTTCTACAAAATTGCGATGTTCCCCAAACCTTTTTCGAAGAGTACGAAATGTGCGGCCAACATAAAATAGGCCGCAAGGACACGTCAGGCAATAAATCACATACTCAACTGAGCATGTAAAAAAATCGGGTATAATATATTGCTTGCCTTTGCACATAAAATCTTTCTGTCTGGATGACATGTTTACACGTGAGGCATAAGGCTTTCTTGCACTGGTACATTCCCTTCACATTAAAGACTGTCAAGGAAGCACTAGCGGTGGACCCTGATGAATTTAATTTTACTAGGGGCTATTTAGGCCTTAATATATTTGGCTCTTCTATTGCTAACTATTGGTTGATCTGTGAGTGTTGGTCTGAGGTGAGGGTCCTCATTCAATATGGACCAATGTTTAACCAAAATCCTTTCCATTTTCCTGAATTGGCTATGAAACTGGGTAACGAAGCGAACTGGTTGCATGTTATTGTCTGTTCTTGTAATTCTGTCACTCCTGACATCAGTTTTGAGATGTTGTTGGAATGCTCCTTCCACTAGCTCATCTGGGTAACCTTTCTCTATGAATTTGGTTTTAAGCATTTGGCCATGGGTGGGGTAGTCTTGAAACCGAGTACAGTTGTGTCTTAATCTACAGAACTGGCTCCTAAATATGTTGTTCACCCAGTGTGGATGATGACAGCTCCTATAATGTAAAAAGGAATTGCCCGAAGTAGGCTTGGTGTCGTTTTGAGCACATATGGTATGTTCATCATGAGACTGCTCCAAATCCAAGAAAGTATGTTTGTTCTCATCTGTTACTGCAGTAAAGGACAGACCCATATTATTGGAGTTACAATGTTGCAGAAATCCTGGGATTAGGGTGTCGGGCCCATCCCAAATGATAACTACATCATCTATGTAGCGGCCATAAAATACTAAATGGGAAGCGTAGGGGTTATTTTGCCAGATGTAGAAGTGTTCCCAGTAACCCATTGTGAGGTTAGCATAACTGGGGGCAAAGTTGGCCCCCATAGCTGTACCCTGAATTTGAATGTAAAACTCGCCATTAATTTCAAAGTAATTGTGGGTTAGGCAGTATTCCAACATATCCAAAAGAAAATGTACTTGCTGGGTATTCAGTACTAGATCCTCATTGAGGTAATGTGTTGCTTGTAGGTCTACTTTATGAGGAATTGATGTATATAAGGAGACTACGTCTAAAGAGAGCCAACGGTATGAGGGCTCCCAACGATACTGTTGTAACATTTTTAGTAGTTCGATACTGTCTTTAATATGCAAGGTTTTACTTACCTCCTTCATAAAAAGAAATCAGGTTTGTCTGACAACTTCTGTCTTTCATGAATCCA
The DNA here is from genome assembly GCA_029206835.1 of Rana muscosa. Classification (NCBI taxonomy): domain Eukaryota; kingdom Metazoa; phylum Chordata; class Amphibia; order Anura; family Ranidae; genus Rana; species Rana muscosa. The sequence goes on along the minus strand of CM055120.1, from coordinate 269,029,951 downwards.
TGCTGTCTGTTGCTTAGTTTATTCCAGCAAGAACTCATCTATGTGGTCTTTTTTATTAATCTCTCCAGTATCTTCCCAACTATAAAAGTTAAACTAACAGGTTTATAGTTACTTGTTAAAGACTTTGTTCCCTTTTTAAATATAGGCACCATATTGGCCCTGCGCCAATCCAGTGGTACTATTCCTGTTATTGAGTCCCTAAAAATTAGATACATTGGCTTTGAAATTACAGAGCTCAATTTTTTTAGGATCCGTGGGTGTATGCCATCTGGTCCAGGTGCTTTTATCCACCTTTTATTCTGTCTAAATATTTCTGGACCATATCACTTTTGAGCCATTGTGGATTTGGGGCTGTGTCACTACCACCCCCCTTATGGACATGATCTCCCCCATACACCATTGTATACACAGAGCTGAAGAAAGTATTTAATAAATTAGCCTTCTCTTTGTCCCCAGTCACCCACTCTAGATTATTTTGTAAAGGGCCTACATGCTCAGACCTGACCTTTTACTATTAATATATTTGAAGACTTTTTTGGGGTTTGTCATATCTTTTGCAATCTGTCGTTCGTTTTGAATTTTTGTATCCTTGATTTCCTTATTACATATCCTGTTATATTCAACTTTTCAGTGGCAGCAGACATCCCTTCCCTATTTAGGGATCTGACTGACCTCCATCATCTCTTCCCTTTACAAAGCAAATTATCTGACTTTATTTGCTAAGTTATTAGAAGATGTGCAGGCATAGTCTAATGCAAATTCTTCATTGATGGGTAGGATCGCCTCAGTGAAGAGGAGTCCCTACCTAGGCTACTGTGTTTTTTTCGCAATTTGCTTATCCAGGTCCCTATTCATGCCGCGCGACAGTTTCAATCAACGAAAACGCACATGGATCATGTTGAATGAAAATGTTGTGAGTGTCCTATAAGACAAACAATCCATTTTTAATACAATATGGTCCCCTTGACTAGCTTACCTGCAGGTCCCGGATGAATGAATCTGAGTGGTCTGAACAAGCTGATGTAGGATCCTCGGACGGACCCCTTTTTTCTTTTCACATTCTTATTTCTTCCATTGTTTAGTTGACTCCTGCCAGCTTTGGCTTCATGTTCTCTTAGCCCAAATTGTATCCCCCCCCCCTTTTTTCTCTTCTTATTCAAGTTGGCGATGTCTACATTGGGGGACTTTAAGTCACTCTTGCGGGACTGTAATAATGCTTGGTAACGATGTATCCTTTGTGGATTGTGATCGCTGGATGCAGGCTTTTCTACCTAGGGGGCCTACTCCCAGAGATTATGCTTTGTGGTCTCGACCTGAATACCTTGGGTTATTGACCCACATGACCCGGGGTGATTGTGTTAGAGACCACCCCTCAGTGTTTATAAGGTTCCTAGTCGTTTCTATATCCATGTTATAGCACAAAACATATTATTCCTGCTCTTTTATGTGACTAAATGCTCACCTGTGAGTTTAGAGAAGACCTCACTCAATTGCCAAGCTATTCTGTAACCTTGTTTTCCCCTACTTATGTACCATATTTTATTGTAAATACAGCACATGCAAGGATTATTCGCTGCTCTGCACAATGTTCATATTGCTTTTACTCTTTAACCACTTGACCACTGGGCACCTTAACCCCCCCCCTTCCTAACCAGTCCAATTTTCAGCTTTTGGTGCTCTCACATTTTGAATGACAATTACTCAGTCATACAACACTGTACCCATATGAAATTTTTGTCCTTTTTTTCACACAAATGGCTTTCTTTTTGGTGGTATTTAATCACCATTGGGTTTTTTATTTTTTGCGCTATAAAAGAAAAAAACTGAAAATTCTGTAAAAATAAAAAAATGATTTTTTCTTCGTTTCTGTTATAAAATTGAGCAAATTAGTAATTTTTCTTTAAAAATTTTGGCTAAAATTTATACTGCTACATATCTTTGGTAAAAAAAAAGTACAAATTGGTGTATATTATTTGGTCTTTGTGAAAGTTAGAGTCCACAAGCTATGGTGCCAATATCTGAAAATTGATCACACCTGAAGTACTGACGGCCTATCTCATTTCTTGAGACCCTAACATGCCAGAAAACTACAAATACCCCCTAAATTACCCCTTTTTGGAAAGAAGACATTTAGGTATTTAGAAAGAGGCATGTTGAGTTTTTTGAAGACATTTTTTCCCACAATTCTTTGCAAAATCCAGATTTTTTTTCATTTTTTTTTTTTCAAAATTGTCATATTAGCAGGTTATTTCTCACACATAGCATATGCATACCACAAATTACACCCCAAAACATTCTGCTATTACTCCTGAGTATGGCGAAACCACATGTGTAAGACTTTTACACAGCGTGTCCACATACAGAGGCCCAACATGCAGGGAACGCCTTCAGGCGTTCTGGAGCATCCAGGCCAATTCTCACATTTCTCTCCTACATAAAAATAATAATTTATTAACTAGAAAATTACATAGAACCCCAAAACATTATATATGTTTGGGGAAAAAAAAAACAGTTTTGTGCTTTAAAAAAAAAAAAAAAACAGTAAAGTTAGCCCAATGTTTTTGCATAATGTGAAAGATGAAGTTACCCTGAGTAAATAAATACCTAACATGTCACCCTTAAAAATTGCACACGCTCGTGGAATGGCGCCAAACTTCGCTACTTAAAAATCCCTATAGACGACACTTTTACCGGTTACATGTTTTGATTTACAGAGGTCTAGGGCCAAAATATTGCTCTCGCTCTAACGTTCGCAGCAATACCTCGCGTGTGGTTTGAACACCGTTTTCATATGTGGGTGGGGCTTGCATATGCGTTCGCTTCTGCATGTGAGAACACGGGGACGGCCCTTTAAAAAAAAAAAATTATTGTTCATTTTACTTCATTTTAGTTTGACACTTTTTTTCCCCAAAAATCTATTTTTTGATAACTTTTATTCCTACAAGGAATGTAAACATCCCTTGTAATAGTAATATGGCATGACCGGACCTCTTTACAGTGAGATATGGGGTCAATAAGACCCCACATCTCACCTCTAGGCTGGGAAGCCTGAAATAAAATAAAAAAAACAAAAACGATCCTGGCTTTGATCGTAGTGGTGAGTCGGTAGAAGCATCGGAGGGCGGCGGGAGGGAGAGGACGTCCCCTCTTGCCTCCCATAAGAACGATGAAGCGGCGGAACAGCCGCTATGATCGTTCTTATGTTGTAGGGAATCGCCAGCTGAAAAAGCTGATGAATGATGCCTGTAGCTGCAGGCATCATTCAGATATCCCTGCATAAAGTCAAGGACGTCATATGACGGCCGGCGGGCATGAAGTGGTTAAAACGCATTTTTTTTTTTTTTAACAGTTGTCCATTTATACAATATTTCTAACACATGGCATGTACATACCCAAAGTAGATTCTCCTACTCCTGAGTACGGCAATACCACATGTGAGACTTTCACAGCCTGGCCACATACAGAGGCCGATTACAGCCGGGTATTGCCGGTGTGACGAACCCTCTGTCCTCAAACCGAACTTGGTCCGCCGTCAATGCTTGCTCTATCCATAACCAGCACCATCCAAGACTCTCATGCCCCCCCCAGTCACCAGGCAACACCTCCAGTGTAGAGTGGCAAACAACAAACTGCTTTTCACACATGAACACAACAGATATCCACTTCAAAACACTTCCCTCGCACCATTGGAAAACAGGGTGGGTTAAACTGTCCAATGATAAAAATAAAAAGTAAAATCAGCCAGCGCAAATAACCCTAAACATACAGCAGCTGAAACACTGAGGTTCAAAATATCAACTCCCTATCAGAAAATATAAAAAGGCAGTGCAGCGCAAACATAAAAAACACACATATGATAAAAGACTACAAAGGATAGAGATGGTCCAAGAGTCTTTCTTTGAGGAGCAATAAACTAAAAAACACCAATATGTGTTCAGTAGGTGACTTCTAGATTCTTTATAGTGACTTGTGTGACGACCTCCACCACTAGTAATGGTTAGCAGCTCACCTCAGCAAGTGGACCCCTGAGCTAGTCAGTCAGGCCACTTAAGCAGTTCCCCCTCCGGGAGATAAACAGACATCCAGGCTATACTGAATCCACATCAGGTAGACAAGGTGTAATTAGAGCGCTGATCAGTCTCACAGCCAGTAATCCAGACAATCAGATCCAGGAGGCCAGATATAGAATGAAAAGCAAAGAAATCTAGTGCTCTCCGTCTAAAAGGATTTAATGATCATAAAAACAAGAAATAAACGTACAAAATTAGCACTGTGCCTCAGTGCGGAGGATGTGCAGCATGTCAAAGTGTATCCAACGGATGTCAGCATGGGACGCGGGTGACTTCACGCAGAATCACGTCGTTCCGCACGCGTTATGTCCAGGGGCGGGACTTCATCAGCGGCAACGTGACGATTTCCTCAACACTAACACAGGAGGAGACCCCAGATGGGTTGACTCAGAAGTTAGTCAGTTCCAGTCCCCCAATGCCGGTACCCACACAGTACCCCAAATAAATTATCCCAAACAGAGCATTACTTACCCAGCCAACCTCTGCCTTTCTCAAAGAACATGCCCGCCGCTGGGGAGAGGCCTGTACTGGCCGTTCTCCCTGGAGTCATTTCAGCTGCTGGCGAGAAGACAGGGTGACTGGGCTCATTCCATCATGCTGTTGGGGATCTGGGCAGACTGCCCAGCATCCCTGGGGTATACAAGTGGGGACTTAAGTCCCATCCACTTGTGGTAGGTGAAAATCCCCCAGTGCTTGCAAAGCAAGGCTGACATCCTCCTGTCTCAGTGTCACACCATTTTCTGGGGTTGTGTCAGTGAAGACCAAAGTCCCATCCACTACCACAGGAACTCCCTCCGCTGTTAGTTGAGAGCAGAGGCCAGCAGCACTCTGCTCTGTTGCCATCTCTTCTGCTGGGTTGCTGTGAGTGGAGACTGCAGTCCCATCCCCTGATATCAGCTCAAGCTGCAGTTGTGTGTAGGGGCCAGTAGCATTCTGCTCTGTTAGCACTTCAGCTGAGGACCCCACAATCATCCACTAACTGTTGGGGAGGGAGGCCGACTGCCCCGCCTCCCTGGAACTCTAAAGTTGTTGCCGGTGCTGGACAGAAGTTGGTAGCACTCTTCCCTGTTGCCAGCACTTCTGCTGGTTTTCTGTTAGTGGAGACCACAGGCCCATCCACCGACACCAGATCAAGCTGCAGTTGTGAGGTGACGACTGCATTCTCTCCTTGGATCCTGATCTGCAGCTTGGGACAGACTGCCACCTCCTCACCCTGGGCCTCCAGAATCTCTTCAGGTGTGGGGCAGAGGTCTTGGACCCTCTGTTCGGTTGCCAGCACTTCTGCTGGTGGTTTGCTAGGTGGTTCCTCCTCTACAGAAACGTCTATTACATCCCCAGTCTCTGGAATTGCTAAAAGTGTGGGAAAGAGGTCTTGGACCCTCTGTTCGGTTGCCAGTGCTTCAGCTGGAGAAGTTTGTTCTAACTCCATAGATGCTGCTGGCAGAAAATCCCATGTCCCTGTCAGTGTTGTGGGAGCAAGGCCCAACTGTCTCTTCTCTCAAGAAGGCCGAAGCCACTGTTGGTGTTGTGCAGAGGTTAGCAGAGCTCTGCCCTGTTGTCAGCACTTCAGATTTGGGAACTGTAATCTCTGTAGTTTCCACTGCCAATTCTCTGGCATGCTGCTGAAAGCATTCTAGTAGTTTCCTGTATGCCCTTTCCAGATGCTGTTCCTTCCTTGGCAAATAGTCTAGATCAGGTTTAAGCTCCGAGACCCCTGCAAGACCGATCATAGCCTCTCTGTATTCTCGCAGGTCCTCAAGGGTAGGTTCCCCTTCATCGCCAAACACAAAACAATCTGTAAGGCTCTCCCACAGCAATCCAGGGCCACCAAAGTCATATGCCTCCAGAGAGCATTCTGTTCTCTCCTAAATATTCCTCCTCCGCGTGCCATTGCAGAGCTTGATACCGATTGTCCAGCTCTATCTCCTGCTGGACCAGCCTGTCAAACTCAGTCACCCATTGCTCCTGGGGCCGCTCTCCCAGGAATTGCATCCGTAACTTCCGATGTTCACTGGCCTGCTGCTCTGGGGTTGGAAAGCACTTGCCTTGTTGCATACCAGCAACTTGGAGGGCTCTAATCCAGTGTCTTACCCAAATCTGCTGCCTGACCTCCAGGTATTCATCCGCAGACACAGACCTGGTGTATGCTGAAATGACGATCTGCAGCAGCCCCAGAACTCTGATGCCAGATCCATATCTCCGCTGGGGTGACTGAAGTCTGCTAACCTGATCTTGGAGCCAGGTGGTTTGGACGTCTTCACAGCCAGGAAGCATGATCCCGCTGCTGCCAACCAGTTGTGACGAACCCTTTGTCCTCAAACAAAACTAGGTCCATCGTCAATGCTTCCTCTATCCAGAACCAGCACCATCCAAGACTCTCCAGCCCCCCCAGTCACCAGACAACACCTCAGTATAGAGTGGCAAACAGACTGCTTTATTTTCACACATGAATGCAACAGATATCTCACTTTAAAACACTTCCCTCCCACCCTTGGAAAACAGGGCGGGTTAACCTGTCCAATGGCAATGGACACACAGGTCAGGTGTGTTCAAACTTCTCATCAGTAAACGGTCTTATCGGCAGTGGGCTTCTGGAGGACTCCCCCCCCCTCCCTCTTTCCTCACAGCAAGACACTTACACATCCTATAATAGTTCAGGCAGACCGCCACAATAGACAATAGAATACAGTCACACCCCAAACCATCACAGCAAATAGTCAAACAGCAGGAGACACACAATATATACATTTTTCCAAGTCATCTTCTAGGACGGCTTACAGAGAGATAGGCTCCTCCCACCTAGAACAGGAAACGCATGATCCACATCATAAAAGCATCACTCATGCATTAGCCCCTCAGTTTTTTTGTCTTAGGCCAGACAGGAACTATCCAGTGGATGTTTGTTATTTTTGGCCTTCGTGCTAGGCGGCAGGGGCCTCCCGACGTCCATACCCAGGCAACAGGGGTAGTTCCCCTGGGGTATGAGTCAGTTTGGGCCACCCAGGAGACCTGAAACAGGGGTCGTGGGTGATGGTAAGGGGACCCCACCTCCCAATTTTGATGTATCCTCAGTGAGGTTACCTGTGAGGGGTGGAGGAGGTGATCCGGTGGGTCCATCCACAGCACAGCAGGGTGTACTGGTGGCAGCTCTGTCCAGGCGGAGGCTCGGGCCGCCGTGAGCCGGTATCCTTCCTGGCCATATAGATCTCCATGGGGAGTTTCTATCCCCAGTACACGTGTGGTGCTGGGGCGCACAGTAAGAGTGTCACTTCTGGCGCGGAAGGCAGGAAGTGACACGGCAGGAATTCCAGCGGCAGCCATCTTGGTACACCCAGAAGAAGCCCTAGTATAGGATAACAGACGCGCTGTGCGGTAGGGCGGCGTCTGATCCACAGCGCCGCCCCGGACCTCCACTCTTATGTTTAAAAGAGACCCACACTAGAAGATGGCGCAGAGGCTTCCAGGTGCAACATGGAGCTACCAGGATCCGGAGAAGCAAATCTGGAGGCGCCATTGGTCGAATCTGGCCCTAAGGTAAGAAAATAGGGGGCAGACTGCTGCTTTCCTTTTCTTACCCCCTGTGGTGGCGGCACAGGGGGCATTTGTTTATTCCGGAGCCTGTTTGTTTATTTTATGCTGATGGTGGACAGACGTCACACATTCTAGCATAGGCTCCGGTGGTGGGTACTTCTCAAAATTCTTAGACTAGAATAGAGTTGTCCACGTGGTGTTTCTGGTTTGGGTATTTACTTCAGTGTAAGTAATCTACAGGCGCTTGTCATTTGCTGTATTACAGGACAAGACCCACGAGCCCAGAGATAAAACAAACGCCGAGAAAAAGATGCCCAATATGTACCAAGAAGATGCTGTATGGGTGGAAAAAGAATGCTTGTCAGGCCTGTATAGACAAGCTTATCAAAGGAGAAACAGGCCCTGTCCTCAAGAGGTTTATGGACTCGTTAAAATCAGGGATGAAACAGACGTTTCAGTCCTTTCACTCAGCAAGAGACACCTGCTGAAGCTAGCCCAGGTACTTCAGGCACCAGTACTACCGTGAGGCCAGGAGTCATGGCCCAGGTACGGGCAGTCCACCAGCATAGAGTCCTGGAGGAACAGGAGGACACCTCAGGGTCAGCTTCAGAGTCTGAGGAGGTGGACCATAGTGAGGAAGGGCCAGGCAAGATGCAAAGATGCCTTTTTCCTTCAGAGGAAACAAGAGCTTTTGAAAGCGATCTACGACACCCTGGAACTGGAGTCTCCAGAAAACCAGGAGTTGTCGGTACATGATCTCCTATATGAAAGCCTTCAACCTAGACGGGGTAGAACCTTTCCGGTGCACACGTCCCTAAAGGAGACAATACTTCAGGAATGGAGGAAGCCGGAGAGGTGAGTCTTCTTCCCTAAAAATTTAAAAAGAAGGTTCCCTTTTAAAGAAGAGGATACAAAACTGTGGGAGAAGTGCCCCAGACTGGACGCTTCCGAAGCTAAAGTTTCTAAGTGTTCAAAACTTTCCTTTTGAGGATACAGGCACCCTAAAAGACCCAATGGACAGGAAGGCGGAAGGGTATTTAAAGAAAGCGTGGGAAGCTTCCTCCGCCAACTTTAGACCCGCACTAGCCACTACATGCGTGGCTCGTACGCTTGATTTGTGGCTTAAACAGCTCCGCACAATTCTGGAGTCAGATACTCCTAGGGAAGAGATTTTGGATGCTTTACCCATGCTAAATAAGGCAGTGGCCTATATAGCTGATGCATTGACGGAGACAGTTATATTCTCGGCCAGGTCCACAGCATTGATTAATGAAGCCAGGAGGGGCTATCTGGCTAAAGACCTGGGGAGGAGACTCTGGGTCAAAGACAAGACTCTGTTCCCTCCCCTTTAATGGAGATTTGCTCTTTGTAAAGGAGCTGGAATCCGTCCTAGAGATGTCGGGCGATAAAAAGAAGGGGTACCCTTTTACCAAAAAACTACAAAGGAGGAATTTTCGTCCCTTTTCAGGTGTCAAGTGAAAGGAACTCTCACCGGGGGGGATAGGAGACAGCATAACAGAGGTTTTGCAGCCCAAGACCAGAAAGGAGGTTGGCAATACAGGAGGGGAAGGGGCAGAGGTTGTTTCCTCTAAACCCTCCCAGCCTAAGGACACTTCCCAGTGACTCAGTCTGTCATGTGGGGAGAAATTGGGGTCATTCCTCTCACAGCGGCAGACCATCTCCAACAGCCGTTTTATCCTGGGTCTGATCGAGTCAGGATAGAACTTTTTGGCTGCCCCCCTCAAAAAAAATTCATGACAGGTCTCCCAAAAGACGTGGAGAAAGCCACAGCTATGTCTTCCCTCCTACAGAGTATACTGGAGGAGAAGGTGATAAGATGACAAAATTGGGCACACTTGGTCAAATCTCAAAGCATCCCGTTTAAATGGATATGATGGAGGAGAAGGCAAATGGGTACACTCAGTACCCTGGGACTTTTAAATTACGGTGCTTGGTAGAGAAAAACACAAAGATAAAATCTTAAAAGATTGAATTTTATTACAATACAAGTACAAAAATACATAAAATAACCATCCTTGCAGATGTGTGGCTCAATGGCCAAAAAGTGCGATTCACTGCTAGGTTGCCACTCGACTAGTTTCGCTACACAGAGCTTCCTCGGGAGTGATTGAAACTATAGCAGATTACACTGAAAGCACAGAATACACAAAATTAGCATAGGGATTGGTTAGAGAATACATGCATTTGCAATAGATTTGTTGGAAAATGTATTAGGGAATGCATTGCAGGCATGACCCCATTAAGTTAACATAATTTTTTAAGGGTAAGTATTAACATACGTAATATATCATGGCCCATACTGAACATCAAGCATATATATGTATATACAGGCACTCACCAATTTGCGGATTATTAAATCGTCAAAAGGACAGAAGTGAGAGAATTTTCTTTCAAAAACCAAGAACATTACCACATTTTCATAATTAAAGAAAAATTTGTGCAAATTGGTGAATTTCAGAAGCGCAGAATGGGTCATGAAGCAAATTTACAGCATTTGTTGCACTCATTTTTTTTTTTTTTTTTTAATTGAGTGCAACAAATGCTGTAAATTTGCTTCATGACCCATTCTGCGCTTCTGAAATTCACCAATTTGCACAAATTTTTCTTTAATTATGAAAATGTGGTAATGTTTTAAGATTGTTGTGTATAATATTTCTATATTGGCTCTTTTTTCTTTAGCAACGGTGATTTTTGATGGCGACCAAATATGGAGTATATCCACAGACAGTCATTCATTTGACTGTCACTTATTTACCAGATTGTTCCATGGAGCATTCTCCCTTTCCAGGTTCATCCTCTAACCCTCCTTAGTGCAACCTTACGGACGCCCGGGGCCCCCATTAAGATTCTAGTCGTTATGCCAATCGACTGACTACTGGGGTGCCCATTGCTAGCTGGCCTGTGCTATTCAGTCTCCAGTTCCATCCTTGTTTTCCAACCCTTTTGTGCAACACACGCCTTCCCATTATTTTTTAATCTTGGGCCTTCCCTTTTCCAAGATGGCGCGGCTGACTTCAGCAGTACGGGGGATGGTGACGCACACGTTCCAGGACGTGTGACACGCCACGCCGTCTGCTGTTCAAATGACTCATGCGAAAGCCCAATCACTGGGCTGTGAATGCGTCAAGCACAGGCTGCTGAGTACGTCCGCGCCGCGGCGATTGTGTCAGACGTCGCCGCGGCGGGGGTATAAGTGCGGATTTGCCGCTGACACTGCCAGGATCCCTCCCCATACTAGGGGAGCTGGACGCATCCGCCTAACCATTAACACTGAGGTAGGTGCTTCATGGATAGTCCTTATCCGCTCTGATTCCCTGTTCTCACAGGGAATCAGAGCGGATAAGGACTATCCATGGCGCTTACCATGTTCTCTTTTTCTCGTTCTTTTTTTCAGCCGACAGTGAGTCTGCAACTTCTCTTCACCTGTTGAGGGTGGTATTCACCACTCCCATGCAAGCTACTCTATTTTTGTTTGAAATTCAAATAGGAGTGCTATCTCCTTTTGGTGTAATTTATCAATACCAAACGAAATTACTACAACATTGGCATATTGCTTATGATCTCAGTTACCTATGCATTCAGGTAGGATTTTTTTATCCTTCCTTCCTTTTTTAACCATTGCTGTTTTCTCACAATCTGATTTATTGATTTTTAGCCCTCTCTCCCCTGTATCATTATCATTATCTTTACAGGTTGAGCTTTACTTTGCTCTTTACCCCTGTGGTTGCAATACTATTGGTGGGTCACTAGATGTGGATAAGTGGTTGAATGACCGGTGGGAAATGTCGTTGTTCTTGAACTCGTGTTTTTTGAAAGAAAATTCTTTCACTTCTGTCCTTTTGACGATTTAATAATCGCAAATTGGTGAGTGCATGTATATACATATATATGCTTGATGTTCAGTATGGGCCATGATATATTACGTATGTTAATACTTTCCCTTAAAAAAATTATGTTATCTTAATGGGGTCATGCCTGCAATGCATTCCCTAATACATTTTCCAACAAATCTATTGCAAATGCATGTATTATCTAACCAATCCCTATTCTAATTTTGTGTATTCTGTGCTTTCAGTGTAATCTGCTATAGTTTCAATCACTCGAGAGGAAGCTCTGTGTAGCGAAACTAGTCGAGTGGCAACCTAGTGGTGAATCGCACTTATTGGCCATTGAGCCACACATCTGCAAGCATGGTTATTTTATGTATTTTTGTACTTGTATTGTAATAAAATTCAATCTTTTAAGATTCTATCTTTGTGTTTTTCTCTACCAAGCACCGTAATTTAAAAGTCCCAGGGTACTGAGTGTACCCATTGCCTTCTCCTCCTTCATACCTAATGAGAAGGTGATTAGCTTCATCCCCCCATCTCTAAGAAAAGAGGGGTTTTATTCTCAAGTTTTTCTGATAAAGAAGTCATCAGGAAAATTTCGACTGATTTTGAATCTGAAACAAGTAAACATGTACGTGAAGTACAGACGTTTCAAGATGGAATCAATCTACACCACCAGAGAGTTGTTAACCCCTGGGGTCTTCATGGTCTCATTAGACCTAAGAGACGCCTATCTTCATGTCCCCATTCGAAAGGCGTCCAAGCAGTTTCTCAGGTTTGCAGTAAGGAAGGGGTTCAGAACCCTCTATTTTCAGTTCAATGCTCTGCCCTTCGGCCTAGCGTCGGCTCCACGCATTTTTACGAAGATACTAGCAGAAGCTTTGGGGACGCTGAGATCGGAGGGAATTAAGATAATTCCCTATCTGGACGACCTACTGATCTTTGCAGATTCAGCAGACGAAGTGAGACGGAACCTGAGCAGAACTACCAAACACCTTCAGCAGCTAGGGTGGCTGGTAAATCAGGAGAAGTCACAGTTGGTACCTACTCAAAGTATTGTATACCTAGGATACCTAATAGACTCAAAGACGTCCAATATTTTTTTGACAAAAGAAAACGTAGAGACAATTATGACAGAGGTGAGCAACCTCTGCACATGCACAAGGACCTCAATTCAGGGCATAATGATGACAGCGGCCATTCCAGGAGTCCAGTGGGAACAATTCCATACTCGAGCGCTCATGCTTTCTCTCTGGGATGGAAAGACGTATTCCCTTCAGAGGGAGACGGAAATTCCGCAGGAAGTAAAACTCTCAATAGAATGGTGGTTGATCCCTGCAAACCTCTCTGCAGGTCGACTCTGGTCCCAACACTGTCCTCTGGCAGTCACCACGGATGCCAGCGGGCAGGGGTGGGGAGCCCATTCAGGCACACTGATGGCCCAGGGGCTCTGGAACCAGCAGGAAGCCAGCCTTTCCTCCAATGCGAGGGAGATGAAGGCGGTGCTAAAGGCCCTAGTAGCCTTTTGTCCGTCCCTAAGAGGAAAACATGTACAGGTCCTTTCGGACAACATTACCACGGTATGTTACATCAACAAACAAGGGGGTACGAGAGTCCCGGGTCTGATGAGGATAGCAGAAGAGATCCTTCAATGGGCAGAAGCAAATCTTTTATCCCTGTCTTCAATTCACTTAAAAGGGGAATTAAATTCTCTGGCAGATGCCCTAAGCAGAGAGACTCTGTCTCAGACAGCATGGTGCTTGAATCGAACAGTGTTCGAAGAAATAGCGCAGAAGTGGGGAAACCCACAAATAGACCTTTTTGCTACAAGGCACAACAGGCAGGTGAAACTATTTTACTCCCTACAGAGAGATCTTCTCAGTCTGGGCCTAGATGCCCTATCCCAAACTTGGGAGGCAAATCTGGTGTATGCATTTCCACCGTTTGCCCTCATTCCAAAGATTATCCGGAAGATAAGAGGTTCCAACACAAAAGTTATCCTGATCGCGCCATTTTGGCCGAAGAGGTCTTGGTTCTCAGGACTACTAAGACTCAGCATTACGGAACCTTGGAGACTGCCTTACAGGACGGACCTCTTATATCAGGGAGAGGTGAATCATCCAGAAGTGAGCTCTTTCTCTGACGGCCTGGCTTCTGAGGGGGAGTTGTTAGAGCTGAGAGGGTTATCGGCAAAAGTAATCAATACCATTATTGGCAGCCAGAAGCTGTCCACTAACGCAATCTACAATAAGATCTGGAAACAATTTGGGGCCTGGCGCATGCTCAACAACAGAGTGTCAGGAGCCATGGTCCCGGCGGTCCTAGATTTCCTCCAAGCCGGAGCAGATCTAAATCTTGCAGTTAGTACTCTTAAGGTACAGGTGGCAGCTCTGTGCAGCTTTTTAAACCAAAGACTGTCAGAAGAGCCACTGATCAAGAGATTTCTTGTATTCATCAGCCGTAAACGAGTCCCCAAATCAAGGAGGTTCCCTCCCTGGGACTTATCGACAGTGTTACAGGGTCTTGGTAAGACACCATTTGAGCCTATAGACGAACTGCCTATAAAACTCTTAACCTTGAAAACAGTAGTTTTGGTGGCCCTAGTCTCCGCTAGGAGAGTTGGTGAGATCCAGGCACTTTCAGTGATTGAGCCTTTCTGCACCATTTTACAAGACAAAATTATCCTCTCGCTGGATCCAGCTTTTCTCCCCAAGGTATCGTCTAACTTCCATAGGTCAGAAGAGATCGTGATACCATCATTTTGCGGAAATCCTAAAAATAACCAGGAAGCAGGATTTAATAAAATAGACGTCAGGAAATGCTTGATCGCCTACATAGAGCGCACCAAGGAGTGGTGACGTTCCACCAGCTTGTTCGTGTTGTTTGCAGGTCCTAACAAGGGGAAAGAGGCATCCAAGGGTACCATCGCCAGGTGGATGAAGTCGGCCATTGTGGAGGCATACAAGGCAGTGTCCCGCACACCTCCGTTAGGTATAAATGCTCATTCCACAAGAGCGGTTTCTACTTCTTGGGCTGAAAGGGCAGGAGCGTCTACCCTCCAGATCTGCAAGGCCGCAACCTGGTCCAGTTTCCAGACTTTCGTAAAGCATTACAGACTGGACCTGCTTGCCAGCCAGGACCAGTCTTTCGACAGAAAGTTGCTGCAGGCTGTAGTCCCGCCCTGATTAGGTAGTACTATATTGTCCTCTCTGTAAGCCGTCCTGGAAGATGACTTGGAAAAACAGTGTTATTACCTGTTAACTACTTTTTCCAGGAATCTTCCAGAACGGCGTCAGTTCCCTCCCTTTTTTTGAGGTGAGTAGCAATGTAAAGCATGGAGTAAAGATAAAGCTACGCGGAGGAGGGTTTATTGATTCTGAAGCCTTTGGTTATTTAATACTAAGGGGCTAATGCAATGATGTGGATCATGTGTTTCCTGTTCTAGGTGGGAGGAGCCTATCTCTCTGTAAGCCGTCCTGGAAGATTCCTGGAAAAAGTAGTTAACAGGTAATAACACTTTTTACGAGGTTCCAGTGTGGCTGTAAAGAGTCCGACTAGTACAGATCAGAATGGATTTATCATTCACCCTGTGCCCCTATTGGAAACACAGGGTGAATTACACATAAGAGGCATTGGGGAAGCTGGACAAGGAGCCTCCAGAGCTCTCCAGCGTAAGCTGAGTTCCACAAACCCCTGACCCAAAGTTACTCCTGTCACGGCTTGGTATGGCAGGGTATTGCGGAGGGATGGCTGGATGTGACTGCAATTGTCACAGAGCAGCGCTGTGGGCACTACAGATCCAGCCCACAGCGCTGCTGCCACCGATTTCTCCCCCTCTCCTCTCACACTGTACCGATCGTACACAGAGGGGAGAGAGGAACCGGCGTCATGACATGACGCCGGTTTGTTTACAAGTGATCGCTCTGTCATTTGACGTAGCAATCACGTGGTAAACGGCTGCTATCAGCGGCCATTTTCCACGATCCGCGGGGTCGTCTGGTCGGCTGGAACGCGATTCTGTGAGGATTTCAATGTACGCCCTCCCAGAATTAACGAACCCCCCTGTAGCCATCATTCGGCTATAGGGCGGTCGGCAAGTGGTTAATAAAATTTCAATAAAAACCATTGCAACAGAAAATATTTTTTAATTACCGTATATACTCGAGTATAAGCCGACCCGAATATAAGCCGAGGCACCTAATTTTACCACAAAAAATGGGAAAACGTATTGACTCGAGTATAAGCCTAGGGTGTCCATCTGCGTGCCTCACTGTGTCCGCGCGCGTGCCTCACCCGTAAAAAAATTATTTATTGGTAAAATCGGGAAAAAGGGGTACTCACATTATGTTAGACAATAAAAGCATTTAAAATGGCGCTTAGCCAGTAAAGAGCGATCCAAGTTATTGGAAGTGATGATGCGACGTGACTCCGCCCGTTTTACCAATAAATCAATTTTTTACGGGTTCACACTATGGGCATCCTTCTTTCTTCCTTTTTATAATCCTCACCTTCTCGGAGATCCACAAGGGACCATTGGAGCCATCCCCGATTTCCTGAGACTGCTACACAGTGGCACATACTGTGACCGCATCATACCCCCTGAGGGTATGAAGGATCTGGTGAGTGTAACATCTTAAACAATCACGGATAATCACATTCACGATACAGGTTACTAAAACAAGCACAGAAGTCACGAATTTACCTGTCACCAATTTTGGACTTTCTCAGCAATTGGACTTTATTTTATATGTATTTCTATCTCATGTTGAACATTTTACTTGCATCGCCAGAGTGTACCACAGATCACTTAAACACTCGTTCAACTGTTTAATTACTTGGGACTGAGCACAATCTCAGCTGGGTTCAGCAAACACCCGGCCGAGATAACATTTGAATCCATTGAAATCCATTGTAATTTTATTTAATTTATTTCTTCACACCGCATCTCTTACAGCATCACACCGGTAGCATTTATTTATTTGTTCCACAGCACCCTTACTAGCTAGTCCATAGCTAGCAAACACCCGGCCGAGCCGGAATTGGAATTTTTAACTTTTTATACTATTTATTCTTTTCAATCAGATCTTGTTACCCACTGGAACACTTATCAACACTATCACTTCTGAAGGGCACTACTATAGTTAAAGCAAACACCAGGCAGAGACGCACTATTTTTATGCTTCACATCCCAATAGTAACTTTAATTAGAGGTTTCACTCTGCATCTAAACTTAGGTTTTGAATACAGCACACTAAACTCAGGCTTTGTATATACTTTCACCGGATGGATACACAGTAAACACCAGGCAGAGCCTGCCTTACATTGTTTACATTTTTTACAATTTTTATTATTTTTACTATTTTCCATCTCCTAGCAGATTGGTTTATGTGAGAACAGCGCCACCACTACACCCCTCATTTTATTTTACATTCTTGCTCCACCTACCCAGGAGGCAGCAATAAGTAGAGGCAGCGGTTCGGATCACTGTGTTGAATTTGAAATCCTTTGCGCGGAGTCACCCCACTCTTTCCTTAACAACTGTAATGGTTCGGGTCTCTCAATGTGATGGCATCTTGGGAGACCCTGTGCAAGTGTGTCCTGTTCTGTGCAATGCTGTACCCTACGCTAAAACTTCACTTTTGAGTGGAAGCGTTCAAAACATTTACCAATGCAAAGACCAGGATTGTCAGGACAGCGTGGACAAAAATAACGGGTGTCACGCCTAAATCCGCGCTTGCTACAGACACATCTTTTTTGGGGGGCTCGTTGGGTAGGGGTACTCTCGAGGACATACGGATAATGCCTCTCATGCAGCCGGCTTACTGCATTTGGTTGGGGATGGTGAGGTGCAGAACCGCCTGGATACAGAAGTTCTGTGACTATCTCATCCTGGAATTTTAGGAGAGATAACGTCCCGCCTGAAGCTCTGTATAGCACATGAGCGTTCAGCAAAGCCAATTGGAATAGAGACACTTTTTTTGTACCAGCGTCTCGCCTTACGGTCAATTCGATACGGCGCCAACAACTGGTCGTTGAGGTCCACCCCTCCCATATTTTGGTTATATTCGTGGACACAGAGGGGTTTCTCCACAACACCAGTTGCCGTACGAATTTGGACTGTCGTGTCTGCATGAAGGGAGGTAAGAAGGAAAACATTCTTATTATCCCTCCACTTCATAGCGAGCAAGTTATTACACTTCAAGCAGGCTCTCTCCCCCAGCCTAAGACGGGAATCTACAAGCCTCTGAGGAAAGCCCCGGCGATTAGGTCGCACGGTGCCACATGCTCCAATCTGATGATCAAACAAGTGACTAAACAGTGGCACGCTCGTGTAATAATTGTCCACATACAAGTGGTACCCCTTTCCGAATAAGGGTGACACCAAGTTCCACACTATCTTGCCAGCGCTCCCTATGTAATCTGGGCAGTTGACCGGCTCAACCTGACTATCTTTTCCCTCATAAACCATAAAGCTCCATACATAGCCTGTTGCCCTGTCACAGAACTTATAGAGCTTGACCCCGTATCTGGCACACTTGCTGGGAAGGTACTGCTTGAAAGACAAGCGGCCAGAAAATTTAATCAGGGACTCATCAACGCAGACAACTTGATCGGGAATAAACAAGGCTGCAAAACGTTCGTTGAAGTGGTTTATGAGGGGCCGAATTTTGTAGAGCCGGTCGTATTCAGGGTCTCCACGTGGACGACAAAGTTTATTGTCATTGAAATGCATGAACCGCAAGATCTGCTCGTATTGTTTCCTGGGCATGGAGGCAGAGAACACGGGCATGTGGTCAATTGGTCTGCGTGGACCAATAAGCACGCAATGACGGGAATTTATGTGTGCCCATGTTGAGGGAAAGGCCCAGAAAGGTCTTAAATTCGGAAACCGTAATTGGTTTCCAATCTTTGGCAATAGAAGGCAACTAGAGACTAGCGGCGATGAATTGACCAGCATATAAATTACTCTGGTCCACAATAGATCTATAGAGACCTTCCGTGAAAAACAGCGAATAAAAATCAATTGGCATAAAATCAGCTGTTTCCACCTGAATACCGGCTTGGGCAGTGAATGGGGGAAGTACGGGTTCTGCAGAAGTGGTGGGGACCCAATCAGGATAGGTTAATTCTGCAGGATGGGCACGACGGGCCTGCCTTTGTCTTCTTGGTGGCAGCGGGACACTACTTGTGCTTGCCTCCTCGCCAGCTTGAACTGCACTCATGGGACTCGCCAGGTCACCACGTGATACTGCAGTGCTGGATGTACGCCCAGGCTGTACTAGGCCGCTGGTGCTTGCCAATTCACCAGAAGGAATAGCGGCGCTAGTACTACTCTGCTCCATGATACGAGAGCCCTGCAGTTCTTGCTCCTCAACAATCTCAGAAGATCGGGATCAGGTACGCCTGACCTTAGCAGGGACCTCATCTTCGTCGTCAGAGCTATCTGACATGGAGCCGCTGACTTCACGGTCTTCTACGGGAAGATATTCTGAGCCTGAATCTGACAGATGCGTGACCTTCTCTTCACTATCTGTCATGCTCAGAATCTCGTAGGCCTCTTTACTAGTGTACCTTCGATTTGCCATTTTGGGCTCTAAATTTAGGGGTACACTAGTAAGATTCACAGGTTAAAAAAAAGCACCTGACTGTCAGCAAATGTATCAAACACTTCAAAAAAAAAAACTGTTAGCGATCGCAGGGATCAGGCCTGTCTCTGCGAACGCTGCAGTTATGTGTGTTGTGTTTGGTAAGTGACAGTTATCGATCGATACTGCACTTGGGTGGGCTGGGCTGGGCGGAGGGGCTAAACGCAGGTGCTAGCAGGTATCTGGGCTGATCCCGCTAACACTGTGTTTTTGGGAACCCTAAACCGCTGGGGACGCTAGTATAGATCTGATCAGATATTGATCTGTTCAGATACTATACCACTAAGGGAGGTGTATGCTTTGCGCGTGGGTGTTAGCGTTACTGGCACTAACCTGACGCTGCCTGGGGCGACGCAGACCCTCTCTGGCGCTAAAACCTAATTGATATCAGCCGCCGGGCGATCAGAGGGTTAAACCTTTATTGGGTTATATACGGCGGGTGCCCTGATGCTATTAAAAGCAAACTAACCAACCAGCGTCACCCGTAAAACTTATATGGTAATCACTGGTGAAAGGGTTAACTAGGGGCAATCAGGGGGTTAAAACCTTTATTAGGTTATATATGGGGGTACCTGACGCTATATAAAAACCTGACGGGTAACCTAAATAACTAACTGGCTAACCAGTGTCGCCAGTAAAACTTATACAGTGATCACTGGTGAAAGGGTTAACTCTAGGGGCAATCAGGGGGTTAAAATAATATATGGGGGTACCGGACGCTATAAAAACCTGCGGCAAACCTAAAAATAAATAACTGGCTATTTAGGGCACCACCGGCACTAAATACAGCGATCGGAAATACGATCGCTTAGTGACGCTGGCGTTAGGGGGTGAAAGGGTTACCTGGGGAGCGATCAAGGGGTTAAACCTTTATTAGGGGGCTACCCTGGACCTAAAGGGGCCTAAACCTAACTGCCTTGACACTTTTTACAGTCACAAATGACACTAAATGCAGTGATCAGTAAATAAATGATCACTGCAATCAGTGACACTGTGACTGTGGGTGCAGGGGATGACCTGGGGGGTGATCTGGGGGTGATGTGTACCTATGTGTTAGTGTAGTGTTGGTGCACTAACCTGATGTGTTCTCTCCATGGCATTCTGGACGAAAAGACCGCCGCATGGAGAGATGACATCACTTCCTCTGCCTGTGTTTACATTACACAGGCAGAGGAAGATTCTCATTCGCCAAGAGCGATCGCCAGGGGGTGGCCGGAAACGAATGGCCGTCCCCTCATCACGGATCGCTCCCGCACCGAGAACCACCGCTCACTGTACCGGAGGGGGGTCCGATGGGACCCCCCAACTATACGAAGGCAGGCACATACAGGTACGTGATTTTGCCTGTCCGTGCCATTCTGCCGACGTATATATACATTGAGCGGTCGTTAAGTGGTTAAGAGCGCTCCTAATCTCAGCTCATTACCTGTATAGAAGACACCTGGGAGCCAGAAATCTTGCTCATTGATAGGGGATCAAATACTTATTTCGCTCATTAAAATGCAAATCAATGTATAACTTGAAATTTGTTTTTCTGGATATTTTTGTTGTTTCCCTCACTGTTAAAATAAACCTACCATTAATATTATAGACTGATTATTTCTTTGTCAGTGGGCAAATGTGCAAAATCAGCAGGGGATCAAATACTTTTCTCCCTCACTGTATATAGCGCCATTAGTTTGCGCAGCACTTTACAACATGAGGGCAGACAGTACAGTTACAAGGAGGAATCAGAGGGCCCTGCTTGTTAGAACTTACAATCTTGGAGGGACAATGACAGAGGATCTACATTACTATGTAATGAACAAAGTTGATGCAGTCATGTCCTGAGAGAGGGCTAACTGAAGGTGTATATATCTCATCTAACAGTTGTGTAGGAATGGGAAGAGCAAGGCGACAAATGGTCATGGTTGCATGTGGGTTAAAATGGTGATTTGGACAGGAAGGATAGGCATCCTGGGCAATCTACCCTAGAGGCTAAGCAAGTTGATACCACTAATTTACCATATGTAGCGGCCTCACCTCTCTCTCCCTTGCTTTATCGGTTATATGGCTGTTGTCTAGGGGTACCTGGGGGAGAGAGATAAAACACACCATGGCCCATGTCCTCCGTAACTGAGAGGTGAAGGCCAGAAGATTGGGCTTTTGTGTAGGTGTCCTAGAGTCAAGTCCAGTCCTTTGTCCCTGACTCCTTTGCTTTAGTAACCCAAGTTCCACACAGTAAATAGTGTGACAGCAGGAAGGTAAAGTCACCTGGTTGCATCCAGGGGGGTAGATATATTTCGCCCAGATTCAGGCTTTACGCCGACTTATACAACTAGGTGGAGAGTTGTATAAGGCTAGTGGGCTCATGGATGACTCATACCTCTAGGGAGAGTGTGGGGCGTCGTACAGACAGGGAGTTGATGAGACCAGCTGAAGCTTGTCAGCTCATTTAGGCCTCTATAAGAACTCCCAGATTCATTAGGGGTTAGCTCATGCCTGGAAGCAGACCTGTGTGGACTTCCTGGAGAGAGTGAACCCTTGTGCGGTGAGACAAAGCCTGTGTGGCTATTTGCTTGGACATTTAAAACCAGGGACTTAGGGACTAGGACAGCACTAGGCTGATCCCAGTTGTTAGTTAGGAAACCTGTATGTTTAGTCAGAGGTCAAGTTGACCAGGATTTATTTTGTTTATGTTTCTTTTGCTTTGCTGTGTTTTGTCACTGTAAATAGAAAATAAACCGCACCTTTTTGATTTTGAAAACCACAACCACCGTTTGCTGGGCCTGTTTTTGTGTGGGGAGCCCATCTCGGGGGTCACACACACCCGCTGCCGAGCTAACCCCCTCACAATAGGTACAACTCAGTTTTATTCTTCTTGCCAAGCAATAAAACAATCTTTCTCCTTTGGAAAATGGGGACAGATCGAGGCACAATCCTTTCCCTTCTTGCTGCTGCCCACTGTGCTGTCACCAGTGGTGAATAGTCACTGCCACTGACTAGGTAATATAGGACGTGAATTACCTTTGCTCACTTTGCCCCTGTCAGGGGAAGAAATCCGTCCAAGGGAGAAGTGGAGGCCTCTCCGTCACCAGCGATGCTGCGCCGGGCACTTCAGAGAAGTTACTGCGCACCAGTCCTCACGAACTCAGACACGGGCACCCACAAGGAGTTGGGGCCCCCTCGGATTCCTCCACCCTCGCGGAACTCAGTCGAAGGTACTGAGCCCCAGGCATCCGCCATAGTACCTCACCCCAGGCTAAAGGTGCCTGAGATGGACTCCATCCCTGCTCCAGCTAGGCCAAGGGCGCCTAGGCCTGAAACACCGGAACGCCAGCACCCAAGCTGAAGGTGCCTGGGTGCGGCCGCGTCCTCCGACTCTCTCTGCCCCAAAATCAGGGCGTCCGCCCCTTTTATGTCCTCTCCCTTTGCGTCACAGCGGGTTCCCCGCCCCGCTGTACCAGCTCCAGGGGAGGACAAAAAGGCACAGTTTGCAGTGCAAGTTCAGCTCCGGCCCAAGGCAACAACGCCACCTGTAGGCCCCAAGGAACCCCACACCACCAGAGTCCTCATAAATTCAAACACCCGCTACACATACATTTACCGTGATGGACCTTTCTTGGCTTAGAAAATGACAATATGACGGTTATGTGCTCCTTTTAGATTTGTTGCCACCTGTGTGTCTCTGCTAGGCTTCACTACATGTGGGCTTGTCTCTTTTCCTCCTCGTCACATAATGGGTTTGTCTGCTGGATGCCTCTAAAGATTGTAAGTGGGTTTACAGTCAGATATGATGGAAGCTAGTACAATATATGTAATAATCTTGATCACCATTGAATATCAAATTGATTATAATCATTTGTAGTTTTTTTAACCCCCTGATAAAGAACAGGTTTTAATTATGTGTTTGAAACACGTTCAATAGTTCCAGTTGAAGTGCACTGTGGAGGTGACATCCCAGTTAGCGGACAACAACTGGTTGTAACACTGTCAGTCTAGCATACCTTTTTGTAATGTAGATCCTCTGTCATGTTTTGTAAAGAAATACTGTTTTTAATATGCCACAGATTTAAATGGTGAATATTTTATGATGCAACACTAACTATTTTAGTACTTTTGAAGGAAGTGTTTATATTTCTATATGCATGGTTGCCGGCATAATCCCAAGAGAGGTGTAAAAACGTAATACTGATATATTAGAGAGGGTGGCATGCCATACCTACATTTAAAGCGATAGAACAACTTTAACTCTGCCGTCAATCAGAGCCAGTGGGGTGGAGCCAATTCCCACTCTGTGTTTTATGGACACTCAGAACAGGGTTTGAGAGTGGCTTGCTATGGGGGCAGTCAGTGGGTGGGTGGAGCCAAAAGCGCCTGCAAGGGACCTGAGAGGGGAAGATTGGGGCTGATCTGTGCTAAATCATTGCACAGAGCAACCAAGTACAGAGGGTCCCCGGGCTACAAACAAGATGGGGTTTGTAGGTTTGTTAAGTTGAATTTGTTTGTAAGTCGGAACAGGTACGTTTTTTTAGGGGTAGCTCCAGCCAAAAAAATAGTTTTTATACTTTTTGGATAACATAGGGGAAGGGTTATCACCCCTGTAACATTTGTTTTGCTGTCTGTGCACCTGTTTAGAAGATTTCACCTCACTTTCCATCCCAATGACAAATGGATTTAGAAAATTTTTGGTTGTTAGGCAAACATGCACTGGTGATAAAGCTCCAGTGGAGACACCTTCTTCCCATAAAAATGCTTACAGGAGTGAATTTCCCTTCCTAGGGGTAGATTTCCTCTCACTTCCTGTTGTCTCCTTCCGTTTGTAAGTAGGAGTCGTTTGCAAGTCGGATGTTTGTAAGTAGGGGACCACCTGTATAACATGTTTGTTATTTTAAACCAAAAAACTGCCTAATACTTTAACCACCCAGGACTACAGAAATAAAAAACTGTTAATGGTTTAATTTAGTAGCTGCATGTTCAAAAACAGACTATTTTGGTTGGAGTGACTTTTTCACTATTTTAATATTGTGCTTTAGAAGAAAAAGTTAATAGTATGCGAATAGCATAAGAATCTTGAAAGAATTTATACCTGGAAATACATTTTCCTTTGTCCAAAATGCCCCTTTCCTGAACAAAGACTTCATAATGAAGCTCTAGCAATAACCCTCGGCCAACCCATAGCCCAGTTCAGGTATCGCAACATGACTAGTAGAAAGGTTGTTTGATAGCAGAGGCTCTCTAGATCAGTTTTTCTCAACTCCAGTCCTCAAAGCGCCCCAACAGGTTATGTTTTCAGGCTTTCCATTATTTTGCACAGGTGATTTGATCAGTTTCACTGCCTTAGTAATTACCACAGCAGTTTCATCTGATGGAAATCCGGAAAACATGACCTGTTAGGGCGCCTTGAAGACTGGAGTTGAGAAACCCTGCTCTAGAGCTCCAAATTCAGTTTAAAGTCGAGGGTTACAGGAACTATGTAACTGGGTTTAGGGCCTGGGCTACCCAAATATAGGAACTTCTAGGCATACCTGCAGTAATAGAATCTTACTAGGCTTTTAACATGATAGGATTTCTTTGAATATTCTGACATTCTCACTATTTCATGCAAACAATCATGGTTTTCACAGGAGTTTTAAGGAAAAATTGTGGAATTTGTTTTATTTTATAATTTTGTTTTTTCCCCCATTCCTTTCTTTTGATAGGGTGGTGGCTTTTAATGCTCACAAGCCTGACAAAAAGAAGAAAAAGCTTTACAAAGATTCTTTATCCCTTGCTGCTATGATCCGGAAATTTCAGAGGGAAAAAGATGCAATGCGGAAAAATGAACCCAAGCAAAACCAATTGTCCCAATCTATAGCCAATCCTCCACCCAAGTCCAACCATGCTCCTATTGCTAATGATTTATCTGACATTACACTTGCCAGTGACCCTGTTCTTGCCATCTTTGGTGGTGGCAGTGAGAGGGAACTTTTACAAGAAGCAGAAAGTGCACTTGAAATGCTTGGTGACATTGATTTTGATAAACTGTTGGACTCTGCATCCAATGACAGTCCTACAGCTTCTGATCTAGGAGAGAATGGTAATATTGGGCAATCTGCAAATCAATCACATGCGCAAATACCCAAGCAAATACCATCTTTTCCTGAAGGGTTACCAACACAGCTGGAAAAACGTATTGACGATCTGCGAGTGGTATGTAAATCAATAATTCAAGCTGCCTTGTCTTTGTTTGACTAAATTATTTTGGTAATTTATTTGTTTTCCACACAGGCAGCAAAAATGTTTGATGAAGAAGGTAGAAAAAAGTTTTTTACTCAAGAAATGAACACCATATTATTAGAGTATGTATACTATATTGTTTTTGGTACAAAAAAATTGCAAGAGATGTTTCTAAACCCTTTCAAATTTAGGATTTATGCTTAATTGTCTCTAAAAATGCTCTTCGCCTCACCTTAATTATATTCTCAACAGTCCTGTTTGAAAGCAGCGCATGTAGCATTCTACTTTGCAATATACTTATTAACCACTTCCATACAGGGCTTTTTATACCACTTCCATACCGGGCCTATTCTGGCACTTCTCTCCTACATGTACAAATCATCATTCTTTTGCTAGAAAATTACTCAGAACCCCCAAACATTATATATGTTTTTTTTAACAGACACCCTAGGGAATAAAATGACGGTCGTTGCAACTTTTTATCTTGCACGGTATTTGCGCAATAATTTTTCAAACGCCTTTTTTTGGGGAAAAAAATGGTTTCATGAATTAAAAAATAACAAAACAGTAAAGTTAGCCCAATTTTTTTGTAAAATATGAAAGCTTGTGTTAAGCCAAGTAAAAAGATACCTAACATCTCACGCTTTAAAATTGCGCACACTCATGGAATGGCGCCAAACTTCGGTACTTAAAAATCTCCATAGGCGACTCTTTGAAAATTTTTACAGGTTACCAGGTTAGAGTTACAGAGGAGGTCTAGTGCTAGAATTGTTGCACGCGCTCTAACGCACGCGGCGATACCTCACATATGTGGTTTGAACGGCGTTTACATATGGGGGCGGGACTTACGTGTGTGTTCGCTTCTAAGCGCGAGCTATTGGGGACGGGCGTTTTAAAAAAAAATCATTTTTTTTTTACACTTTTTTTTTTGATCACTTTTATTCCTATTACAAGGAATGTAAACATCCCTTGTAATAGGAATGTGTGTGACAGGTCCTCTTTATGGAGAGATGCGGGGTCAATAAGACCCCACATCTCTCCTCCAGGCTGAAAAGCATTCACTGATCTCATACTTACAGCCGCAATGGCTTTGTTTACATTCGAGGACCGGGGTGTGACGTCATCACATCGCGCCCGGGCCTCCGACGATCATAGAGATGACTGGTGACCATCTGGTCACCAGTCATCTCTATGCTCATCACGTGACCCACCACTGGCGCCTACGATTCTCTCCGGGTCCCCGATGGCACGGGAGAGCCCGGAGAAGCACCGGCGGGAGGGGGGTTGTCCCCTCCCGCCGCCTATAAGAACGATCAAGCGGCGGAATCGCCGCTATCATCATTATGGTGTGCAGGATCGCCGGCTCTAAACAAGGATATCTGAATGATGCCTCTAGCTGCAGGCATCATTCAGATATCCCCCCTCAAAGCTGAGGACGTCATATGACGTCCACCCGGAGGGAGAGAGGGCTCCTGCCGGGGTCATTTCCCAATGGCCCGGTATGGAAGGGGTTAAACAAATGGCAAAGTAAACCTGTAATTTTGCCCATTCAGAGGCAAAGTAACCAGTTCAACTGAATAGGCTGCTCCCTCCTTTTTGTAGTTGCTTAGATTCCTATGCTACCCCAAGCTGCTAGGACACGTTTGCATAAAAGGACTGCTGACTTTTTTCAACTTCCTGATCTGCATACCTCGCTTGACAGTATTTTTGTTTTTATTACTGATCAACACCACAGAATAGTATGTTTGTTGTGTTGCTTAAACTAAAATGGCATATTTATTATACCATAGCACACTGGATAAAACACAGCCATACTGTATACCAACTAACTCGCACATTAAAGTGGTTGTAAACCCACTTTTTCAACTTGCACCTACAGGTAAGCCTAGATTAAGGCTTACCTGTAGGTGCAAGAAATATCTCCTAAACCTACACGGTTTAGGAGATATTTAGTAAAAATGACATTGCTCCGTGTCTACGGCGCATGCGCGCCGTAGAGAACGGCGCATTCATGGGGTTAATCCCATTCACAAAATCGGCTACTTCCCAGCAATAGCTGGGCGTAGCCGATTGTGACGGCTCTTGCGCGCATGCGCAGAGTGACGTCACCGCCGCTCTGGCCAATCACAGCGCCGGAGCGGCGCTGTGATTGGCTGCAGCGGCGATACCCGGAAGTAACCTTCCGGCTATCGCCGCAGCGATGGATGCGGCTAGATGGAGGGACGCGGACGGCTTCGGGGGCCCCGATCTAAGGTAAGTGGTACATAATGAGCTAATATGCTAGTCATACTAGCTCATTATGCCTTTCTCTTACAGGTGGGGGAAAAAAAACCAACTAAATGTGGGTTTACAACCACTTTAAGACCCCTTTCACACTGGGGCGGGCGCGCGTTAGCAGTAAAGTGCCTCTAGTTTTAGCGGCGCTTTACTGCTGTTATAGCGGCGCTATTCGGTTGCTAGCTGGACGCTTTTAACCCCTGGTATCGGCTAAGGAAAGGATTAATAGCGCCTGAAAAGCACGGCTGCCGAAGCACTTTGCAGGCGGTTCGGTAGCGGTGCCCATTCATTTCAATGGGCAGGGCTGGTGGAGGAGCGCGGTATACACCGCTCCCACACAGCCCCATGGATGCTGATGGCAGGACTTTTTTTCTGTTCTGTAAGCGCACCGCCCCAGTGTGAAAGCACTCAGCCTTTCACACTGGGGCTGCAGAAGAGGCAGTTTACAGGCACTTTTCCGGTGCTATTTTTAGCACAAGAACACCTGTAAAATGCCTCAGTGTGAAAGGGGTCTAAGGCAAATATGGTTTGGCAAAAATCAGTAAAATATATATTTTGTGTGTGTGCGCCATTATCAACCAAACAATTTTGTTTTTCTTTTTTATCCTTTTGAGGTGTACAGGAGCTGTTGGACATTTGCATTGCCCAGGAGGTTGGGACACTGGCAAAAAAAATTAAAAATTAAGCCAGCCCCTTTTATAACCATGCCTCCAACCATCATGCCTCAATTTTTTTTTTTAGCTAGTATCCTAGAAGGTTGGATGCCTTTTCTGCATTTCCGATATTAGACCGTTTCTTTATCGTTATTGAGGGACACCAGCTTAGACCAATGGTTATTCTGCCTTCAGGGGGGTTTGGACAATGGGAAACAAAAAAGCATTAAGTCGGCCCCCTGGTATGTATCCAGCTTCAATCATCATGCCTCCATTTTTTGTTCCTAGGAGATTAGATGCCGAGCGAAGGAAACATTTTACCAATGTTATCTTATTTGTACAGTACAGGACACAGGCTGGATATTCATAGACCCGGAGTTAGACTGCTACCTTGGGGTCATCGGACACTGGCAAAGTTTTTTAACACGTTACCTTGGGTGTACCCCTATCACCCTACCCCACTCCATAAGGCTTCATTTTTTTTCTAAGTGATGGATCATTTCTCCCTTATGGAGAAGATGCTGCGCTTAAAAAAAATGCGAACCTTTACAAACACTTTTTCTTGACAATCGTCATGCTTACCTGCAGCCCTGATCCTCTTCTCAGGTCCCCTACCAGCGCTCCTTGCCCCCCCCCCTCTGTGTGTCTGAGACACATAGAGCACGAGGCAGTCACCAGCACACGTGGAACTGTCCTGGGTATCCATTAGGGGTGTTGAAAATGATCGCCGCATTGATGCATCACGATTTTGCCCTTCCCGATTCGGCATCGATGCGGTAGCCAGTGTTAATCGATTATGCTCCTCCCCCTGCACAGCAGTGTCTTTCACGGATTGGCTGGCTGAGCCTGGTGCCGTTCCCCAGTCAATGGATGATATAGCCTCAGCATGCTGCCCCCACCCAGGCTCTCCCCCCTCCTCAGGATTTGTACCTGTGGACACACGGACATTCACCCCTCATCTCCCCGATGGGCGGGCGCAGAACCAGAGCAGCACGGAGCTGTGAGACATATGAATGTAGCTGTCATCACATCCGTGGGAGTGGCCGAACAATCAGTGTTGCCGAAGTCCCTGAAGATCCTGCACTGAGGGGGGGCAATGCAGTGTTTCCAGCCTCCCATTATAGCTGTGACAGTTTGAGAAAACAGACTGATTTCTCCCGTCCGTAGGACACAGGAGAATCAGTCTGTCCATTTAGGGGCCAGTGGCTGCAGCTGTGTGGAGTGTCTAATCTGACACTCGTCTCACATACAGCCCAGCAAAGTTCACTCCCCTTCCCTGCAACGGAACAATGCATTGCATACAGCTGCCCCTCCTCCTTCTCCTCGCTCCCCCTGTGTCTGCCCGGCCCGCCCACTCTCCTATCCCGACGTACAGCTGTGAAGGAGAGAGAGGAGAGGGGGGAGATGTGTGCGGGAGATATGAAGAACAACACAGTCAGCAGCTACACATTCCAAGCTGTGTAAAGTTCCAGCCTCGTCCCTGAATGAGTGAGCACTGCATTTTTCATTACACATTGAACACTGAGCTGTCCCTTAATCTCCCCTATCTGTCTCCCTCCCCCGCTCTGTTCTTCCAAGATCCAGTTGGCACCAAGCCACTTATGCAGCCCATATAGTGATCGCTTTTTTTTTTTTTTTCGTTTGGTCATTACACTGGAAAAAAAAATATGATCCAATTCCCCCATCTACACATTCCAGGTGGATGGGGGAATCCTCCGACAGTGGACCAGTGGGCGAACGACCAGGGTTGCTGTCCTGGCACCGCTATTGACAGCGCTGGTCTCTGTCTCCATGGCAGAAGCAGCACATAAGAAAACAGTGCTGGCTACTTGGAACATCATGTCCGCAGTCTCTGATCATCTCCTGTATCATGTCTGCAGTCTCTGATCATCTCCTGTATCATGTCCGCAGTCTCTGATCATCTCCTGTATCATGTCCGCAGTCTCTGATCATCTCCTGTATCGTGTCCGCAGTTTCTGATCATCTCCTGTTTCATGTCCGCAGTCTCTGATCATCTCCTGTTTCATGTCCGCCGTCTCTGATCATGTTCGGTATCATGTCCGCAGTCTCTGATCATGTTCTGTATCATGTCCGCAGTCTCTGATCATCTTCTGTATCATGTCCGCAGTCTCTGATCATCTGTATAATGTCCGCATCCTCTAACCCTCTCCTGTATCATGTCTGCAGTCTCGTCTCTGATCATGTCTGCAGTCTCTGATCATGTCTGCAGTCTCTGATCATGTCTGCAGTCTCTGATCATGTCTGCAGTCTCTGATCATGTGTGCAGTCTCTGATCATCTGTGCAGTCTCTGATCATCTCCTCTAGTATTTTTTTTTGGGGGGGGGGGGGGAGCCTGGAACTCCTCTAAGTTGTTTGCTGTGTTTAGACTTTGCTGCATGCAGGGAGTGTTGTCTTTTTTTTTTTTTAAGAACAGATACAAAAGAAAAAAATGGAGTTCTCCTGACTTCTATTGCTGTGATTCAGCGCCAATTGATATATGCAAAATTATGTGAATTTTTTTTTATATATAAATAAATATACAAATTATATATAACGACTGCTCCCCTGCGGATGGAGTCTTTGGCTCCTATCTGAATACGTGTTTATGTAAGAAAAAGGGGGCGCTCAGATACTCTTAATATACTTAATTGATAAGTGATCTCTTATCTAATAAATTATTATGTGAATAATTCTAAAAATAAAAACACCACCACAATCCTGTGATACCAAAATACAAAAAGGTGAATTGGTAGTCACCATATATAAATCAATTGGTCCCAATCGTGAAAATATCGTGCTGTCAAGTCCACAACAATTAAAAAAATCTATAACACTCAATTATAAAAAAAGTCCCATTAATTAAATTAATGAAAATTCAAATGTGTAACAATTCCAATACGTGAAAAGATATTTCAGCAAATAATGTTCATAATATATTGCGGTTAGTTTCTTCAGAATAGTGCAAAGAGTTAATCCTTCACCAAATCTTCATGTGAAGCTAGAAAAAATCTTCAACAAATATTGTTCATAATATATTGTGATTATTTTCTTCAAAGTAGTGCAAAGAGTTGATCCTTCACCAAATCTTCATATAAAGCTAACACCCGAAGTGCACAAATAATAGATTGCGCTTACCAAAGGATGTGGACCTCTTTAGTTAAAAAGAAGGTCTTTAACAGCTTGAGCAGGATTGTGCCTGCACACATATGGACAATGCTGGTAGAGAAATGTTGGAAACTCCTCCCTCGGTTAATTAGGCGGAACATGTGAAATACAAGCAAAAGAACTCCATAGTGTAACCCGTATTTATTTGTAAAAAAACAATAAAAATAATATATAAAACATATATGGCCTAGGTGGCCTCTTACATTAAAAAGTGCCCATCCCGGCACTGGGGCTGCAGGCAGACAGTAGGGAGCTCACAGCTCATGGACTCCTGGAAGCGGCGTGCACCGAAGCCGCCGTTCACTGCAGTCAGGGATCCAGGATGGAGCGCTGCGTGTGTATACCACGTGACCAGGCTGCGCCGACCGATGTACGTTTCGTGTTGATTACGTCTTCAGGGTGGCGTGTGCCTGGTCACTGGGTCACGTGTATTTATTATGAATGGAGGTGGAGCATGATTGGTGGGCAGGACAAACGGCTGAACACTCAATGCAGCCGCAGTGCCGTTAGGAGCCCTGGTAAACACCATACACATTCCTCAATTTTACAAACTTAAAATAAATAATATATATAAAAAATATAAAAAAATTGATCTTTCTATTTGCCGCTATTTTCATATATGTTAGGAGACAGTTTTATATTATTTGCAACAGATAATCTATGACAACATATAATACTAATGACATGTCAATTGTTCTTTGGCCACTAGATGGAGCCCTCTAGATGGAAAACCATACCCATATGATTGTATATGGATTTTGATCACAATATGGCCAATCTGACATTACATTTAAACATTGGGGAAAAAAAAATTATGTCGGTCCGTTCTCAACTATTTAATTTACAATACATACCGTCCCCAATATTAAAACTCATACTGGCCTTTCAATATTGATGGTATATTAAATATGTGATTTACACTACAAATTAACCATATATTGGAAACATGACTATTAGACATTGAACCAACCTACCAAAGGGGAGGCATATTTACCAATAATATATTCATGGCTAAATCTGTGTTTGGAATTCCATGCTTATTAAATATGGATCTATATCAGGAGAAATTAATTTATTCCCTCATAATATTCCCCAGTGATGTGTTCATGGTAAATATTAACCCATCTTAGATCTAGTCCGAAAGAAAGGAAGAAGAAGAGGGAAGATTGAAAAACTGTTACCTTCAAAAGTGCCAAATGGTTCCCTGCTAGAGGGATATCCATCACTTAGTCATTTGATAGGTAACAGTTTAAATCTATCTCAATATTTAAACCATAAGGCTGCATACTGTTTAATTTATACAACCACCTGGTTTCATTTTGTGATATGGCCCTCTTCATATGTGTCCCTCTCCAGTGATTTGAGATTTTGTCTATTCCAAAAAATTTACAAAGACTGTGGGATCACTTTGATGGTGGCTTTTAAAGTGTCTGGACACACTGTTTTGGAAAGCCTTTCTTTATATTCGCTAGATGCTCGTTAATCCTTACTCTTAACTGGCGGGTAGTTCTTCCCACGTACTGGAGAGAGCAATGACACTCCAGGACGTAGGTAACATGATCGGAATTACATGTTATCAAAGGTTTTATTTTAAATTTCTCTTTTGTCACATTGGATTGGAAATGTGTCACTTTTTTAGGGTCTCCTGATTTTCTCGTCGTTCTACAGGCTTTACAACGGGTACAATGGTAAAACCCAGAACCATCCAAAAAAGTCCCAAGTTTCCTCGGAGGGTCTGGTACATTTCGGGCAATGCGGTTTCTCAGGCCTGGAGCCCTCCTATATATAAACTTGGGTTTGGATGTAATAGTACATTCTAAATCCTTATCTTTAAGGAGTATCGGCCAATGCCTCCTAAAGATAGTTTCAACTTCTCTAAATTGTCTGTGGAAACCCGACACAAACGCTAGTTCTCCCCCATGTACTTTTTTAGGCTTGGCTACCAATAGGGTGTTTCTATCTGTAGAGGACACCTGGGCCAGCACTTTTCCAAGGGTCTCCATATTATAACCTTTTTCTATGAATTTATTTGTAAGGATATCCGCCTGTACACTAAATTCTTCATTACTAGTACAATTACGTTTTAAGCGCATGTATTGGCCCTTTGGCACTGCTCCAATCCATTGAGGATGGTGGCAGCTGGAAGTAGGCACAAATCCATTTCTATCGGTCTTTTTAAAGTAAGTTTTAGTCTCAAACTTTGCATCTTTTTTGGTAATTGTAAGATCTAAATAATTGACTGAATTTAGACTATATTCTGCTGTGAATTTCAAGCCATACTGGTTTATATTCATCTCTGCCAGAAAATGGTCTAAATTTATTTCCGATCCATTCCAAATTACAATCACGTCATCTATATATCTACGATAGAAATATAGTGACGGATTCCTATTTGAATAAATTGATTCATGCTCCCATTTATTCAGTACTACGTTTGCCACGCTGGGAGCATAGCGAGCCCCCATCGCCACGCCCCCAATTTGGTTGTAGTAATGATTGTTGGCCCAAAAGAAATAATTTTTCATGGCTAATTCGAGTCCACTGATCAGATAATTAATTTGGGTCTTTTTAAACTTAGATTGTTTAATAAGCGCCCATCGCAGTGCTTCAATCGCATCTGAATGTCTAATGTTGGTATAGAGCGACTCGATATCAATCGTTACCATCAGCATATTTGAAGTAGCTTGGAGTGTTTTAAGTGCCACTATTAAGTCTCTACTATCTTTCAGATAGGAGGGGCTAAGAGATACTAGTGGTTTGAAAAAACCATCTAGATACTCACCAAGCCTAGAAAATAAAGATTCAATTCCGCTAATTATAGGTCGCCCTGGGGGGAATTCTTTGTTTTTATGCATTTTAGGTAATATGTACATTACCGGTACTTTAGGAGCATGAATCATAAGGTAATTAGCTTCTTTCTGGTTCAGGATCTGTTTGTATAGTCCTTCTTCTATCCAATTTCGAAGTTGCGCTTTTAATTGTACTGTAGGATTCCCATTAATAGGTTGATAAGTAGTTTTATCTTGCAAGAGTCTTTCCATTTCCATGTAGTAATACTCTTTGGTTAGCACTACTAGCCCTCCCCCCTTGTCGGCCTGTCTGACCACTATTTGCTTATTTTCTTCTATTAATTTTATCCCTTCCCATATACGTTGACTGGAGGAGTACTTGGAAAATTCCATATCTCTGACATCATCTTGTACCATTTTTCTAAATACTTCAATGTGATGATTAGACCCTTTTTTAGGGTTAAACACTGAATTATTTTTAAGGCCACTGTGAACAAACGGGACTTCTTTTGTGGTCGCTCCATCATTCACAGCTTGGCTAGCAAAATATTTTTTAATGTTCAATTTTCTAATATGTTTTTCTATATTGATAAATAATTCAAACTTATCGATATTTTTATTAGGTGCAAATTTTAACCCTTGTTGCAAAACCTCTAATTCTTGATCAGAAAATTTTGCTCCAGCCAGATTAAATATTCCATCATTTAATTCATTCTTTTTCTTTTTCGTTCTGCCTCTTCCTCTTCTACCTCTCTTTCTATAGGCTCCTTTGGATAATGTGGGGACCTGGGAGGGATACGATAGGGCTCTTTCCATCCCCTCCCTTCCCCCTGGTATTGATTCTGATAGGGAGCTGGTCTCCCTCTGAAATTTCCTCTAAAACTTCCTCTAGGGGGCCTAGGTGGGTAATATTGATGATTAGACTCATAGTATCCCGATCGAGGATCCAATGGTGCATATCGATTGAAAGTATCCACTTGATAAGTTGGTGGATAAGGATATGGATTGTAGGGAGGCTGATTAGATTTGGATTGATTAATAGTGGATTTAATAGCAGGCTTGATGTTTTTTTTTTTAGGAGTACTTGATTTGTTAGACGGCTTTTTTGATAGAAGTGGAGGAACTGGTATTTGTATCTCTTGGATAAGTGATGTATCAGGAGAGGCACCGTTGTTCAGGGTGTCTTGCCATTTATACACCTTATTATCTTCAAAATCTTTAATGTCCCTTTGATATTTTTTAAGTTTTTTTATTTTTATTTCTCCATCATATTTTACTAAATGGGTTTGTAGGAGTTTTGCCCTGTCTGTATATTCACTCTGGGTTTTGAATGGTTCCATTCCTTCTTTGAGATCTGCGATTTTCGCATCTAACAATGCGTTTTTTGCCTTGCGTCTTCTCACCATTAATTGCATGAGTTTTTGCTCACAAGCATTAAAGAACTGGAACCATTCATCCAGTAATTCTAAATTCTCAATCCCATCATTGGGACTGACATCCCACTTTAAAGGAGTAGTAAAGTTACATGTTTTTTCACCTTAATGCATCCTATGCATTAAGGTGAAAAAACATTCGACAATACCGCCCCCCCCCCCCCCCCCCCCGAGCCCCCGTTTTTCTTACCTGGCCCCTCGAAAGTCCCATGCTCGTCCCCGTCATCCTCTTCGTTTTTCAGCCTGGCCGCCGATTGGCTACACTGGATGGATTGAAAGCAGCGCAGCCATTGGCTGGCGCTGCTGTCAATCACATCCAATGACTCGGCACGCCGGGGGGCGGGGCCGAGTGATACAGTCGGCGGCTATGGCCGCCGCTGTATCACGGGAGCGCGCTCGCAATCACTCCACACCATGCGAGCTCACTCGCATTAAGGTGTGGAGTCCTTGCGGGGAGGAGCCAAGACAGCCGCCGAGGGACCCCAGAAGACCAGGATCGGGGCCACTGTGTGCAAAACGAGCTGCACAGTGGAGGTAAGTATAACATGTTTGTTATTTTTAAGCAAAAAAAAGGGAAGCTTTAGTGCTCCTTTAATCTCAGAGGGGTGAGATTCTTACCTATATACATTTCAAAGGACACAATGTCCCACCATATTCGTATTTGTTTTTCCATATTGTACTGTAATTGCTTTCTCCTGACTGCTTGAATTTTTTTTAAGGAAAACCGCGCGCAGTAATCTTGATGCATCACGGAATCGAATCGTTGACATCATAATCGTAATCGAATCGTGAGGCCAGTGAAGATGCGCACCTCTAGTATCCATGGTGTGCTCGTGACCACCTCTTGCGCTGACTATTCACGGTTCCCGGCGGTGGTCGATTCAGCACCCACTGATATGTGCAGCAATTTCAACAGAGACGTGTACGTTGGGAATAGTGCGTTGGAATATGAGACAGAGCGTGGTTCGGCCCCTCTCCCGTTCCTTCTCGCTGGCTGTGATTGACAGCAGTGCTAGCCAATGGCTCCTGGTGCTCTTTCTCAGCCAATGAGTTGGGAGAACTTCTGTTTTCGTACATGTCATTGGATCAGTCTCCGGTAAATTTGAGGGAGGCTGAAGGGGTAGCTGCACACGGAATGTTTTTTACCTTCATGTATAGAATGCATGAAGGTAAAAAAAAAACTTTTAGCTATTAGAACCACTTTAAGAAGTTTTTATTCAAACAACGCTTCACTGCCTTCTAGGTCGCCAGTAGAAACCATGCATCCAGATTGATGCAACCTCATTAAAACCGTAGGAACCATACACTGACCCTACACTTTCTGGATGCTCACCTTGACACACAGTGCAGCACATGTTGTTAGCCATATGGTGCTATACAGGTCCAGGGCTGTGGTCCGTTCCTATGGCTCTCAAACCCTGAAGACCTCTCTGGGGTGTGCCCATTTTGACTTTTTTTAAAGCAAGTATGAGACTTCATATCCCTGCTACTTGCAGTATTCTTTTTGGTGTTTCCTAAGTCATATTGGTTAAATGATTAAACTACCAGGAAACTGAAAATTTGTGTTTTTTTACTTTATTCACTTTTTGAGTGTTAAAACTTTCAAATGTGGTGGTAAAAATAAAAATTTTCAGGAAGTAGTGTCAGGTGGATAATTGGGTGTTACAACACACAATAGGTGGCACTTTACCTGTCAAATTCCTCCCTGGGACTCAGGCACTTTCTCCTGCCTTTTTCCAGAAGGATTTGGCTAAATACTCCATTGCTGTGTATCCTCCTCTGGACATTACAAAGGTTTTTACTAGGATTTTATTAGCGTCAAAGTAAAGAATACAAACCTATATAAAAGCACTGTCTTTATTGCAAATCTTTATAATAAAACACCAACATAAAAAGGTTTGTTAGGCTCATACAGCGATCAAATAGATGAAAACCACAATATACACCACATACAGCATCTCACAAAAGTCGGTACACCCCTCACATTTTTGAAAATATTTTATTATATCTTTTCGTGTGACAACACTGAAGAAATAACACTTTGCTACAATGTAAAGTAGTGAGGGTACAGCTTGTATAACAGTGTAAATTTGCTGTCCTCTCAAAATAACTCGCACAATCATTAATGTCTAAATTTAGACTGGGTAATGGTTTGGTTGAATATGCGTAAGTGCACCAAATCCCTTACTGTAAGGGAAACTGCTATCAAATTGCTTACTCATTGGCATTATACCCCTCTGCGCCTCCATCAAATATTTCCGCAGGCCTTCCCTAACTGCTTTAGGGGTTGCGATCATAGAGGCTCATTCCTGCATCTTTTTTGGGGACGTGAAAACCTACAACCCACATGGAAGGCAGCCCTAGATCTGATAGATTCGCTGGCAGGTGCACACGTTGCTCTAACACACACTCGTTGCTTCTTATTTGAAGGCCTACCTGATACCCCTAAACCTCTCATGAGACTCCATATGCGTGGTGGTGCAATGGGCCATTGCATTACATTGGAAGGCCATCTCTGTCCCTTTCTCACAAGTTATCTCTCGAGTAGACCAAATAATGTTGTCTGAAAAGATTTTTCATACCCTGCATGACTCCATTCCGATCTTTGATGCCTTGGTTCTTATTTCGACTTCATGACTGGCCAAAATAGTTTTTTCTTCTTTTGTGTGGATTTTCTTTTCTTTAATGTTTCTTTCTCTGTATTATTTTGTATGGTTTGTTTTTTCTATATGCATTAATTCTTACCATATAATATGTCACACAGCCAAACTCTTTTGTTGCTTTGTCAATTGATGTTAGCTTTTTTTCTGATTTGATACCTGCTGTAATGGTCGACATCACTTGTCACTGTATATGGAAAACATTTTCTTTTTCTCTATAAAACTATTTGAAAACAAAAGATGAGGAATTTACAGGTAAGCCAAAATTGCTATTTTTGTAAACGTACAGCCAGTGAATCCCAGCGCAGACCCACTTTTATGACCCTCCCCTTTTTTTTTATTCAACCGTACACCACAACAAAAGGCATGCCTGCTGTGGTGTGCTTAGAGTAGTTGTAAAGGCAGAGTGTTTTTTATCTTAATGCATTCCATGTATTAAGATCAAAAGCCTTCTGTGTGCAACAGCCCCTCTAATACTTACCTGAGGTCCATCTAGAACCAGCGATGTTGCAGGTGTTTCTCGGCTGCCCGGGACTCCCTTTATTGGCTGAGACAGCAGGTTGGGAAGAGGGGTTTACCTGAGTTCTCGTATCGTGAAGGTGGGGAAAGTAGGAGGTCGGGTCGAGAATTTGACCCTCCTCTCCCGCTGCAGCTCTTCAAAGGTATTTAAATTTTATAAGTTGTTTGTATTCATCGGTTGTAGTTAAGTGTAGCCAGCAAGACCATATTTTCCCAAATTTGGAGGGGGGGGGGGTGTGTGTCTTTCGCTAAGTGAATGAGGTCTTCCATTTCTGCAGTTTTTTTGTATGCGCTTGAGCCAGTCGGCTATAGTCAGTGGTTCTGAAGAGTGCCATAATAAAACAATATTTTAACAGAGTTTCATGGCAGCAGCCTTTCTCCCTTTTTCTATAAAGACAAATGGGGAAGCGCTGATGCAAAGGATGAAGAATAATAAACCTTGGTAGAAATCCCATATATGATGAAGGTTCTTTATTGGCAAGAATACATAAATTGTAGTAGCTGCCAGAACCATAATCTGTAAAAATTATTGAAAGATAAAAATACAGGTGACTTCATTGGCATTCACAAGAACTTACAAGGACTGCAGGAACACTCAGGAGCCAGTGTAAGAAGGTGGGGGAAAGGGGGGACACTTGTCAAATCTATTAGTGTCTTCTTTCTAGGCGCTTCGTTCCAAAATTCAATAGTCAGGTTATCTTCAACAACGTGTGAGTTTATTCTTCAAGAAAGACAAGCAAAAGACAATGCTTACATAATGACAGCTGGTAACACATGGTAAGATGGTTGCTTCAGATAGAGGAATGAGGTGTCAGATGTTATGATGGTCCCTCTTCGAGCAGGGTCCCCTGACCTTCCATAGTGAAGGGTCACTTCCCCACCATCTTCCCAACTCAGGTTCAAAACCCTTGGGTTCTTATACTGTTTGTAAAGCTAAGCTAAGCATAATTTACGTTTAGCATCGCTCCAAGGAAGGTGATGATGCTACGGTCACAGAAGTAACACCCACTTGTGTATATTAAGTAACATAACTCCACCCATTGTCCAGACATAGTTTCTTAAAAATAGATGTTACATACACAGCAAATGTCCTTTCTCTGTCCTCAGCAACCTTCAAAATTAACATGTTTCAATAAAGATTTAAGAAACTTTTATCACTTAAAATAGTAATAAATTCAAAATCTAACAGCCAGGAGAGGTGGAAAGGAGACTATCCCACCTTCAAAAGTGGCATAAACCGCCAGTGGTGAAGCGAAGCCCGTGGGGTGCTCAGGGAAATGACAAGAGTGCCACAGGCGAAGGACTGTCCACCAGCCCCAAGCCTTACAGCACTGACCGCCTGGAGAAGGAACAATGAGGGCCGGCTGTGTAACCTGGAGATCCAGAACAGCCGCAGCTCGGGCACCGCTGGAGTGAACCAGGGAGAGCAGTGAAAACCTCCTTCGGCTCGACTCCTGGGTTTCAGAGGCTATGATCAGCTGACCGGCTGACCTCCATGCAATGACAGGCTCCAGTGGGCTCCAAAACATCCCGGGGTCAAAAACCAAAGCGGAAAGATTGTCCCGGAGATTATCCAGGAAAAGTTTGCTGAGATCTTGAACAGTGCAGGGACTACGTTTTCGGCGATTAAACCCCTTGCCCAGGTCACGAGCTGGTGAGAAGAGAACTTTTAAATAACAGGCGGGGGGGGGGGGGGGGGAGCCAATCTTATCTATCTTATCTTCTGGTAACTACTACAATTTTTGTTTTCTTGCCAATAAAGAACCTTCATCATATATGGGATTTCCATCATGGGTTACTATTCATCATCCTTTGGATCAGCTCTTCCCCATATGTTTTTTCTCATTTGGTCTTTTGAGTTTGGTGATCATTATTCTTCCAATTTATACTTCCTTGGTATCCTTGTTTGCGCCAGTTTTTTGTTGATTTTCTTCTCCCTTTTTTTGCATGGATTGTACGTGGAGGTTTACAGAGACTTACCAGGCTGAGTGCTGTGTTCTTGAGGCTCACCAAGCATTGCACAGGAGGTAGCAGCTCGGATGCATCTGTTCTAATCCTCTTCACATATATCCAGTGCATAGCTGTATGTATGGGCAAAATGACTGTTGTGCATTGTGTTAGGCAGACGTTCATTTTTAATTGGGAGCATGCACACTACAACATGAGAGCAAACAAACCTTTTTCTCTTATCGTCCATGGACTGACACAGCCTTTCTTACACTTTACCCATGGGTTATGTCCCTGCTTGCAGGAGAAGACCTAGGCAGAATGTGAAATGTTATACATACATTCTAAAAAGCCAGAGCTGAACAGCCCCGCCCAGGGGGGCGGTCCCTCCGGATATAACCCTTCCACTGCAGTCAGCAGACCTCAGTTTTTTTCTGCCTAGCAGAAGGAGAAGACGTGGCTCTCACAGGAGCCAGTCTCCTAACCTACTTTTATTCCTTTTTTGGAATTTTTGTCGGCTGGGCAACAGGTTGGGTACAAGATATCCCCGTAGTCTTCCCTGTCCGACCATCGAGCATGCTGATCCTCGCCTTGTGTGCGTGTGAGACTCAGTTCACGACATGCCCCTTGACTCCAGGGGTGGCCGGTGGTCTTTCATGCTCTGCGGTCCTCTCAAGATTGAACAGTCCTGCTATATCTTTCGCGGTGGACCGGGCCGACAGCTACTCAGTACCGCACTGTGATAGTCCTGTCAGAAACACACCAGTGGGTCCCTCAGGGGACGGGTAAGTAGTCTCTCCTGCCTGCAGGTGAGTACATGCTGTGTGTTTCTCTGTGTGGAGGATTTTCCCTGTCTCCCCCTGTTTTTTATTATCACTCTGTCACCATTGCTGGCGCTGTGCTGTATGGGGTGCCTGGGGGTCATTCTGTCCCGGGGGGGGAGGGGGGCTCATGGCTGTTTGCATATCGCTGGGGGCGGTTTTGGTGTGTTTTGGGGCCTGGGCGCTTTTTGGCGCTGTGTGGTGTGTTTTTTTACATTGCTGCGTATGGCGGCCATCTTGCCGCGGATCGCCTCAGCTCATTGCAGCGGCCATTTTCTTGAAGCCGCGCACACTTTTCAGCACTGTTTGGCCTCTATCGCTGCTGTAATGGCGCAAATCTCCTCACAGCTCACTCGTGCTGATACAGCGCGGTGCAGACAGCGGAACTGAGCGGTCATGGCCGGGGTTGGTGAGTACCCTGGGCGCCCCCTCCTCAGTCAGCACAGCCTGTGGGTGGACTTTTTATCGGAGTCGTCTCAGAGAGGGACAGTATTGGAGTCAGTTTCACCAGCTTCCCCATGCATGTCAGAGACAACAGGATGTGCGCCAGCACCTGCGGTCCCTATGGACCAGTTGTCGGCAGTCCTGGATTCATTTCTGACCAGGATAGAAGCAGGGTGTGAGCGTAAGGGAGCAAAAAAGCACCCTCTCCCCACATTGTCTCCACAAAGGGAATGCTCGGATTCAGATATGGGCCTAGCTGCTGCTGCTCAGGACCCTAGCTCTGAATATTTGATGGTTTTGAACAGGACTTTCCTTGTGAGGAAGACTCTGGTTCTGAGTCAGTGAATGACAGGGCGCTTGTCGGTGAACTCATTGATGCTGTGAGGGACACTCTCCAGCTGAATGCTGCGGCTACGGAACCTCAGGCGGAGGCTGTCTCCTTTGTTGTGGAGATTTTTATGGAAATGTATTAATGTATGTTGTCAGATGTCCCCCCCCCAGTGTCAGTTTTGCTGTAATGCGCTCATCTGAGCGTATCTGCACATACAGACGTTGGTGGAAGATCGGTGGCGGGAAAATCTTCCTGTGCAAACA
This sequence comes from Rana muscosa, assembly GCA_029206835.1. NCBI lineage: Eukaryota > Metazoa > Chordata > Amphibia > Anura > Ranidae > Rana > Rana muscosa. Next base: position 268,987,352 of record CM055120.1, on the reverse strand, counting down.
TCGATGTTTGCTCCATTTAGAGATGTTGTTTTGCGCCCCGTTGGGGGAACTGGCCAGCCCCTGGCGGGGGGCGTTAAATGACTCAGAGCGCACAGATCTGTGTCCACAGGAACAGTAGCATAACTATAAAATAACTGTGGTCCATTGAGGCATAATTGTCATGTAGTTTCCGTCATTGGTAGCAGTGAGTTGGTTTGCACACGGCTCTGTACAAAGCCATGCTTTCTACTGTTCCTTTGTCTCACAGAAAGCATGACCCCTGTACACAGCCGTTTGCACACGTCACTGCTGGGATTATATTTGAATTTAAACATGTCTGTGATTGGTTCTTTTGAAAATATACAAAATGTCTGAATGGCTGTTCTGTGAAGCCACACCTTCTTTTGTTACTCATGTTTACTATAAATAAAGAGAGCTGGCTATCCCAGGGAGACTCTGCTCTGAGATGACTATAAGACCTGTGTTGGTGGTTTCCTTGATTGAATGATGGAATGAACGGTGAGTGGATCTTAGCAAACTTAAGCTAAAGATAGCATTATTGCAAAAAGATGAAATCTGAAGTCTGTGCTTATTTAGCACAGGAAATATGGTCTGTGTGCTCTGAATACAACCTATATTTCCACGACAGTAAGATGGCGACTCACGGTGGGACTAATTGCGGCCTCTTTGAGCATCAGATGAGCAGATGGGGAGTATGGATGTACGATCTGATGTGTGAAGAAGCTGTACTTTGTAAAAGAACAAATTTTTTGTCTTTTTGAAATAATGCTGTATGCTTGCAGTATGAGAGATGCGTGTGAGCGTGTATGTCTGTGAATCCGAGTGTGTGTGTGTGTGTGTGTGTGTTTTTGTTGGGAGAGAGACCATAAATGATTCCTGGATGTTTGTGTGGGGAAGCTGTGGGCTGTAAGAGTGTAACTAAGCGAGAAATATAGACTGTTTGTGAGATGTATTGAGCAGTTTGCAGCCAGCCATGGCTGCTGCATTGTTCTGGTCCCTGTGTGAGAGAAGCTGAAAATGGCTGCCCCCATGAGGTTTAGCGGGAGAGGGGCAGGCAGCATGGCCATCACTGCCAACATGTTTGAAAGTTGTGTATATCTGACTTTCCAATTTTCAGAACAAAGTTGTTTGTAGTGTTTGAGTCTGTGTGAATGCTGATGGAAACTGTATATTGTGTATGAAATGAAGTTATAAATGTGGGATTATTCAGCCTGCAATGTGTGTGTTTGGCTGAGCTTTTTGTATTTCTCAGAGGCTTGTTTGTGAACCATGTGCTTGAATGGGGGAAGGGCTTGCCCACTGTTTTGTGTTGCAGGGGCTGTGCCCTGAGGGAAAGAATCTCTGAGCAGACATGCAAGCCACATTGTACTGTATGTGTGTAGTGTTTGTGATTTCTATGAAAAATAGAAATGGATAGAGTGTCATTTTTGCCTTTATAGGGGACAAAGACACATGTCTCCATAAGTGTAAAAATATTTTAACAAAAGTGTTTGGGTTTTGAGTTGAAAGTTCCCGCCGCATATCCAAGTGGCCAGGCATTGCTAGAAGGCAGACAACAGTATGTCTCTGCAATGGCTTGTTATGGAAGCTGAGGCCACTGTGTGTGTGAACTTTAGGTAGAGAAAAGTGGTGAATATCTCAGAGTATATTAACTTAAAGAAATGAATATGTTTTTAATATTGTTTATGTAACTTACATTTTTTAAATGTGCTGTTTGTAGCCTAGAGTGTGTGTCTATGGTTGAGTGTGAATCTCAAGTGTAGTCTGTCTTTGTGGAGAAATTTTTTTTTTTAAAGAGATGCTGGTTTTGGCGGGAAAAAGTAATGGCGCCATTCTTGGCTTTTGTTAACCTTGCGGTCTGCCTGCCATTTTGAGGCGCAGTTTTGTCTTAGCCTGTGGGTATCCTATAAGGGAAGGTACAGCCACCTTTCCTTTGGGTGTGATGATATGTGACCATACTGTGGCATTCGTCAGCTATGTTGCTGATGGAATTTCTCAGTTTTTGATGTTTAGTGCGAATTGGGTAGTGCGGCCTTTTCTGCGTTGGAACCTGGTGGAGGCCATTTGTGTTTGTCTTTGTGTGGGGGAACCCATGTGGTGTTCATTGTGACGTCCCATGCTGGTTTTGGCGGGAAAAATTGCATGCGTCAATGGCGCAATTTTTGTTGTCCATGAGGTGCTGTGGTGGGTCATCCACCATTTTGTAGTCCTGGCTTGTCGGCCATTTTGAGAAACGTTTACAGTTTGAGATAGGAAGTTCCAGTTTAGCAAACACGGCCCCTGAATATGCTGTATTGGCATTTGTTGATTGGCACAGTTTTGTCTCTGGTTTAAATTGCTTTTCTAAGCATCACCTTTTGAGGTGAGTTGAGAGGTATCTTAAAATAGCGCGGTTTTACCCCGAGGGGCCACAACGTGCTTGCAGACACACGCACATGCTGGGGCCTATTTATGGATGGGATCTGGCTGATCTACCAGCATTTGGAGTGTGGGAGGAGGCCAACGCAGACACAGGGAGGACATGCAAACTCCATGCAGGTGGTGCTAGGAGGGGGGATTTCTCTGTTTCGAATGTAGGAAGGACTTCACTTTACACTGAATTTTGATGGATTGTAAGACTAACAGAGTTTTTGCACAATGGTGTGTTATGTTTAAATTGGAGTCTTGATAGACACAGCAATGTGGCTGGGCTCCCCCTCCCTCTTCCTGAACAATTGATATGTAAATAAACCAGTTTTTTTTTTTTAAGTAGCTGAGCATGTAACCGGAAGTTTCTTTTCAGCATTTATATACCAGCAGAAAGTTGGTGGGAGGAGCTTGGGGTTGTCTGAATGAGATTTGTGTTTGGAAGGAAAATGGAAAGCATTTTGGCGTTTAAAAGTGTTTTATATTTTGTTCCAGTTTTTGTAAAGTTTTATACTGAAATACAGTTTTGGGTAGAGAGCAAACGGGGGCATCACCATTATTTTATCATCTAGATACAGAGAGAAGCCACATTGTTCTGCAGGTGGTAAACTGGCGTAAGTGTTCTGTGTGGTTTAGTCTGACAACGCAGTGTATGGGTGTATAGCGGAAAATGCTTGTGTATGCATGCACTGTGAGGGGTAGAGGCCTAATTCGGGTGTTGATCTGTGGTTGTTCTGTAGTTCCAAAAGTGTTGGGACAACAAGCCATAGAGTTGACGCCTCGGTTAGGGTTTCTAGTTGGAGGACTTGACCATATAGTGGTTGTAGTTCTGCAATTCACCGTATAAGAAGACACCGGGCGGTGCTCTCCGAAAATGGGTGCAACGGTTTAACCTGGACGCAGGTTTAAGACAAGCCGATTCGAATCGCCATGGACACAAGGAGGTCTGTGCAAAGGGAAGGAATGGAGGCTTCCCATAGTCAGACGGTCACACAGTGCACGAAGCCTAGTTTTGAGGCAAAGGCCTTTGAACCCCAAAAAGATTAACATAGGTGGTCCAAGGATACTATTTTCGGTATCCCTCTGGAATGGATGTAGTTCAGCTGCGGCTTCAGAAATCTGTAATGAGGAACGGTGGCTCATGCCCGTTTGTTTGAACTTTGTATGGCTGGTCCATGAAGGTTCTCGAGCTGCTCTCATGTTTTTCCCATTGTATTTTTTTCTATTGCTGAAAGAGTGAAGGGAGAATTCTGGCTGTTTTTGTTTTTTTCATTTGTGGTTTTGGAAACTGGGAAGTATTTCCCCAACGTTTGTATCTGAATGTTTGTATGTAGTAACGTGAATATGTTCGAACTTACCGCGGCGATCCTCCGATGCGTCGCGGCTGTTGTATGTTTGTAGGAACGGGAAAAGTAAGGGTTACAGAGGGTTTTGTTTGAATCGGTTTTGAAAGAATGTCATTGACAATTTACCAATGTACAGGAATGTCATTATTATTTTACCATTCTTTGCAGGTTAAATATGAAGGATAGAGTGATGATTTTGCTTATAAGTATTTTTCAGGTCCAAGGAGTTTGTACACAGAGAACAGGTGTATGTAGACAGCTGGATGGATAAATGGATAAATACATGGATAAATACATGAGTCTAAGGGAGGTAAAAGTATCATAGGCTATTTCATTGTTTCTTTTTTCCTGCACCACGCATTTCTTCCTTCAGTCTGTAATGAGGAAGAAAAGGGGGGGGAGAAGTGATAAATGTAAGAGTGACAGTTTTTTTTTCAAACTAATAATAACCTCTGTAATTCTAACCAAGTTTGTGCCAAGACGGTCTTTCTTTTGATAGAATTTGAATCGGCGAGCAGCAGTCTGGTGAATTAGGTTCCCATCCCAGAGGCTAAGAACCTTTTGTCAATGGTTCCAGGTATTGTAAGCCACGCACAGGTTATGCAGTGACCACAGTCCCGATGTCTGGGTTATTGTCATATGAGGGTTGTTTGGAGGTCAATCAAAACCAGAGTCGTACTTTCCTCATTAGCTGTCACTTATATTCTCGGCTGATGGGGGAGGTGCGATCGTTGTGACATGAACTTCAAAATGTCCACCACAGGGTTCACGAGTCCCTCCTGGACCCTGACTCAGTAATCAGTTTACATTCTTTCCAACCAGGTGACTGGGTCGTTGTAAAGAAGCTTGAGGGATGAGACCACGCCAGCCACTGCAAGAAGCGGCTCAACCACACCAAAGAATGAGGAGTATCTTTGTTTATTTATATTTTTGTTGTTTAGTAAATTTTAGCGAGGGTAACGGTGAAAAGCATCCCAAGTTATTATTTAAAGTGTATGTCCTGACTAGCTCAGAAAGCGAACAGGACCGATGGTCTGTTCTGAGTCTTCACCGAGTTTTAGTCCCCAGCGATGACAGCGGTACATGCCATTTATGATGTTATTATGGGTATGAGGAGTTTTGACAAACTAGTGAAGACTCCAGACAGACACTTGTCAATGGAACCCAACGATGTATTTTTAGAGGGTAAAATTGGTTTTAGTTTTAATGGCTCTGTCTCTTGTCGGTTTGGGTATCTAGGTAGCCCACAAGTGTGTTTGAACTTTAGTTTGGTGTTTATGCGGATCTGCAGCTTATAAAGGTAATTCCCCCAAAGCAAGAGGTTCATGCGTGATGGTGAAGCTGTCCCAACATTTTAGGTCGCGGCCGATCGCGAGGATCTGATGGTGCAGGAAATTAAGAATGGCAGGGACAGCTAGAAGGGATTTGTTCACCAACCCCGACCAGGTCTGGGCATGGTGTCCTGCATGTACAAGGCGGGGGGGGCTCGGGCTTGGGATACGATTGAACAATTCTCATCCGTTAAGGATAGGGTTCTTCATGTAATTGTTGAAGCCAGAGCTGTAGCTAAGTGAAGGTTGGGAGTCTATTTTAAGGGTCTGGGAATCTTTGGGGATCTAATTTTTATTTTACAGCGGATCGTGGTTAAAGGAAGTGGGAATATATATACTCATGTGGTTTTTATTTCTATTCTTTCTATGTCGTGACGAGAGGCTCCTGTTGCCTGATTTGACGCGTGACTAGAGTTTCCTTGATGAGACGCCCCGAAACCGGACCCACATACAAGACACAGAGGATCACAGACGGATCAGCGATTACTACAGCTCACCATGTCGTGTCCTCCTTTATAAGTCATGCCCCTGAAGAGTAGAGTCTACATGTCAAGCCGTGTTTTCCTTTTTATGGACTAAGGACTGATTCATTTCCAGGTGTAAGAAGCATATCAAATTTCATCGATTGACACATGGGGTGCATATGACAAAAAAGGGAGGACTGTTGTGGAGATTTTTATGGAAATGTATTAATGTATGTTGTCAGATGTCCCCCCCAGTGTCAGTTTTGCTGTAATGCGCTCATCTGAGCGTATCTGCACATACAGACGTTGGTGGAAGATCGGTGGCGGGAAAATCTTCCTGTGGAAACAGCGATGTTTGCTCCATTTAGAGATGTTGTTTTGCGCCCCGTTGGGGGAACTGGCCAGCCCCTGGCGGGGGGCGTTAAATGACTCAGAGCGCACAGATCTGTGTCCACAGGAACAGTAGCATAACTATAAAATAATTGTGGTCCATTGAGGCATAATTGTCATGTAGTTTCCGTCATTGGTAGCAGTGAGTTGGTTTTCACACGGCTCTGTACAAAGCCATGCTTTCTACTGTTCCTTTGTCTCACAGAAAGCATGACCCCTGTACACAGCCGTTTGCACACGTCACTGCTGGGATTATATTTGAATTTAAACATGTCTGTGATTGGTTCTTTTGAAAATATACAAAATGTCTGAATGGCTGTTCTGTGAAGCCACACCTTCTTTTGTTACTCATGTTTACTATAAATAAAGAAAGCTGGCTATCCCAGGGAGACTCTGCTCTGAGATGACTTGACTATAAGACCTGTGTTGGTGGTTTCCTTGATTGAATAATGGAATGAACGGTGAGTGGATCTTAGCAAACTTAAGCTAAAGATAGCATTATTGCAAAAAGATGAAATCTGAAGTCTGTGCTTATTTAGCACAGGAAATATGGGCTGTGTGCTCTGAATACAACCTATATTTCCACGACACCTTTTGGTTCCTTTAAGGCCAAGCCTTATAAAAAGGTTTTTCCATATGTTCCTTTCTTTGACCAGTTCATTGACCAGGTTTGGGAAAAGCCACAGAAGACTTTTATGGTCCCGCAGCGTTTGTCTATCGGATACCCCTTGAAGAGACCCTGCTAAAACAGTGGGCCTCTTCCCCTGTGGTCGACCCTCCAGTCGCCCGTTTGAACAAGGCCACCACTCTCCCGATGGAGGGGAATCCTGCATTTAAGGACCTCACTGACAGGAGGTCAGAAGTGATGTGCAGAGCCATGTTTGCCTTGTTGGGATCCGCCTTACGGCCTGTCGTAGCGGCGACCCTTGTGTCTCAGACACTCACGGAATGGGCAAAGATTTGCTACCGACTGTGCAGGAGCATAATCTTCCTCCAGACACTATTGCTCTGGCCCACCAAATGGTGCAGGGCCTGATGTATGTGTGCGACGCCACTTGGGACGCGACCCCGTTAATATCCAGGGCCTCCGTTTCTGCAGTGATATTGCATCGTCTTATCTGGTTGAAACTGCTGGTCTGCTAACCTAGCCTCTAAGAAGCTCCTGATGGATCTACCCTTTAAGGGAGGTAGACTTTTTGGTGTTGCTCTGGGTGACATTATCAAGGATGTCACGGGAGGTAAAAGCACTCTACTTCCTCAGACTATCAGGGTAAGGAGTCCTGCCGTAAACCGGGTCCTTCCTTTCCAGCAAAGAATGGGTGTTTTCGTCAGTCAGAGTCCACGAGTAAGCCCTCCCAGACTGACGACAGTGTGGCTGGTGGACACAAGCGCCCTTGGGTGCGTAAGCCGAACAAGCCGGCTCCCAAGCCCGCCTCCGCGTGAAGTCTTGCCCCCGCCCGACTCTGGGGTTGGGGGACGACTTTGCAGGTTCACGGATCGGTGGACCTCCCAGATCGCCGACCGGTGGGTGTGCGAGGTGGTTACATCAGGATAGTTTCCGTTCCTGGCCCCCAGACAGATTCTTTCCCTCAAATCTCCCTCTCCTTTCCTGCCCGTCCCGCGGCCCTCTTGGGGGCTGTACAGGATTTGATCAGGTGCGGAGTGATTGTGCCGATACCATCACAGGAGAGGTTTCAGGGGTTCTACTCGAGTCTGTTTGTTGTCCCAAAGAAGGATGGGGTTTGCCCAATCCTGGACCTCAAGGCCCTGAATGCCTTTGTGAAGGTGCAAAAAATCTGCATGGAATCCATTCGCACGATGAAAGCTACACTCCATCAAGGGGATTTTCTGGCGTCCTTAGACATCAAGGACGCCTACTTGCATGTTCCGATCTGCGCAAGTCACTGGAAGGTTTTGTAAAAATGGGGGGGATATACTGCGCTGAGATAAATGGCAAAAAAAGAAAACAAAAACAGCCAACATTGCTGTAGACAAAGCAATAAGAAAATGTGGGTGTAAGTGTAGCGCTAATTTTGTTAGTCTATGTACACTATTAAACCATACATAAATGTGACTGGGAACGTGATTAAGTATGTGCTAAATCAAAACAAAACCAGTGCAAAACCCAAGCTATACTAATAATGAATGAATCATGTGATTATACATAAACCAAAATCATTGCAGTGATATTATAGTGATAAATATTAGTTGTGACAACTTAAATATTTGTAAATAAGTCCAAGAAAGAAAACGTTCATCAATTTGAAAGTGAAGTGAAGATCAATCCAAAAAGAAAAGAAGTGTTCATTTGTGATAGAAACTTGCAGCTCAAATATGGAATGCTGTGAAAACCGCCACCAAGAGTGAGTTGAAGGAGGCTTACCGGAAATCTCAGACTAGGAAAGGCATATGCCAACCAAGTCGAGAAAGGCTTTGGGGGTTAACAAACCCAATGTGGATAATCTGGAGTCTGAGGGGCTTTATTATTCCACTTCAATCAAACAGGACATCCAGTATGTTGATCTCGTATTCATAAGTGTATACAGAAGGCTTGGTATCCATATTTTGGTGGACCTGTCTACACGTATCGCTCCCGTTCCTGAATTTATGCCTTTTTAACCATCTTAAATGTGAGTGTTTTATTGTTATCCTTTTTTACATTAAAAACATTTCCATACGGTATCACGCTATGTGAGCTTGTTTTTTACTTTCATACGTACAAAATATGAAAAAACAAGCTCACATCGCGTGATACTTTTTGGATTGATCTTCACTTCACTTTCAAGTTGATGAACGTTTTCTTTCTTAGACTTATTTACAAATATTTAAGTTGTCACAACTAATATTTATCACTATAATGATTTTGGTTTATGTATAATCACATGATTCATTCATTATTGGTATAGCTTGGGTTTTGCACTGGTTTTGTTTTGATTTAGCACATACTTAATCACGTTCCCAGTCACATTTATGTATGGTTTAATAGTGTACATAGACTAACAAAATTAGCGCTACACTTGCATCCACACTGGAAGGTTTTGTGCTTTGCGATCGGCGAAGTCCACTATCAATTGTGGCTCTTCCCTTCGGCCCAGCCTCGGCACCAAGGGTGTTCACCAAGGTGCTTGCTCCAGTTCTTGCTTCGCTGAGAAAGTGAGGCATTGCTGTCGTGGGCTGTCTGAAAGATCTCTTCTAAGAGCAGGCAATGGCTCAGAATTAGAAGTGTGACTATCGTCAGTCAGACCCTCAGGGACTAAGGGTGGCTCCTGAACATTCAGGAATCGGTCCTGGTCCCGACTCAGCGTTTGGAGTATCTAGGTCTGATCCTAGACTCCTTCGAGGCGAAGGCATTCCTACCCCCAGAGAAGTTGATGACACTTCAGTCTACAGTGCGGGCCCTGATGTCCCAAAAATGGTCGTCAATCCGTATTTGCATGAGAGTCCTGGGACCCGTGGCCTCTTTCGAGGCCGTTCCGTATGCCCGATCACACACACGGGCATTGCAGAAGAGACCCTGTCCACTTGGGACAAATCTCCGTTGTCCTTGGATCTTCAGATCCAGGTGAGTCACCCGGTCAGGGCGTCCCTGACGTGGTGGCTGAGGTCCCCGGCTATTCGGTCCGGGAAGTCATTCCTACCCATCCAGTGGATGGTAATCATGATGGACGCCAGCCTTACGGGCTGGGGTGGAGTCTGGGGAGTCCTGTCAGCCAAAGGGCTTTGGACTCCGGACGAAGCCCGTCTACCGATCAATGTCCTGGAAATACAAGCAATCAGACTGTGCCTCTCCTCGTGATCGGAGAGACTACAGGGTCGCTCACTCAGGATCCAGTAGGGCAACGCCACGGCAGTGGCGTATGTCAACCATCAAGGGGGGACTCGGAGCTCAGCTGCGGCTTCCGAGGTCGCCCACATCCTAAGGTGGGCCGAAAGAAGTTTGCCGGCTCTATCGACCGTTTTCAACTTCTTTGCACGCCGGATGTGGACCTGATGGCCTCTCGACTCAATCGCAAGGTGCCGAGGTTTGTGGCCAGGTCCAGGGACCCTTTGGCGGATGCCTCGGATCCGTTGGTTGCCCCATGGGGTCAGTATCACCTGCTATATGTTTATCTTCCACTGCAGCTACTTCCTCGCCTGCTGCACAGGGTGGCGACCGAGGGGATTCCGGTGATCATCATTGCTCCGGATTGGCCTCTGCGTCATTGGTACGCCGATCTGGTACGTCTCGTTGCGGGCGTTCCTTGGCGGTTGCCAATGAGGGAGGACCTTCTGTCTCATTGTCCTATATTTCATCCTGCATTACAGTCTCTGGCTTTAACGGCATGGCTATTGAAAGCCAGGTGCTGAGAGATCGAGGTCTCTCGGATTCGGTCATTTCGACCATGTTAAGGGCATGGAAGTCTTCCTCCAGAAAGATCTATCACCGTACCTGGAAAGCTTACATCGCCATGTGCGAAGAGCTGGACTGGCGTCCACGGACGTATTCCGTCCCCAGAATCCTGCGGTTCTTGCGGCGTGGCGTGACCCAAAGGCTTGCTTTGAGTACCATTAAGGGTCAGATTTCGGCCTTGGCCGTCTTCCAGCGACCGTTAGCAGGTCATTCCTTAGTTGGCACCTTTGTGCAGGGGGTTCGCCATGTGCTCCCTCCTGTCAGGCCTCCTCTCCCTCCTTGGGATCTGAAATTGGTGCTCTCGGTTCTCCAGGACCCTCTCTTTTGAAAATATCAGAGATATTCCTCTCTTGACCTTGTCTCAGAAGGTGGCCTTCTTCGTGGCCTTACTTCTGTCAGACGGGTGTCTGAGTTGGCAGCCTTGTCCTGCAAGTCGCCTTTTGGTCATCCATAAGGATAAGGCGGTGTTGCGTCCGCGACCTTCCTTTTTTGCCAAAGGTGGTCTCTGCCTTTTTCACCTTGATGGGGACATTGTCCTCCCGTCCTTGTGTCCTCACCCATCGCATCCCAGGGAGTTTGCGCTTCACACATTGGATGTGTTACGAGCCTTGCGGGTGTACCTGTCGGCTACTGCTTCCATTCGGAAGTCTGACTCACTGTTTGTGTCTGTCTCTGGTCCAAAACAGGGCCAAGCGGATTCGTCTGCCACCATTTCCAGGTGGATCAGGCAAACCGTCATACAGGCCTTTGCCCTCAAGGGGAGGGCGCCTCCCTTTCCAGTTACGGCGCATTCCACCAGGGCAATTGGTGCTTCCTGGGCTTTCCGACATCAAGCGTCGGTTGCACAAGTGTGCAAGGTGGCGACCTGGTCGTCAGTTCATACCTTTTCTAATTTCTATAAGGTTGATGTGGCTGCATCTTCGGATGCTTCCTTCGGCCGCAAGGTGATGCAAGCGGCTGTTTAAAGTTGCATCTCCTCCATTGAGGAGCTCTGCCTTGTGTGGAGTGAAGTTTTTGGTTTTTCCATTTATACTGCTCCCATCCCTCTTAACACTGCTTTGGGACATTCCACGGGTAAAGTGTAAGGAGGCTGTGTCAGTCCATGGACAATGAGAGAAAATAGGATTTTTGTACTCACCGTAAAATCCGTTTCTCTGACGTCCATGGACTGACACAGCACCCACCCTTCTTTTCAAGGTTTGTACTGCTTTGTTAGGAACTGAGGTCTGCTGACTGAAGTGGGAGGGTTGTGTCCGGAGGGACCGCCCCCCTGGGCGGGGCTGTTTAGCTCTGGCTTTTTAGAATGTATGTATAACATTTCACATTCTGCCTAGGTCTTCTCCTGCAAGCAGGGACATAACCCATGGGTAAAGTGTAAGAGAGGCTGTGTCAGTCCATTGACGTCAGAGAAACGGATTTTAAGGTGAGTACAAAAATCCTATTTTTCTTCAATGCAACTGGTTCCCATCCCTGCGTTTTAGGGTGCCATTCTAAATGAGATACCCAAAACATAGATGTAAAGATGGCTTCAAGGTTTTTAGCCCAAGTTCCTTATTTATTGTTTTGCATTTGCTGTTTTTCTTTGGTTTGCAAAAATGCAGGATTCATTATTTACAAATATTTGTTGCATCTGTACATTTTTTTTAAGATTTTGTAAGAAATTTTGAAGTTGTGTTGTATTTTAATTTTGGTGTATTTTTTTATTAAAAAATTACAGTTGTTTAACCATCATGGAACTTACAAAAGCTGTAGAATCATTTTTTAATACTATATGCCCTGCACTTTCAGAAAAGATATGGTTTGGGTGATATTTAACCAACTTCCAAAGCTAGCAGGTAAAAAAGTGAAAAGGTCTGGCGGGGAAGAGGTTAAACAAAATGTTCAGTAAAGATATATGGCAATTTTAGAACTTTACAGTCCAGAAAAGTTCAAGATCATGGTGTCATAATAACTTTTGCATATCATTTTGATAATGTCCAATGTTAGATTTTAGTGCAGATAATCTGATTCTATCAATGAAAATTTATATAAATAGAGAGGACTTTGGTAATAATCTAGTCTTGTTGTTTGATAGCATCGAGTTACAGCTGCAGGAGCTGAGTCCATCCAACAGGAATGGGGTATATGGTTATATTGAAGCCTTTGTTCCGTGCACCAAGGATACACTTATAAAGCGTCTGAGAAAGCTTCACCTTAACATACAGGTATTATTTTAGTCTTATTTTATTATCTTATAATTTATACTTTTCTGTTTTAGTTTTTTTTTTTTACGTATATGTACAATGATAAGCAAAGGCTCAAATTAAAAGATGTGATTCAAATTTACAAAACAGTGTTGCAGTTATACAGTAGCTTATAAATTATTTTCAATTAAAGGAAGAGCTTCACCCTCCCTCTCACATGCTGTCCTATCACGGAATGTTTAGCAGGTCTTTTGTAGCTGAGAACAAGTGTGCAGTGTGGACATGCACTGTTGCCATTTTCTCTTATTGCAATGGCAGTGGACAGTGCTGTCATTAGCACATGTCACCGCAGACCATGTACATTTTGTTATCCCCAACACTGCCTGTATACTTTTAATTCTGGGTGCCAATGGGAGATGACTTTATCTAGCTCAGTGCCCATACCTTGCCTCTTCTTGAATTTTTCCCTTAACCCTCATTAACCACACTTCACTCTCTTTGTAAAACCTTCCCATGAACCCTTTGTTCTTTGCCTCAAACCTTGCTTACCTGTTAACCACTTAAGCCCCGGACCAATACGGGCCATTATGACCAGGCCCCTTTTTGCGATTCAGCACTGCATCGCTTTAACTGACAATTGCGCGGTCATGCGACGTGGCTCCCAAACAAAATTGGCGTCCTTTTTTCCCCACAAATAGAGCTTTCTTTTGGTGGTATTTGATCACCTCTGCGGTTTTTATTTTTTGTGCTATAAACAAAAATAGAGCGAAAATTTTGAAAAAAATTACATATTTTTTACTTTTTTCTATAATGAATATCCCCCAAAAATATATAAAAAAACATTTTCTTTCCTCAGTTTAGGCCGATACGTATTCTTCTACATATTTTTGGTAAAAAAAAACGCAATCTACGTTTATTGATTGGTTTGCGCAAAAATTATAGCGTTTACAAAATAGGGTATAGTTTTAAGGCATTTTTATAAATTTTTTTTTTTTTTTACTAGTAATGGCGGCGATCAGTGATTTTTTTCGTGACTGCGACATTATGGCGGACACATCAGACACTTTTGACACATTTTTGGGACCATTGTCATTTTCACAGCGATCAGTGCAATAAAAATGCACTGGTTACTGTGAAAATGACACTGGCAGTGAAGGGGTTAACCACTAGGGGCGCTGAAGGGGTTAAGTGTGCCTAGGGGCGTGTTACTAACTGAGGGGGCGTGGCTACGACTGACACGTCACGATCTCCGCTCTGATTACACAGCTGAGATCGCTGACAGTGTCAGTAGAGGAGCGGGGAGATGCTGTGTTTACACACACATCTCCCCGCTCCGAGCCTTCGTGAGACGATCGCGGGGATCTCCGCGGAGATCGAGTCCGTGGGACCCGCGGTCCCACTCATGGGGAAGGCAGGGGGGTCGCGAGCGTGCCGCCAGTGGCGCGCGCGACGTCGGCAGTTAAAGGGTCACGTACAGGTACGCGATTGTGCCTGTACGAGCCATTCTGCCGACGTATATATGCCAAGAGCGGTCGGCAAGTGGTTAAACAATCCTCTGCTCACTACTTGCATCTCTCACCAACACATTTCCATCAAACCTCTCCTGCACTGCCCATATGTTGCCCACCTATCTAGGGATCCTCACAACAAACCCTCATTTCAGTGGCCACACAACACTCAACTCTTTTCTTAAACCATTTGCTTATTGCCCACACAATCCAACCTTTTCTACAGTTTCTTTTCATCATCCCTTTGCTCACTGGCAACTCTTGTGCAGCTCTCCAACATAAGCCTGCGTGCCATCCTGCCAGCTAACTCTTGCATGTTTTCCACGCTTTTTTTTCTTTTAACTGCTTATTTAAAGAAGAATTTTCAAGTTTTACAGGGGAAAAATAAAAGAATAAGAAAAAAGAATCGTGATCGACATACCATAGGTGCCAAAAAATCGCCACAACACGAGAATGCACAAGTGACAAAACATAGACTAGCGAATAAACTGCTTACCATGTAATAAGTAACTGGGGTGATTCACTTAGAGGCCACAGCAGTGACACCAGCGTAGGCCAGCCTGTACAAGAACATGCAAAACTACGAGTCAAAAGAAAGTGATGTAGGATTTCAATACAATGCAGCAACATGATACATAAGAGGGATGAAATGTTTCCAGAGCAAAGGAGATAAACAAGAGACTGGTTACCAGACCCTCAGAAAGAGAATAAAAAGAAGCCACTGTCTTTTATTTTTTTTTATTTTTTTATAGCAAACGATTAAGTGCTTTAATGGCTAAGTATTCATCCCACCCAAGCATTCCATACAGCAGTAAACTTAGCTTGGTTATTACACAGTCTAGCCGTAATTGATTCTATGGATCTCCCTTCTCTAAACCACTGTAGGAAGTCAGAAAACGTCTGAGGGGGTGGGGGGGGGGTGTTTGTCTGTTAACGCCACGCAGTGCTTAGCCATTTAGCTGCAGTGAGTCTGTTTTTTCTTTTTTCTATAATGAATATCCCCCAATATCAATGTTTTTAGTTCTAGTTCCCGTATCGGGAGGCCAAAAAGATGAGTCAGCAGCGGGTCTAGGTGGACAGCCCTGTTAACCAACTTTGAAAGGAGCAAGTTAACCTTCTCCCAGAAAGGTATAATTTTTGGGCATGCCCATAAAATGTGGAACAGAGATCCCACTGCCCAGTCACATCTCCAACACCTATTGGAAACTGAAGGAAAAATAGTATGTAGAAAATCTTTTAAGCATTTTCTTTATAAACTGCACATGGAGCTTTTATGGGCTTGAAACCAAAGCATCTGCCAGACCTCTATGGAGTCTTCACGGCCCAGCAGTGCTTCCCATTTCAACATATAAGGATGTTTAGGAATTGGTTTCTCTGTTTATAATAGCAAGGATCTGATACAGTATATGTCAGAATTTATGGCTTTTCTAGAGGGGCTTTCTGCACAGGTTCTCTAAAATGGAGTCGGGTGGGCAAAGACAAGGTGTCTCGTAAGAGACTGCGCATAATGTTGAATCTGCAAATAACTATAAAATGAGGAATTGGGAAGACACTATTTACAGTGCCTTGAAAAAGTATTCATACCCCTTGCAATCTTCCACATTTTGTCTTGCTACAGCCAAAAAGTAAATGTTTTTTATTGGGATTTTATGTGATTGACCAACACAAAGTGGCACAATTGTGAAGTTGAAGGAAAATGATAAATGGCTTTCAATTTTTTTTACAAATATCAGAAATGTGTGGCGTGCATTTGTATTCAGCCCCCCTGAGTCATTACTTTTAAGAACCACCTTTCGCTGCAATTACAGCTGAAAGTCTTTTTGGGTATGTCACTACCAGCTTTGCACATCTAGAGTGAAATGTTTGCCCATTCTTCTTTGCAAAATAGCTCAAGCTCTGTCAGATTAACCTGTGATCGTTGTTTCTTAACGTCAGTGATTTTTTTTCCAACTCTCCATATATTAAAGCCCTTGTATTAACTTTGAATAGTACATTTTTTTTTCTGCCAGTAAGAACTGTATACAGCCCACATTACTGTTTCTTGTCGGGTAAAAAGCCTAAGCTTATGGATTCATGCACAGCTATCTCTCACTCTTGTGAGTTTGCCAGGAAGGGAGGGGGGATGAGTCATAAGAGGGTCAATGAGCTGCAGAGCTGGAGGTGTGTGTGTCTGTGTAAATCCAGAAAGTGAACAGACAGCAGCTTGAGCTGCCCACAGTTAAAATTGTTGCAGCCAGACTCAGTGGAGGGAGATTTTTGCAGCATATTTAGCAAGTACAGAATTACAGTATATATAAAATAATATGCAAAGTGGTTGGATGAAAGCTTCAGAATGGCAAAGATGTTTTTATTACAAATTATGTGAGCAGACTGCAGTTCCATCTTAAGTTGCCCCATAAGTCTAGTAATGCATAATCTCTTGGTGCATTCACCAACTGACCCATGAATTTATCCTGCAAGACATTTAGGAAATGGCGAGCCTTAGACGAATGTGCGGTTCCTTCTGCCCAGTCTATATCTGGATAATTAAAATCCCCCATTATAATAACATTTCCCAGCCTTGCTGCCACTCCCAGCTGTAATGGGAGGTCTGCATCCCCTCCTTTCTCAGGTTAGGGGGCATGTAGCATATACCCACTATTACTTTCCCATTCGTTTCCTCCCTTTTGGAGCTCCATTCACAAGGATTCCAACTCCTCCCTAGGAGGTGCAGTTCGTCCCTGCCGAAGAGCCGGTAACCAACTGAGAAGTCTTCAGGTACTCAAACCCCTCCTGTCTACAACCGGTCCTCGGCCACTTATTCATTTCTCTAATCTCCCACTGCCTCTCTAGCTTGGCTCAAGGTACCGGTAGTATTTCTGAGAATGCTGCCTTCGAGGTCGTTTTCTTCAACTTGGCTCCCAAGTCCCTGAAATTTTTTGGGACTCTCCAACTACCTCTAACTTTGTCATTGGTTCCCACATGAACCATGACAGCTGGGTCCTCCCCAGCCCCAAACCAATAATCTGTCCACCCGATCTGCGATTTGCCAAGCCCGATCACCTGGTAAAGAACATACAGTTTGGCGCTTCTGGTTTTTGTGACAGATAGCCCTCTCTGTCCTAATAATAATTGAATCCCCTACAACCAGGACATGTCTTTCCTTAACCTTAGCCTTACCCCCACCCTCGCTGAAGAAGTTTTTCCCATGGTAGCTAGGGGAAGTGTGCATGTGATTAGCACAATACCAATTGGCACGGTCCAGACCATATGTCCTGCATCCTGATAGGACAGCCAGTGGAGTATGAAAACTACTCCTACAAGCTTTAACCAGGCCATGAGAGAAGTCACAGGACTGCTATATACCGCTGATGAGAAAAGTTATTTAGCAGTTAATATTTACTAAAATGATTGCATTTCCATGTTCTGTGTACTTTGATAGACCAGATATATTGAATGCATGGTCCTGGGTTTAGTAACACTTTAAGCAAAGCAGCTTCTTGGATGCAATGAATACCTAATAACTGCCTTATGGGCTTCCCACAGACGCACTATAGGGGTGTTTGGAGTGTGATTAAGCAAAATAGTCATCCAGGGCTTGTTGTAGATGAGCCTCATTTGGATCAGACTTCAGAAAAGTCATTAGGATGCCAGTGGCATTGTTTGAGCAGTAAGAGTCGAGGCATAAAAGAATAGGGGCAACACCCGGGCATCAGGAGTAAGTTGCAAAACCTGGAATATTAACCAAAAAGTCTGAGTATGGGTATGGTGGATAGCCAATCCGTCGGATGTGCAACTCCGCTGATATTGTAAAGATTATATTTCTGACTCAACTGACGAAGTGAGTGAGATTGGGGAGCTCTAGAAGAGCCACCTTGCATTAGGTGATCTAATGGAGGATTAAGAGACCAAAGGAGTTGGGGCGATATCCCATAGCCGTAATAAATGACCCAAAATCCCAAAGAAGTACAGTGCATCCGGAAAGTATTCACAGCGCTTCGCTTTTTCCATATTTTGTTGTTGTAGCCTTATTCCAAAATTGATTAAACTCATTATTTTCCTCAAAATTCTACAAACAATACCCCATAATGACAATGTGAAAGAAGTTTGTTTAAAATCTTTGCAAATTTATTAAAAATAAAAAACAAAAATAATCACATGTACATAAGTATTCACAGCCTTTGCTCAATACTTTGTTGAAGCACCTTTGGCACCAATTACAGTCCCAAGTCTTTTTGAGTATGATGCTACAAGCTTGGCACACCTATGTTTGGACAGTTTCTCCTATTCTTTGCAGGACCTCTCAAGCTCCATCAGGTTGGATGGGGAGTGTCGGTACACAGCCATTTTCAGATCTCTCCAGAGATGTTTAATTGGGTTGTGTGCTTATGGTCGTTGTCCTGTTGGAAGATGAACCTTCGCCTAAATCTTTATCAAGGATGTCTCTGTACATTGCTGCATTCATCTTTCCCTTGATCCTGATAAGTCTCCCAGTTCCTGCTGCTGAAAAACATCCCCACAGCATGATGCTGCCACCACCATGCTTCACTGTAGGGATGGTATTGGTCAGGTAATGAGCGATGCCTGGTTTCCTCCAGACATGATGCTTGCTATTCAGGCTATAGAGTCAATCTTTGTTTTATCAGACCAGAAATGTGTTTCTCCATGGTCTGAGAGTCCTTCAGTTGCATTTTGGCAAACTCCAGGTGGGCTGTCATGTGCCTTTTACTGCGGAGTGGCTTCCGTCTGATGCCACTCTAACATACAGGCCTCATTGGAGGAGTGCTGCAGAGATGGTGGTTCTTCTGGAAGGTTCTCCTCTCTTCACAGAGAAAAGCTGGAGCTCTGTCAGAGTGACTATCGGGTTCTTGGTCACCTCCCTGAGTAAAGCCCTTCTCCCCCGTTTGTTCAGTGTGGCCGTGCTGCCTGCTCTAGGAAGAGTCCACGTGGTTCAAAACTTCTATCTAGGATGATGGAGGCCACTGTGCTCATTGGGACCTTCAATGCTGCGGAAATGTTTCTGTACCCTTCCCCAGATCTGTGCCATGATACAATCCTGTTTCGGAGGTCTACAGACAATTCCTTGGAATTCATGGCTTGGTTTGTGCTCTGACATGCACTGTTAACTGTGGGACATTATATAGACAGGTGTGTGTCTTTCCAAATCATGTCCAAGCAACTGAATTTACAACAGGCGGAATCCAATCAAGTTGTAAAAACATCTCAAGGATGATTAGTGGAACCAGGATGCACCTGAGCTCAATTTTGAGTGTCACAGCAAAGGCTGTGAATACTTATGTACATGTGATTTTTTTAATTTTTTTTTTTAACCACTTAAGGTACAACCCACCGTCATTATGCGGCGGTACTTTTAAAGATGAAGATCCTTGTTATGGCAGCAGCAAGCTGCCATATCCCCAGTATCCTCTTCAGCGGGTGGTCCACTTTCAGATAAAAGTGGTCTCTGCAGCGGATTCGCCACAAGATCACTTATCAGCGGCGGAAGAAGGGCCCCCCCTCCCGTCGCGCTCAGGTGTCCGCCGCTGGCAGCGGTGGAGGCGATTGGATCTTCTGTCCTTTGGTATGGAGCTGAGTGAGGGGAAGATGGCCCCCACCCGGCTCCATTCCAATTTAGGGCGGAAGCAACGTCAAAACGTCACTTCCGCCCATTGCTCTTAAAACTATTTTCTCTTTCGTTCATGGACGGACACAGCATCTTAAATCTTGACTTTAGGGTTATGCTGCCTCCTATCAGGAGAAGACTAGGCAAAACATGTAAAACATGTAAAAACAGCAAATCTGAACAGCCAGGGGGCGGTCCTACTGGCTATAACCCCTCACACTGCATTCTGCAGCTCAGTTTTTTCTGCCTAGCATAGAAGGACCCGTCTCCCTGTGGGGACCATGGATCCTGGAGATTTTTTGCTTTTTTTCCTGCATTTTTGATCTTGCGATCTACTATCAACAGCCGGCTGGATGACCGTGTGGATAATATAGATCCTTGTAATCTCCCCTTGTCCGGACATCGAGCAATGAGCAGGCCTTAGCTGCGCGCTGGGTCGGCCACGACATGCCCCGTTCCTCCAGGGGTGGCCGGTGAGCTATATGCTCCGGGGCACACATGACCGGGCTACTGATGTCTGAGTCAGTGTGCCGGGCCGACAGCCACCCCGTACTGATCGGGTGATGGGTCTGTCCGGAATGCGTCCAGCAGTGTCCGCAGGACGGGTAAGTAGGTTCCTCCTATTTCGGCAGGATGGAACAGCTGGGCATTCCTGGGGAGGTCGAATAGGGGGTCTCTCACCCTTCCTTTCTTCTCTCCCTGTCCTTTCCCTCCTCCCCATGCTCTCTGGGCTGGGCCTGCTGTGTACCTGACCGGGGGTCCTTCCGGGGGGCTCCGAGTTCTGGCTTGGGTGGTCCGCTCTCCATAGAGGGTGTCTTGGTATGTTCAGGGGTGAAGGCCTCCACGAGATAGTCGGCGCTTGTCTTTACTGAGGACGAACGGCAGCCTTTTTCTTGTAGCCCGCGCCTATTTTTACTGAGGCGCCCAGCGGCCATTTTCTTGTAGCCCTGTTTTTAGTCTTTGCCTCTAGCGCTGGGAATGTTCCACCTGAATGACGCACACTGCTTAGAACACCTCACGGCTGACAGGGGAGAGCGGATGGCAACTTGGCAGCGCTATGCCTGGGTCAGAGTGGTGAGTCCTGCGGGGGGGGCTGTAGCAGCTAGGAGGGTGGAGGTTTGTGTGCCCTGACTTGTCCCAGAAGGATGTTGGGTGAGCGCAGGTCAGCATGGCGTCAGAAGCTGGCGCCTCTTCCCCAGAATCCCTGTGATGGCAACTGGTTCCCCTGCACTTTAGTGCCTATGGACGTTTTGTGGGGACATCCCCGGCGGTCCTGGAGTCCTTGTTGCCAGGGTGGAGGCGGCTTGCGGGCGTAAAGGGGGTAATGGTGTACGCCCCTTCCCCCCGCTGTCCTCAGGGGGAATGATCTGATTCAGACTCGGGCTTTGCGGTGGCAAACGGCCCCTGTTCTGATGTGTCAGAATATGCGGACCAGGACCATTCGGACAAGGCGGGGGACACCCAGTCAGGATCCAGTCAGACAACGCCATGGTTGTGGCATATGTCAACCATCAAGGGGGACCAAGAAGCTTGGCTGCAGCATTGGAGGTCGCTCGCTTCCTGCGGTGGGCAGAGCGGAGCGCGACGGCTTTTCCGGCCGTGTACATCTGGGCGTAGGAAAACTGGCAAGTGGACTACCTAAGTCATCAGGTGCTGGACCAAGGAGAATGGTCGCTACACCCGGAGGTGTTTCGCCTCATTTGCCTGAAATGGGGCACGCCAGACATGGATCTCCTGGCGTATCGACTCAATCGAGAGGTATTGAGGTTTATGGCCAGATCCAAAGATCCCTGGGCAGACGCATCGTGGCTCTGTGGGGACAGTATCAGCTAATTATGCCCCCCCCCCCCCCCCGCAAAAACGTCTTTCTCGTCTGCTCTGCGGAGTAGAGACCGAGGGGATTCTGGTGATCCTGGTTGCCCCAGATTAGCCTCAGCGTCCCTGGTACGCCGACTTAGTGCGACTAGTGACGGATGTTCCTTGGTGACTGCCGATGCGCGAGGACCTTCTGTCGCAAGGTCCCATACTTCAACCTGCTTTACAGTGGCTTTAATGACATGGCTGTTAAAAGTCCGGTACTAAGGGACCGAGGCCTGTCAGATTCTGTAATTTCTACCATGCTGAAGACATGGAAATGATCTTCTCGGAAGATTTATCATCGCGCATGGAAGTCCTACATCTCTGTGTGAGGAGATGAAGTGATGTCCACGTATATATACGGTTTCCAGAATCCTGCGGTTTTTACAGCGTGGCATGGATCAAAAACTTGCCTTTAAAGCGGAGGTTCCGCGGTCCCTCCTTTTTTTTTTCTAGGTGCATGTAATGGGGTTGAGGCTGGGTTCACACTGGTCCGACAAAAGCTCCGACATTGGGAGCTCATGTCGCATGACGTGTGAAAATCAATGTTTCCCTATGAGAGCCGTCTTAACTGGTCCGACACAAGTCGGTCCGACTTTGAAAATGCTCCCTGTACTACTTTGGTCTGACTTTGGTCCTACTTCAGCCCATTGAATATCATTGAAGTCGGATCAAAGTAGGATCCTTGTCCTAACCATCCGACATTTGACATCCAACATGGTGATTACAGCAGCAGTAAAAGGAATTTATCTCATCCTGGGATTGTTTTGATTGGTCAAAGGACAAGTCAGACTAGCACAAAGTCGGATCAAAGTAGTATCCTGTTCATGAAAGTCGGATGGATGTCGGACCGATGTAGGATCAATGTAGGACTGATGTCGCAGAGCGAAGTAGGATGAAAGTTGTATGACTGTCGTGTCGTACCAGTGTGAACCCGGCCTGAGGCTGGTTTTCAGGGGAAAAAAGTGCGTGTTATACGCCGATAAATACGGTACTTTTATTTTAAGATATTGATGTAAGACTTTTCAACGTTTTTTGTTGTTTTAAATTTCTTGTTAGTCTAACTGCAAGGCTCCTGAAGAAGTGTGCCTACACGCGGAACTTGTTGAGTGAAACGCCTATCACATGCAACAACGTATTCCACCTTCCTTGTATGGAATAATTAATTGTTTTTGTTCCATTGAGGGTTATAGAAATTACAATGTATAGGTGATGGTTGCTGTATTGATTTAGAGATATAGACTTTTTACAAGATTGTATATGTAATTAATGATATGTAATAAATTTATACTTTTTTATCTACGTTGTAGTATTGTGCCTAAAAAGTCCAAGTCCCACAAATTTTCATTTCTATTCCACAATTATAGGACGCAGCACACCAATACCCATGTTGATATCCATAGATACCAATCTATGCCGTGATACAACAATGTTCTTTTCTTGTTTTCAGAGCTTGTTCTTTGCCATTTTGCTTGTGGGCACTGTGAAACCCACAAGCAGAGACTTCCGGGATGCGGTGAATGCATCCCAGCATTCACCGCTGTATCATCAGTGTTGACGGCGAGCAGTTCCAGGTTGCCATGACAACGGGTGTCGTCATTCAAAGTACAAACCCTGTTGTGACTGGTTTTACAACAATGCAAACATCAGCGACGTCTCCCAGGAGACATTGCGAACACCTCAGAGAAATCAACGGGGCTCCGAGGAAAGAAAGCTACACCCACTCCCGCGGGAGGAATACCCGGAAGTCCACATTAAAACGACTGATTCACGGTAAGTACAACCGCAAGAAAAAAATCAATAGGCATATTTATATGTATCTGCTAGCAAGATCAGTATAAGATAATGTCAGTATTTAGGGTGAACCTCCACTTTAAGCACCATTAAAGGGGCGGTTTTCAACCCCGGCTATCTTCTTTCAACGACCCTGGCGGCTCTTCACTGGTGTGTACGTTTGTGCAGGGGCTTGACAAGTGGCCCCTCCGGTTCGACCATCACTGCCCCCGTGGGACTTGAATCTGGTGCTAGTGGTACTTCAGAAACCATCGTTTGAGACCATTGGAGAGATTCCCCTATTGATGCTCTCTCAGACGGTAGCCTTTCTGGTGGCTATTAAAACAGTCCGAAGGGTTTCTGAGTTGGCGGCCTTGCCTTGCAAGGCTCCCTATTTGATCCTCCACAAGGATAAGGCGGTGCTACGCCCGCAGACTTATTTTTTCTTCTTAGGGTTGTTTCGGCTTTCCTACTCATTGAGGACATTGTGCTTCCATCCTTGTGTCCTCGGCCGTTGCATCCCAAAGAGGTTGCTTTACATTCCTTGGACATGGTCCGAGCTCTGCGGGTATATCTGTCTGCTGCGACTCCGGGCCTGGCAGTCTCATGGCCACCATTTCTCGGTGGGCTTATGCCCTATTAGGGCGGGCGCCTCCCTTTCCTGTCACAGCGCATTCAACCAGGGCAATAGGTGCCTCTTGAGCTTCTGGCAACAAATGTCTGTTTCCCAGGTGTGTAGGCAGCGGCCGGGTCATCCGTTCACACTTTAACTAAAAATTACAAGGTTGATGCGAGTGCATCGGCGGATGCTTGCTTCAGCCGCAAGGTTCTGCAGGCGGCTGTTTAAGGTTGCAACTCCTCCATTGAGCTCTGGTTGGGTTGAAGTTTGGCTGCTTGCTGTGCCCACCCCTCGTTTTTTTGACACTGCTTGGGGACGTCCCTAATGTCAAGATTTAAGATGCTGTGTCCGTCCATGAACGAAAGAGAAAATAGGATTTTTGTACTCACCGTAAAATCCTTTTCTCTGAAGTTCATGGACGGACACAGCACCCACCCCTCTTTTTTATGTTTGTACTGCTTTTGACGAACTGAGCTGCTGAGGGGGCGGGGCTGTTAAGCTTTGCGGTTTTTACATGTTCTGCCTAGTCCTCTCCTGATGGGATGCAGCATAACCCTAATGTCAAGATTTAAGATGCTGTGTCCGTCCATGAACTTCAGAGAAAAGGATTTTACGGTGAGTACAAAAATCCTGTTTTTTTTTTATTTTTGCATTCTTGTGTATATATGATATCTGAGGTCTTTTTGATCTCATATTTAAGAGGTCCTGTCATGCCTTTTTTCTATTACAAGGGATGTTTAAAGAACAGTGTAAAAATAAAATAAGATTTAAAAAAAAAATTTTTTAAATGCGCCTCGTCACGCCGAGCTCGCGTGCAGAAGCGAACGCATACGTGAGTAGCACCCGCATATGAAAACTATATTCAAACCACACATGTGAGGTATCCCCATGATCGTTAGAGCGAAAGCAATAATTCTAGCTCTAGAATTTTTTAAACGTCGCATATGGAGATTTTTAAGTGTAAAAGTTTGTCCCATTCCAGGAGCGGGCACAAGTTTGAAGTGTGACATGTTGGTTATCAATGTACTCAGCGTAACATCATCTTTCACAATAAAAAAAAATTGGGCTAACTTTACTGTTTTTTTTTTTTTTTTAATTTTAAAAAATTGCGCTTGTAAGACCGCTGCGCAAATACGGTGTGACAAAGTATTGCAACGACCATTATTTTAATCTCTAGGATGTTAAAACACACACTAATATATATATATATATATATATATATATATATATATATATGTGTGTATGTATATATATATGTACCGTATTTATCGGCGTATAACACGCACTTTTTTCCCCTTAAAATCAGGGGAAAATCGTGGGTGCGTGTTATACGCCGATACTCACCTATACCCGGCGATCTCCGCTGACTGTGAGTGGAGCGGAGCGATCGCCGCCGAGATACACATAGCCGAGTGTATGCGGCTATACTCGGCTTTTCTCGGCTCCGCTCACAGTCACGCCCAGTCCCGCCATTGGACCTGTGATATGTCCATCATAGGGCGGGACTCGGCGTGACTGTGAGCGAAGCCGAGAAAAGCCGAGTATAGCCGAATACACTCGGCTATGTGTATCTCGGCTCCGCCCAGTCCCTGCGTTCTCTGCGGCGTTCGCCGCGCTCCGCCCTGTATCAGCGGCGATCTCGACACTGGGCAAGGCTGCACTGGACACTGGGCAAGGCTGCACTGGACACTGGGCAAGGCTGCACTGGACACTGGGCAATGCTGCACTGGACACTGGGCAATGCTGCACTGGACACTGGGCAATGCTGCACTGGACACTGGGCAATGCTACACTGGGCAAGGCTGCACTGGACACTGGCAAGGCTGCACTGGACACTGGCAAGGCTGCTGGCAAGGCTGCACTGTGACAAGGCTGCAAATGACACTGGTAAGGCTGCATTTAAATGTAATTTTTTTTTTTTTCTTAAACTATCCTCCTAAAAGTTTTTTTCCCTACAATTCCCTGCTAAACTTGGGGTGCGTGTTATACGCCGGCGCGTGTTATACGCCGATAAATACGGTATATATATATATGTATGTGTATATGTTTGGGTGTTCTAAGTAATCTTCTAGCAAAAAAAAATATTTTAACTTGTAAAAAACAAGTTTGAAAAATAGGCCTGGTCTTAAAGTGGTAAATAAATTGGCAAATATTTCAAACAAATTTATTTCACGTTGTCGTTATGGGGTATTATTTGTAGAATTTTGTAAAACTATGCAATATGCTGAAGGAAAAAAGACCTATCACAATAACGGTGTATAAAATCCTCAGGTTAATTATTGTCTAAGTGAGGTCAGTTACCACCGACAGTTCACCTGCTACCAAGAAGAGGTACAGTGCCTTGAAAAAGTATTCATACCCCTTGAAATTTTACACATTTTGTCATGTTACAACCAAAAACGTAAATGTGTTTTATTGGGATTTATGAGATAGAGCCGCACAGAGTGGCACATAATTGTAAAGTGGAAGGAAAATTTTATAAATGGTTTTCAAACTTTTTTTATAACTATCTGAAAACTGTGATGTGCATTTGTATACAGCCCCCAAGTCAATATTTTGTAGAACCACCTTTTGCTGCAATTACAGCTGCAAATATTTTTGGGTATGTCTCTACCAGCTTTGCACACCTAGAGTGAAATTTTTGCTTATTCTTCTTAGAGGTCGACCGATATATCGGCCGATTTTTGGCACTTTTTAATGCATCGGCCGATAGTGCGGAAAAAAAAGCAGATTTAAAAAACTTCAGCACAACTTGCAAATAACTTCTTTCATAGAAGTCAATGCAAGATGCCTGAAGTTTCCCGTGGAGGTGGAGCGACTATCTCTGGGCAGCCAGTGTGAAAGGGGTCCAACTGTTAGATTTTATGAGATGAAGGGAAAAAAAACGAAAAAAATCGGCCTAACATATCGGCCCAAAAAAAATCGGCATCATACATCGTCCGCCGCAATTTCTAAATATCGGCATCGGCCAGAGAAAAACCCATATCGGTCGACCTCTAATAATTCTTTGCAAAATAGCTCAAGCTCTGTCAGATTGGATGGAGAGTGTCTGTGAATGGCAATTTTCATGTCTTGCCACAGATTCTCAATTGGATTTAGGTCTGGACTTTGACTGGGCCATTCTAACACATGAATATGCTTTGATCTAAACCTTTCCATTGTAGCTTTGGCTGTATGTTTAGGTTCGTTGACCTGATGGAAGGTGAGCCTCTGCCCCAGTCTCAAGTGTTTAGCAGACTCTTAACAGGGATTCTTCTAAGATTGCCATGTATTTGGTTCCATCTATCTTCCCATCAAATCTGACCAGCTTCCCTGTCCCTGCTGAAGAAAAGCATCCCACAACATGATACTTCCCCCACCATGTTTCACAGTTCAGATGGCGTGTTCAGTTTGATGTTCAGTGTTAGTTTCTTTCTCGTACATCACGGGACACAGAGCGACATAGTCATTACTAATGGGTTATATAGATACCGTCAGGTGCTGGCACTGGCAACTTCCAAAACCGGAAGTACCCTCCCCTATATAAGCCCCTCCCATCCGGGAGCACCTCAGTTTTTTGCCAGTGTCTAAGGTGTTGGCCAAGAAGAAACATGTGTTTTTCACTGAGCTTGCGTACAGGTTCTTTTGGGCCTCAGTAAGCTATTCCGGATCCGACCAAAAAAGCTTCATAGCTAAACGGTCGGTACCCGGGCCTTGCAGAGAAGAGCAAGGTTCTGCCTGTAATGCTTCTCTTAGGAGAGCTGGACCCTGGGATCCAGAGCTCTGGTCATACCCATGACCAAGATGTTTTCTGTGCAGGGTGCTATACAGGTCCAGGGGAGTGGAATCCTTGGGAACCCGGTCCCTGAAGGTTTGATTACAATGCCTGCCGTGATAGGTGAAGTTTGGGCTTTTGTGGACCAAACAAAGTCCTGCGGCGGGGAACAGGTAAGTGGGGGCCCCCAGGAACTTGGTTCTATTGGGGGACCCCCAAGCCTAATTTGTCTTTCTGTCTGTTACCTAACGGTATTCCCGCTAATATTCTGTGTATGCCTGTTACTACTGAGAAAATGTAAAAATTTTAATAGTAGGCAAGAAAAAAAAAAAAAATGTAAGACCGCGGTACCTGTGTTAGACACTAGAGGCCGCTATGGTTCTTTTTCTTGTAATGTGGATTTTTTTCTTCCAGGATCAAATCCAGGCAGTTGGTATGTTCTCTGCTGGGAAGCTGTCTCCTCTGCCCTGTTGCTGCGCTCATCCATCCCCGGGCCCTGCGGCAAAGGGACCCTGGCTCCCATCTAGCTCCTTGTTGTTTTCAAAAAAGGCGCCGAAGGCGCGCGCGTGCGCGTGCACGCGCCTCTATTCATAGAGGCGATATGGAAAAAGGGGCGGAGCGGGTGGATGACGCTCAGGTGTGCGCCGCGGCGCTACTGCGCATGTGCGGTGTCCAGCGTGTTTTGAAGCACATTATAGCTGGCTGTTGAAGTGCACAGACAGAGCTAGCAACAATATAAAGGCACATAGAGGCGGTTGATGCAGGCATCCCCTAGAAAGGCACTTTAGTAGACACCAACTGTGATATAGCAGCAATTGTGCTAGACTATTCTCAGTAAAAGTGGTGTATTACGGCTGGAATACCTCAGCTTTAGGCTTAGGAATATGCCGTCCAGAAGCTCCGGAACTGAATCTTCCAGGAAGCGAAGGGGGTCTCATCGGGCTCTGAGGATCTTGGGCATACTTCTGCTGCACCAGTCTCCCCTGAAGTTCAGAGGTAAGTGACCGTAGAGACCCCGCAGGGGTACTTGGTACTGTGGCTGTCCTCAGTTCACCTGCTCCTGTGTATGTAACAGAGGGGGTTTTTTCCTCAGCTCTGGGAGGATTAGAGAGAGATTGTCAACATTGATCGCTGCCTCCCTGTCAGGGAAAGCACGCCGATCTCCATCTCCTCCTTCAAAGTGCCTGTTAGCAGAGCAACAGTCCCATACAGGGATCGACCTGCCTGAAGGGGATCAGGATAAGGTTGATTCTGTTATAGAGGAGTCAACAGTGGGGGAACCTTTTCTCAGCATCTCAAGCTGAAAGATTATGGGTTCAGTCTCTGACTAACATGGTCCGATCAGCATTTAAAAATGCGCCTTGCGGAACCATCAACCACTACTGTATCCTCGTTGGGGTCGCTAGAAGCCCCCAGACTGTCTGTTCTTTTCCACTTCACCCTTTACTGAAAGGGCTTATTTACCAGGATTGGGAACGTCCTGAGAAAATATTTATTCCCCCAAGAGATTTCCGGTGGTCTATCCCATGGAGGATAAGTTCATAAAAAAAATAAAAAAATGGAAGGTCCCTACAGTGGACGCAGCCATCTCTTGTATGTATAAATCACTGACATGTCCAGTGGATAATGTCCAAATGTTCAAGAACCCAATAGATAAAAGATTGGAGTCCTTATGAAAGTCTGCTTCTTTCTACAGCAAGCTTGGTGACACAACCAGCAGTAGCAGCTATTGGGGTCTGCTAAGCAGTGAAGGATCAGTTGAAACAGGTCTTGAGGGACTTGACAGATCAGCAGGCTTTGCCCTAGCTGATCTACCTAGAGCCTTAGGCTTTGCGGTTGACGCCATAAGGATTCAGTCCATCAGGCCTCCCGCCTTACGCTGTCTATAGTACATATGCGTAGGCTTCTATGGCTCAAAAACTGGTCTGCTGAAGCTCCCTGTAAAGAATGGCTGGTTAGCGTCCCATTTCATGGTGAACGCTTATTCAGGGAAAACCTGGACAAATATATCCAGAAAATTTCCAGCGGTAAAAATACGCTCTTGCCGGTTAAAAACAGAGTTAGAGGTCCCTCTTTAAGAGGCCTGCTTCTCCAGTCCCTGGGGCATCGCTGTGTAACAGTTCCGACGGCCTCCTCGGTCAATTCCCGGGGGTAAAAAACAGGGACAATAGCAGGGTAATGAGAAACCCTGGGTCAGGGGAGGTACAAAACCTCCCCCAAAGTTAAATTCATTGAAGGGTTGCCCCCACTCAGTCGGGTGGGGGGAGGACTCCAGTTGTTCGCAAGAGACCTGGCGGGACACGATCAAGACAGATAGGTGCTCTCCGCAGTATGTTTGGGATACAGTTTGGAGTTAAAAGACTCTCCTCCTTCCCATTTTTGAGGTCAAACGTGCCAAGGGATCCCCGGAAGATAGAGTCCCTCTTGTTGGCACTAGAACAACTATTGCTCCAAGGAGTAATTATGGAGGTTCCCCTGTAAGAATGAGGGTTTGGGTTTTACTCAAACCTCTTTACAGTCCCGAAGCAAACGCGGACGGGAGGCCCATATTAATTCTAAAAAGGGCTATACAAATTCCTGTATATCAGGACTTTCCGATGGAGTCGATCCGATCGGTGGCCACTGCCCTACAAGGGGAGGATTGGTTAGCCGCGATCGACATCAAAGATGCTTATTTGCACATTCCCATCTTTCCAGTCCACCAAAAATTTCTACGCTTTGCAGTAGAAGGGCGCCATTTTCAGTTCAGAGCCTTACCCTTCGGTTTGGCCACAGCACCACGAGTGTTTACAAAAATTCTGGCCCTTTATTGGCCAATCTAGGAACACAAGGTGTAATGATAATGGCATATCTAGATGACTTGTTGCTGATAGACCACTCAGTGAAAAAACTAGACGTGGTCGTTCACAAGACAATCAAGTATCTGGAATCTCACGGTTGGATTATCAACCGAGACAAGTTAGCCCTAAAAACCAGTCAAAAGTCTGGAATACTTGGGGCTAAGGTTGGATTCAGGCCAGAGAAAAATATTCTTGCCTCGAGGAAAGGTGTTGTCTTTGAAAGATTTGATCCACTTAGTGGGTACAAAAAAGACAGCCGTCCATACGCCTGTGCATAAGGCTGCTGGGAAAAATGGTGGCATCATTCGAAGCAGTACCCTACGGTCAATTCCATTCAAGGAATTTGCAGGGGGCCATACTGTCAGCCTGGAACAAAAAAGTTCAGGCCCTAGACTTACAATGTCCTTGTCCCCTTCCGTTCGCAAGAGCCTCCGTTAGTGGTTGGTTCCCCAGAATCTGGAAAAAGGGAAATCCTTCAGTCTGATTTCTTGGAAGGTGGTCACTACAGATGCCAGCCTTATAGGCTGGGGAGCAGTACTGGAGCAATAGTCTCTTCAGGGCAGATGGTCGGATGCAGAAAAGGCCCTGCCCATCAATCTCTTAGAGATACGAGCAGCCCGGTATGCCCTAGTAGCATGGACATCCAAACTCCAAGGGTCCCCTGTCAGAATTCAATCATCAGGGGGGCACCAGGAGTCGTGCAGCCCAGAGGGAAGTAAATTACATCCTGAAATGGGCAGAAAAATATGTCCCAGCCATATCTGCGGTATTCATTCCAGGAGTGGAGAATTGGAAGGCGGACTTTCTAAGTCGCCAACAATTATGCCCAGGGGAATGGTCCCTTCATCCCGAGGTTTTCCGGACAATATGTCAGCGGTGGGGAACACCGGATGTAGATCTGCTAGCATCCAGATTCAATACAAAAGTGGACAGGTTTGTCTCTTGGACAAGGGATCCCCTAGCTTGCGGCTCGGATGCCCTAGTGTTCCCTTGGGATCAGTTCAAGCTGATATATGCATTCCCACCGCCACAATTGTTACCTCGATTACTCCGCAGAATCAGGGTAGAAAAGAAACCAGTGATTCTGGTGGCTCCAGCGTGGCCCCGAAGAGCATGGTACGCGGAGATTGTAAAGATGTCTGTGGGGAGTCCTTGGACCCTCCCACATCGTCCGGACCTGCTTTCGCAAGGACCGATATACCACCCTTCCTTACCAGCCCTAGGTTTGACGGCCTGGCTATTGAAGCCCACATTCTAAAAAAGAGAGGGCTCTCTAATGCTGTGGTATCTACCATGATCAATGCCAGGAAGCCGGTATCCAGGCAGATCTACTATAGAATCTGGAAGGCGTACATCGCCTGGTGTGAGGCCAAGAAATGGCATCCACGTAAATACGTAATAGGTAGGATTCTGGACTTCCTACAATGGGCTGTAGATAGGAAGCTTGCCTTGAGTACTATCAAGGGTCAGATTTCGGCCTTGTCAATATTTTTTCAAAGGCCCTTGGCTTCGCATTCACTAGTCAAAGCCTTTATACAAGGAGTGATGCGTATTAGTCCTCCGGTTAATATCCCCATATGTCCATGGGATCTAAACTTGGTTCTGTCGGTTCTACAGAAACAACCATTTGAACCATTACAGCATATTTCCCTGGTTCTTCTTACCAGGAAATTGATTTTTCTAGTAGCCATTTGTTCGGCTAAAAGAGTGTCAGAATTAGCAGCTATGTCCTGTAAGGAGCCATATCTGGTTATCCATAAGGATAGAGTAGTGTTACGCCCTCATCCAGCCTTTCTTCCTAAGGTGGTATCGAGGTTTTCCTTTGAACCAAGATGTGGTTCTTCCTTCTTTTTTCCCCAAACCTACTTCGGTAGAGGAAAAGTTATTACATTCTTTGGATGTAGTAAGAGCAGTTAAAGCTTATCTAAAAGCCACTGCTCAGATTCGCAGAACGGATACTTTGTTTATTCTGCCGGAAGGCCCCAGAAAGGGTCAGGCAGCGTCGAAATCTACTTTAGCCAAGTGGATTCGACAGGTCATAATACAAGCCTATGGCTTGAGAAGGAGACCGCCTCCGTTCAAAGTTAGAGCGCACTCCACGAGAGCAGTTGGAACTTCATGGGCAGTGCATCACCAGGCCTCCCTGGCTCAAATCTGTAAGGCCGCAACATGGTCTTCAGTTCACACGTTTACTAGGTTCTACCAGGTGGACGTTAGAAGTCAGGAGGATGTCGCCTTTGGGCGCAGTGTGTTGCAGGCCGCAAAAGATCCTCATGTCTGATAGCGCTCAGCTTATATATGGTGTATCCCCCCCCTCATTTGGCATTGCTTTAGGACATCCCATTAGTAATGACTATGTCGCTCTGTGTCCCGTGATGTACGAGAAAGAAAATAGGATTTTTATAACAGCTTACCTGTAAAATCCTTTTCTTGGAGTACATCACGGGACACAGAGCTCCCGCCCCTCTTTGGGGACACTTATTGCTTTGCTACAAAACTGAGGTGCTCCCGGATGGGAGGGGCTTATATAGGGGAGGGTACTTCCGGTTTTGGAAGTTGCCAGTGCCAGCACCTGACGGTATCTATATAACCCATTAGTAATGACTATGTCGCTCTGTGTCCCGTGATGTACTCCAAGAAAAGGATTTTACAGGTAAGCTGTTATAAAAATCCTATTTTTTCGCCACACATAGCATTTTGCTTTTAGGCCAAAAAGTTTAATTTTGGGCTTATCTGACCAAAGCATCTTCTTCCACATATTTGCTGTGTCCCCCACACGGCTTCTCACAAACTGGACAACTTTCGGCTTTTTTTCAACAATGGCTTTCTTCTTGCCACTCTTCCATAAAGGCCAGATTTGTGAAGTGCACGACTAATAGTTGTGCTGTGGACAGCTTCTCCCAGCTGAGCTGTGCATCTCTGCAGCTTTTCCAGAGTTACTGTACCATGGGCCTCTTGGCTGCTTTAATGTGCAAGTTCACCTTTACAGAAAAATCTGTAAGGTGAACTTACACAGGTCCCCCTCTTCACCACTCCGGTCCCACTGACCTGTACCGCGGCAATCTCTGGTTCAAAGCCCCGTTATATCCACACCAGGAGTCCGGTGTTTCGAAGTCCTCTCTGCATCCACACGTCTTCTCCATAGCTGACAGGATGGGCTATGTGGCTGCTGATTGGTTGGCGCCGCACATGTGACGGCAATGACCAATTAAAATGCTCCAAAATGTCCCTCCTGACAGAGGACGTTTTGGACATTCAGCTCAGGGGATTTCTAAGCCCCGGATATGCTGGGGCTTAGAACCAGAGATTTCTGCAGGCCAGGTCAGCGGGATCGGGGGGGGGGGGGGGGAAACCTGTTAAGGGTCCCCCTACAGATCTTTTTGTAAAAGTGAATTTACCCTTTAAATTTCGCCACAACTTTATCCCTAGCCTGCCTGGTATGTTCCTGTCCTTCATGATGCTGTATGTTCACAAAGGTTCTCCAACAAACCTCTGAGGCCTTTACAGCCCAGCTATATTTATACTGAGATTAAATGACACACGGGGACTATTTACTAATTAGGTGACATCTAAAGGCAATTGATTTCACTAGATTTTGGTTAGGGGCATCAGAGTAAAATGGCTGAATACAAATGCATGCAACACTTTTCACATTTATTTGTAAAAAATGTGGAAAACCATTTATCATTTTCCTTCACTTTACAATTATGTGCCACTTTTGGTTGGTCTATAGCATAAAATCCCAATAAATTCATTCACATTTTTGGTTGTAACATGGAAAATTTCAAGGGGTATGAATACTTTTCCAAGGCACTGTATCTTGCCGGACTACAGGTAGAGGTTCCCAATCCGGGATCTCTGAGCAGGACAATATGGGGAGGGGAGGTGCCCCCACAAATATGAAGGTTGTCACTGCGGTAGGGCAACTGAAGTTGGAGGAGACCGGACATTGGTGAACAGCTCTGAGGGAACTCCAGAGCTCTTTGAGCACTGTGGACTAGACTTGAAAAGGATGGGCCAGATAATGAGGTTGCAGGCCAAACTTGTGGGAGACACAGTCCTGGGACAACTGGGGGGGGGGGGGTTCAGGAGAGGGGAGGCAGCAGGCTCAATACAATCCAGCAGAAGGAAACAGAGTAGTGACTTACCACAGAGGGCCCTGCCAACCGACCCCCTCCCTGAGAAGCCGCCAGATTAGCTCCTATGAGACGTCGGGATGGCTCTGTGTGAAGTGTCTGGAGGTGAAGGGGAGGCAGCAGGAGAGGACAGTGTTGATCCATTGGAGAGGAGAGAGCGGCTCAAGTATCCTCCTCCGCTGCACGTGGCTGCTGAGCTGTTTTGTGCAGCGGAGGAGGCAGGTAAGATGGCACTCGGCTGCAGCTGCGTATCCCCCAGGGTCGAGTCAAAGAAGGAGCGGATGTTTGTGGTGCCAGCAGATTTGGGAGCTCCCTTGGCATGGGGAGTCCTAGGGTCCTTTTTATCTTTTAAGTTTTCCCATACTCACAGAGCAATGCCTCTGAAACTGCAGGCTGGGAGAGGAGCTAAGCTAGAAAGGGGCCATTCCGAAGTCGACAGAGCACACCCCCTTCACTCCTAGTTTACTAATTTTCCATTTCACTCAATGGTGCTACACAAGTCTGCTTATTCTTTGGACTTTTTCAATCCCTACACCACTTAGGTCCTTCCTGACCCATGTGACAACTTCTCTTAGGACATTTCTGGCTATGCTTCCAGCTCCCCTGTCATTACCACTCTTTGTCAATTTATACCCATCTAGCATTTTGAAATATTTCCTGTAATAATAAATAAAAGTTCCACAGACCAATTCAGCACACTACAAGTTCCAGCTTTCAAAAATATCAGTCAGGAATTTCAACAAGATTCCAATAGATATCAATAGTCATCCCACAGGAATCCTGTAGCTTCAAATAGAGATCCGGTAAGTCATTTATTGAATAATTAAAAAGGCCTGCTTACATGTAGTATTCCGGACATTCATTATAAGGATTGGATGTAGACACTGCAAAGCTGTTAATGTGCATCAGTAGCTTTTGCTTAGCAAGCTGGCACAGGGAACCCGATTTGACAGCTGTTAAAAAGCAGCCAATGCTCGGCATCCTATCTGCCTTTGGCAACCCCTACATGCTCTAATTTGAAAATTGATGCCTCATGTAAGGAACAACTGGTTATGTCACTGTATATCCAACTATACTTCTATATCCCCACCTATAGTTATGCGCAGCGCTAGTAAGATATGGCTGCAATATAAATCGCATTTTGAAATATTTCAACAGGAGTTCATAAACCCACCTTATGATCCATAATGTGCAGAAATCATTATTCCAATCCACTCGTAAAATGCACTCATCCTTTATAATCTCTCCCTGTTACAGAAAGGTATGAGTAATTTGAGTAATCCCTTATGGCAACATTCTGTCCTTGACTGTAATCAGTGCTGTCTACCACATGGTACCCTCCTCCTGATCTGCATACAGGGGTTATTGGCCTAAGGCCCACATGCTGGGGTTCATTCAGATTTACATACCACTACTACCGTGTTTATTCTGAATGAGAATCACATAACTGATTCTTTCCTACATGTTTTCAATGTTTATAACTATACAGAATCAATGGTTTCACTGATTCTGTATCCTACACTGCCTTGCTTATTATGGGAGATTCCTCTGTCTTGTAGTTCCCCATACAACTGTTTACTGTCAGAGCAGAAACTGCAAAAAAGGATGTGTATCTGTCTATCCAGTCCTGAAATTCTAACAGCCCTGACTTTCAGCACAGACGGCTGTTCTGGAATGAATGTACTTTCTCCTTCCTCCATTTTCTGGCTATGTTCAATAGGTGTTTTTAATTTGTTGTATGATTTTATTTTGTTATGATACCGTTGGTATGGCAGCTCTAAACCTTATACCACAGTGGGTAGAAGCTGTAATATTTTTCCCACAAGAGCTTCAAAGATGAGTTGGTCAATGCTTTCTGCTGAAGTTCAGTGTAAACAGCTATATGATCTTTGGTTATCATGACATCATCTAAATGTGTAAAAAAAAAATGCAAGAAAAATGCAGAGTGTAGACATTTGGGAGCTCATTTTGGATCAGAGAACTTGGCAGTTGCAAGTCCATGAAGTTTCAGCAAGAGTTTATTAAAATTGAATTATGGCAAAATTTGTTATTCAGTTGGGATACGGATTATTATTATTTATTTTTTTATTAAAGCAGAAGGTTGCTAGAATGGTGTTAAAGAAATTAAGCCTAGAATGAGAGGGGTTTCCTAGAACCTATAAATAAAGGTAAACAACCCTCTGAAAACAGCTGGGTTGTTGATAGAATTCAGAGGTACAGTAAGTAGTTAATTGTTCCTGGGTGAATTGAAGTGACTCTAAACTCTGGTTTAAAACAAATTCTGTTTATGTATGTTTTAATTGAAAAAAAACCAACGTATTTTGCTTTCTCAGCCTCTTCTAAATCTCCAAATTCTTTTTTTCTTGAATGTGCACAATGGTCCCACTGTATGTAGGAATGAATCTACACTCTATTGCATACTATCAAGATGGACTATTGGCTGTAGGATGTGTAAATGTGCATAGAGCCTTGCACATAATCACAACTAATATGCACTGCTTTGAGATGTCCCATCATGGGATATTTAGGTCACAAACTTTATAGTGATGTATGAACAAAGCATATCCCTCTCTATTGTGTACTTGTCTCAATCCAGAGCACTATTTTATCAGGGTTACATAATCGTTTACATTTCTGGGATTTTATTTGAGATGTGCAAAGAGATTACCCAAATACTTATAAGTATAACTTTTAAATAACCACTTGCCACCCAAGCCAATTCTGGCATTGGGGGGGTCACCCATCACGTTTATGGGTGCTTACGGATTGAGATGAGCGTTTCTAATTCGCTTGTACGGTGGCAAGTCTCCTCATCCGTTTCTCATACGTTTCACATACATTTCACATACATTTCATGCATCTGGGCATTCCTTTTCTCATTTAAAGGCCTGACACGTCTTCAGGTTCATCAGCCCTGAGTGTACTTTTTTAATTCGCCTGCTACACCTCAGGTTGCTCGGCCTGTGCGAATTCTTGGGATTGTCACATTTTCAGTCCTGCTCATACTTTGTATTGTCAGTACATTGGTTCATTCTTCACATTGTAGGTTTTACCACGTCACACCACGGCAGTTTTCCTTTCACGTTATTCCCCAGACTGTCACGATTAGTCCTGCACTTACCTACATTTTTTTTGCCTTGTATACATGTCAGGGTCATATCTTCACGGTTAGGTCTTATGGCTATACTCGACACTACTGCGTCTTGTAATCACGATCACCTGCATAAGTAGCGGTAAGGGTATGAGGGTTTTTCTCCTGTTTCTTAGGGTTCGTTGGTTATTTCTTGTTTTTAACGGTGTTGTTCTTGTTTGCAGAGGTCATGTCACGGGCAGTAGATCTCGAAAACTTTGCCACCGTTCGTCCTTCTCCGGTTAAGGTTCTGTACATAGGAGCTCGCCCTCCTTGTAACCTCCCGTTTCGGCCGTCTCGCTGGCAGTGGCATAGGGTTGGGTGGAAGGGTCTTGGTCCTAAGGTAGAGGTTGGATACCTATGCACTGGCACTCGGCTGGATGCTCTCCCATGTAGTAGGCTGTTAGGTAGTCATCCACTGTCGGGAAGGTTTCTTCCTCGTTGTAGTGTCCAAACGGGGTCCTGCTGATCTACGGAAACGGACGTCACTGAAGCTTGATCAACAAATCATTTTAAATTTTGGCCTAGGAAGCTCATGACACCTTTCATCTTGGTTATCCTTGTTTCTTTTGTCACGAACATTCAATGTCTACTTGCTTTCGTTGTCTTTTAGTTTTATTTTTGGCACTTTCAGCTCAAGCGATCCTACAAGCTGGTGCTCGGTCACAGTCTTGGGTCATCTCGTGATGGCGTCTGCGGACGTGCCCAGGGATGGGCCATTGCCTTTCCCTGGTGCGCCCTTCTTCGCTAGCTCGGTGCATGACACGTTGCTGTTCCCTGCTACCTACACCAGGGTTGCTCCTTGTGCTCACACCGGCCGTGCTTTCAGTATAGGTGCAGTGTCTGCTGCTTCTCGCCAGGGGGTCATTTCATTTCCGGACATGTTCCGGATCCACATGTCGAGTTATCACAGGCTTTCTTGCATTGGCTGCTCAAGGTTGCATACGGTTACTTTCATTTCAGTCTCTTTGCGAGCTCATCCTACTGTCTTTTCTTTCTCGTACATCACGGGACACAGAGCGACATAGTCATTACTAATGGGTTATATAGTTACCGTCAGGTGCTGGCACTGGCAACTTCCAAAACCGGAAGTACCCTCCCCTATATAAGCCCCTCCCATCCGGGAGCACCTCAGTTTTTTGCCAGTGTCTAAGGTGTTGGCCAAGAAGAAACATGTGTTTTTCACTGAGCTTGCGTACAGGTTCTTTTGGGCCTCAGTAAGCTATTCCGGATCCGACCAAAAAAGCTTCATAGCTAAACGGTCGGTACCCGGGCCTTGCAGAGAAGAGCAAGGTTCTGCCTGTAATGCTTCTCTTAGGAGAGCTGGACCCTGGGATCCAGAGCTCTGGTCATACCCACGACCAAGATGTTTTCTGTGCAGGGTGCTATACAGGTCCAGGGGAGTGGAATCCTTGGGAACCCGGTCCCTGAAGGTTTGATTACAATGCCTGCCGTGATAGGTGAAGTTTGGGCTTTTGTGGACCAAACAAAGTCCTGCGGCGGGGAACAGGTAAGTGGGGGCCCCCAGGAACTTGGTTCTATTGGGGGACCCCCAAGCCTAATTTGTCTTTCTGTCTGTTACCTAACGGTATTCCCGCTAATATCTGTGCATGCCTGTAACTACTAAAAAAAATGTAATAATTTTTAATGGTGGTCAAGAAAAAAAAAAAAAAAAAAAAGAATGTTTTTTTTATATATGTTTAGTATATTAAACTGCGGTACCTGTGTTTGTCCACTAGAGGCCGCTGTGGAATGTTTTTCTTGTCATATGGACTAGTTTCTTCTCAGAGAGCAAAGTCCAGGCAGCTGGTGAGTTCTCCTACAGGAAACTGTTTCCTCTGCCATGTTGCAGTGTTCGTCTATCCCCCGGCCTGCGGCAAAGGACATATGCGCAGGCTTCTATGGCTCAAAAACTGGTCTGCTGAAGCTCCCTGTAAAAAATTGCTGGTCAGCTTCCCATTTCATGGGGAGCGCTTATTCGGGGAAGACCTGGACAAGTATATCCAGAGAATTTCCAGCGGTAAAAGTACACTCTTGCCGGTCAAAAATAGAGTTAGAGGTCCCTCTTTTAAGAGGCCGGCTTCTCCAGTCCCTAGGACATCGGCTGTGAAACAGTTCCGACGGCCTCCCCGGTCAAATCCCGGAGGTAAAAATCAGGGACAGTTGCAGGGTAACAAGAAGCCCTGGAGCAGGAGAGGTACAAAACCTCCCCCAAAGTCAAATGCATGAAGGGTTGCCCCCACCCAATCGGGTGGGGGGAAGACTTCAGTTGTTCACAGAAACCTGGCGGGACACGATCCGAGACAGATGGGTGCTCTCCGCAGTAAATCTGGGATACAAATTGGAGTTAAAAAACTCCCCTCCTTCCCGCTTTATAAGGTCGAACGTGCCAAGGGATCCCCAGAAGAGAGGATCCCTCCTGTTGGCACTGGAACAATTATTGCTTCAAGCAGTAATTATAGAGGTCCCCCTGGAAGAATGGGGGTTCGGGTTTTACTCAAACCTCTTTACAGTTCCGAAGCCAAACGGGGACGTGAGGCCCATATTAAATCTAAAAGGGCTAAACAAATTCCTACATATCAGGACTTTCCGGATGGAGTCGATCCGATCGGTAGCCACTGCCCTACAAGGGGAGGAATGGTTAGCCTCGATCGACATCAAAGATGCGTATTTGCACATCCCCATCTTTCCAGCCCACCAAAAATTTCTACGCTTTGCGATAGAAGGGCGCCATTTTCAGTTCAGAGCCTTACCCTTCGGTCTGGCCACAGCACCAAGAGTGTTTACAAAAATTCTGGCCCCATTATTGGCCAATCTAAGAACACGAGGTGTAACGATAATGGCATATCTAGACGACTTGTTGCTGATAGACCACTCAGTGGAAAAACTAGAAGTGGTTGTTCACGAGACAATCAAGTATCTGGAATATCACGGTTGGATTATCAACCGAGACAAGTCAGCCCTAAAACCAGTCAAAAGTCTGGAATACTTGGGGCTAAGGCTGGATTCAGACCAGAGAAAAATTTTCTTGCCTCGAGAAAAGGGGTCGTCTTTGAGAGATTTGATCCACTTAGTGGGTTCAAAAAGACAGCCATCCATACGCCTGTGCATGAGGCTGCTGGGAAAAATGGTGGCATCATTCGAAGCAGTACCCTACGGTCAATTCCATTCAAGGAAGTTGCAAAGGGCCATACTGTCAGCCTGGAACAAAAAAGTTCAGGCTCTGGACGTACCAATGTCCTTGTCCCCTTCCGTTCGCAGAAGCCTCCGTTGGTGGTTGGTTCCCCGGAATCTGGAAAGAGGGAAATCCTTCAGTCCGATTTCTTGGAAGGTGGTCACTACAGATGCCAGCCTTTTAGGCTGGGGAGCAGTACTGGAGCAATGGTCTCTCCAGGGCAGATGGTCGGATGCGGAAAAGGCCCTGCCCATCAATCTCTTAGAGATACGAGCAGCCCGGTATGCCCTAGTAGCATGGACATCCAAACTCCAAGGGTCCCCTGTCAGAGTTCAGTCAGACAATGCCACAGCAGTGGCATATATCAATCGTCAGGGGGGCACCAGGAGTCGTGCAGCCCAAAGGGAAGTAAATTACATCCTGAGATGGGCAGAAAGATATGTCCCAGCCATATCTGCGGTATTCATTCCAGGGGTGGAGAATTGGAAGGCGGACTTTCTAAGTCGCCAACAATTATGCCCAGGGGAATGGTCCCTTCATCCCGAGGTTTTCCGGACAATATGTCAGCGGTGGGGAACACCGGATGTAGATCTGCTAGCATCCAGGTTCAACACGAAAGTGGACAGGTTTGTCTCTTGGACAAGGGATCCCCTAGCGTGCGGCTCGGATGCCCTAGTGTTCCCTTGGGATCAGTTCAAGCTGATATATGCATTCCCACCGCCACAATTGTTACCTCGATTACTCCGCAGAATCAGGGTAGAAAAGAAACCAGTGATTCTGGTGGCTCCAGCGTGGCCCCGAAGAGCATGGTACGCGGAGATTGTAAAAATGTCTGTGGGGAGTCCTTGGACCCTCCCACATCGTCCGGACCTGCTTTCGCAGGGACCGATATACCACCCTTCCTTACCAGCCCTAGGTTTGACGGCCTGGCTATTGAAGCCCACATTCTAAAAAGGAGAGGGCTCTCTAATGCTGTGGTGTCTACCATGATCAATGCCAGGAAACCGGTATCCAGGCAGATCTACTATAGAATCTGGAAGGCGTACATCGCCTGGTGTGAGGCCAGGAAATGGCATCCACGTAAATACGTAATAGGTAGAATTCTGGACTTCCTACAATGGGCTGTAGATAGGAAGCTTGCCTTGAGTACTATCAAAGGTCAGATTTCGGCCTTGTCAATATTTTTTCAAAGGCCCTTGGCTTCGCATTCACTAAGCCTTTATACAAGGAGTGATGCGTATTAGTCCTCCGGTTAATATTCCCATATGTCCATGGGATCTAAACTTGGTTCTGTCGGTTCTACAGAAACAACCATTTGAACCATTACAGCATATTTCCTTAGTGCTTCTCACCAGGAAATTGATTTTTCTAGTAGCCATTTGTTCGGCTAAAAGAGTATCGGAATTGGGGCGTGGCTTGGCGCGCAACGTGGATGGCAGCGGTGTGAAGGAGCTCCCGGCATAAGAGAGACCTGGGCCCTGAAATAGACCTGCATCCCGGGGATTATGTCCACAAAAATCAAGAAGGGAACCCACAGTCGCTCCCTACGCTCTCTGAACACCCCGAGGGGGAAACTTACGCCGACAAACCTGAGCAAATTCAGCTTCTGTGGCAGCGGTAAATCACCCAAAATGGCGCCGGCAAGCAGGATGAACATGGAGGAGGAAATAGAAGAGGACGAAATCTCCCTCCCGGCTTCTGAGGAATCATCCAGAGGTAATGCCCCCACTGATGTACCGTTGACCTACGCAGCAATGACCGACATAGCAGCGGACATAAAGAGCTCTTTCTCAGCTGCAATAACAGATATCAAGACAGAGCTGCTTAAACTCTCAGAGCAGATGGCGGTCACTGAACGGGCAGGGAAAAGGAGGGACAGAGCTCTTATTAGATTAGATGACATAACAGCGGCCCACTCACAGCACCTGATCGATATCAATCGACAAGTCGAGGATTTAGACAATAGGGGGCGGAGAAACAACATACGGATTAGGGGGGTCCCTGAGACGATTGTCCCTGAGCAAATAAAACCCACGCTGACCGCCATTTTTAATGGCCTGGTTGAAAGGCCGGAGCAATCCCCCATTGAATTCGACAGAGCGCACAGGGCACTAAGACCCAGAGCCCCAGATGATAATCCGCCCCGGGACATCATTTGTTGCCTCCCAAACTACTGTCTAAAAGAAGAGATCCTCCAAAGAGCAAGAAAAAAAGATCAACTTATGTTCGATGGCACAACGATTCAATTGTTCCAGGATCTATCCCCTATCACGCTGAAAAACAGAAAAGCCCTAAAACCCCTACTCGCAGTTCTCAGGGAGAAAGGAATAGTGTATCGCTGGAAATTTCCATTCGCCCTCCAAGCTAATTACATGGGGAAACAACAGGTACTTAGAGTGCCAGATGATATGCCCAAATTCTGCGAGAATTTGCAGATTGACCCTGTTGAATTGCCAGACTGGTACGCAGAGTTCTGTATACCTCCCCCCATCAATAACCCAAAGTTTATTCCTGGCCACTCTCCTATGCTTACACCGTCCCAGCAAAGGAATCAACGCAGAAAGAATGACAGGGATGTGTATGACTCACCAGCTTCCTCCAAGAGCTATAAGAGCCCGAAAGCCAGGGAAGCAGGACGTTACTGAAGATAGATGTTGCACACCTCCTTCAAGCCTTACTGTTTAATAGGCCAGTTGGAATGCCTGTGTCCTCCATAAAGGGGGACAACACCCATTTCTGCATCAGTTGTGCTCCCCTTTTTATATGACCAACCCGTGATTACCCCCCCTTGTAATTCCCCATACTCTCACTCTGGATCCTGACACAATTTCACTTTTTAAGGACTGACGTTCTAAGTTACGCCACTGGAGGGAGCTCCAAGCCTGGAAATACTAGAAAACTACCAAAACCTCTCCCTGCACCTCACCTATACAGTTATAGACAAAAATAAACTTATAGCCTTCCTTAGAACATCCGGGAGGAACATGGAGGAACCAATCGTCACTATCCTTGTGCATCCTTTCGGTTCACTAAATAATGACAATTTTTTGCTCCACAGGCTGTGATTCTACTCTATACAGGTCACCTCTTATCTGCTGTAATCCAAACATGCCTGCGGGATATACAGGAGATGCCCTATCTTGCCTTTCGTTTAAAGGTTGGCAGAACTGTGAGTACTAATGGACATGCAATGTACACATAGCTCTGAGTTTCTACATGTTCATGATTGCACAATTATCGAAAGGACAATGATGCTCTCGCACACGGAAAACCCAGAACTTTACATGGAGCTCAACCCAGGGCCGCTCCACTTCTCTTCACAGTTAACTTTTCCATAGATCGCTTTGGGAAGATCTTATTTCTATTTCACGCAGGGGAAGGCTTCAGGACAAACAATGTCTCTCAAAATGAGTGCTGCTAACAGACGCTTAGCAACGTTTAAAGTTAATCACATGTTAATGTTAATCCCAATAAGGGATCCTTCTGTTGCATCATAGCATAGCAGGATCCAGATTTGAACTGTTTGGTTATAATCCTCTGGGTTTATGTGGGATGGTCTCTCCTAGTAGTTAAGGCAGAAGTCAACTTTAAAACTTACAATCCCACTGCACCCCCCCCTCCCACTGCACTCCCCCCAATCACCACATTCCATGTTACTGTACACCATAGGCTGCACTTCTGATCATATGAAGGAGGAAGGTCCTTTGTGACTCCCCAACAAGTGCTCAAGTATTCATTTAACACCCTATTTCTTAATAGCATATGTTACCTATATACCTGCACTTGTCATGCCCTGTGGTATCCCACCTTCTATCCCCTAAATCCCCCAGGTTTTAGTAAGACAACCTTAATACAACTAATA
This sequence comes from Rana muscosa, assembly GCA_029206835.1. NCBI lineage: Eukaryota > Metazoa > Chordata > Amphibia > Anura > Ranidae > Rana > Rana muscosa. The sequence goes on along the minus strand of CM055120.1, from coordinate 268,942,586 downwards.
ACGTCCCGGGTCTCTCGACCGCCACCAGATCTACTCCCTCACACTACCGAACAGTTCAACTTTCACCACAACGACTGGAGTTAGTTGTCCTGACAACAACAGACCGGCACTATCAATTATCCACACACGTTCCTCCCACTCACCCCTCAGAGCAGTTATTAGTGTCCACTGTTAGACACTACCTAGCTCTACACCTTATTGGTGGATATTAGAGCAACGCTCGCGCTATCTTTACTCAATCCCTAGACCCCTAGACCCCCTCCCCCCCACCCTTATCTTTAATCCCCCCCACTTCTTCCAATCTCCCCCAAATCCCCGCGTAGCCCCCTTCTCTTCCCCACTTCTCTCTATTTACTACTACATTGGTCCATTCAAAGGACACAACATGGCTTTTACTCACCTAGGAAAGGTACCGACTATTATCTCACACAATGTTAACGGCCTAAACATACCTGAGAAAAGATCGAAACTCCTGAAAGAACTTAAAAAGGTACGTCCTTCTATTGTCTTTTTACAAGAAACCCATTTTAAAGGTCAAAATATCCCCAAACTAACGGACAACATATTCACAACAGCATTCCACTCCACCAATCCACTGGCTAAAACGAAAGGAGTATCTATCCTGCTCAACAAAGATGCTCCTTTTGCTTTAAAGCAAAAGTTAGTGGATCCTGAAGGGCGATATATTATGCTCAAAGGCACATGGCAGGGTTCACCTATAACATTGGCAAATGTTTATTTCCCAAATTCAGCACACATAACGTTCTGTCGCACGATTATAGAAGAACTGAAATGGTTTGCGGAGGGTGGCATTGTACTAGGCGGAGACTTTAACATACCCCTCTCCCCCCTTAAGGACACCTCGACAGGCTACACTCATGTCTCCTATAAGATCCTAAAGAGGATCAAGACACTCCTACAATCCCTTTCCCTTGTAGATACCTGGAGACTGACACATCCAACTGAAAAAGACTTCTCATACTATTCCCCACCTCACAAAAGATACTCGAGAATTGATCTTATCTTCATTTCCCAAAGGGACCTAAACAACGTCCTTGAAGCTAACATAGGCATTATCACTATATCAGACCACGCTCCGACATCCATCACCTTAAAAATTGGCTCCCCCAACCAACCCATCTTCAATTGGAGACTTAACGCAGCACTTCTGACAGATCAGACAATAAAAGACGATATACACAACTCCATTACTTCTTACTTCAAAGATAACCTAGCTGAACACACTAACCCCCTAAACAACTGGGAAGCCCACAAAAGTGTTATTAGAGGAGACCTGATTAAATGGGGTGCCAGGAGAAAGAGAGAAAGAGTTATCCCTGCTTTCTAAACGAATTGCTACACTAGAAGCACAACATAAACAGTCCCTCTCAATTACTGTAGAAGAGGAACTCACAAAATGTAGAATTTCACTCAAAAACATACTTGACCTTAAAGTCAGAAAATCCCTATTTTTTAAGAAAAACATTTTCTATGAACAAGGTGACAAAAGCGGGAAGCAATTGGCCAGAGCACTCAAAGACGCAGCGTCATCCGGCCACATTCATGCCATTAGAAATGGAGGGGGCACATTAGAACACAAATCAGAGGGGATAGCGGAACTGTTCCACGCCTTTTACAACAAACTGTACAATCTGCCAGAACAACATCGACCCCAACACGTGACGCTCTCAAAACAAGATACTATCCAGAACTTCCTGAAAGACAGTCAAATACCCTCCCTCTCACCTGAAGACACCAACAGATTAGACGACCCCATGACCATACTGGAGCTCCAAACTGCCATCAAAGACCTGAAAACAGGAAAAAGTCCTGGCCCTGATGGCTTCACATCACAATACTATAAAATTTATGCCAATACACTATGCAAACCCTTACTAGATTCATTTAACTATTTAGCAATACATAAACACAACTCACCCTCCTTCCTCCAAGCACACATAGCTGTAGTCCCCAAGCCCGACAAAGATCACACAGATTGTGCCAACTTTAGACCTATCTCGTTACTGAACACAGACCTGAAACTCATGGCAAAAATACTAGCAAATAGGCTGAAACCCCTACTATCTAAAATCATAGGCCCAGAACAAGTCGGCTTCATGCCGGGCAGGGAAGCGCGTGACAACATCGCCAAAGCATTAAACCTGATCCACTTCACACAAATTTCCAAAACTAAAGGAATGCTCCTGTCAACAGATGCCGAAAAGGCATTCGACAGGGTGTCATGGAACTACATGTTCTCTGCCTGCAGACATATAGGAATGGGAGATACAATGCTATCGTGGATAGAAGCCTTATACCACAACCCACAAGCCATGATAAAAATTAATAACAGATTCTCCGCACCATTAGATATACGCAACGGCACTCGCCAAGGATGCCCACTCTCACCACTCCTTTTCATCATCTCGCTTGAACCCCTAATTAGAACCGTGAACCTTTCTAAAGACATACACGGTTTTAATGTAAACAAAAGAGATTACAAAATAGCTGCCTACGCAGATGACCTTCTGTTCTTTATTACCCAGCCACACACATCCATGCCTAATCTTCAGAAGATCATTGATTTGTTCGGGTATATCTCTAATTTTAAGATAAACCAGAACAAATCTGAAGCGCTGAACCTCTCCCTAGACCCGAATCAGATTGACCTTCTAAAGAAAAATTGCAAATATAGGTGGGAAACACATAAACTCAAATACCTGGGGATAAACCTGACCAATCGTTTAGACGACATCTATACGGCCAATCATATACCCTTACTAAAGTCAATTTACAAAGACCTACGAAAATGGACCCCTAAAATGTTCTCGTGGTTCGGTAGAGCCTCGATACTGAAAATGACGGTACTCCCTAGATTATTATACCTATTCAACGCACTACCCACTCAAATCCCTGAATCCTTCTTCACCAACCTACTAAAGATACAGAGACACTTCCTCTGGACAAATAAGAAACCCAGAATTAGTCTCAAACTACTCTCCCTACCAAAACATATGGGTGGTATAGGCCTCCCAGACTTTAAAAAATTTCATCAGGCCTCACATATCACCAGACTCATTGACTGGCACTGCCATAGTTTGGAAAAAGACTGGGTCCTCCTAGAACAACATTTATCCTCCAACAGTACTCTCTTTTACCCTTGGTCATTGCACTCCAAAAGAACCAAGGTACTGGATCACCCAATGGTTGCAAACACACTAAGAATTTGGCACAAGATCGCAGGCCCTCATAAACTGGCTTCAATACCAGGTCCTCTAACACCTATCACCAATAACCCTGACTTCCTCCCGGGCCTTGACCAGAAGGCGATCCCAAATTTGCTAGTGACCCATTGCATGTCAGGCTCTAATGTTAAGTCATATAACACACTAAAACAAGAAATGGGGGAATCATTTCCTGGCCACTGGTTCTACTTCCAATTGACAGACTTCCTGGTAAACAACAAATTGAAATCTTCCTTCACCCTTCCGCTCACAAATCTTGAATCTATATGTCTCAAGAGATCCCAGACATCCAAAACCACCTCCCTAGCGTACTCATGGTTGAGTCAAATTCCGCACCCAGAAAGCAGCAAACACAGGGAGAAATGGGAAAAAGATCTGGGCATAACAATAAGCAAAATTCAGTGGGAGAAGGCCTGCATTCTTGCCCATAAATGCTCTCTGAGCTCTAAATACCAGGAAGTCTCCTACAAGATACTCTCTCAGTGGTATATTACACCACAGAAGGCCAGGAGATGGTTCCATACCGAATCAGACATTTGTTGGAGATGTGGGTCAGAAACAGGATCATTTCTACATATTTGGTGGGATTGCGCCCCAGTGCAGAGATACTGGGAGCACATTATCAAATGGATCAAGTTCATCACGGAAACGACAATTACCCTGGACGCAGCAGCCTGCCTGCTACACATCAACCATCTCACAATAAGCAAATATAAGAAAACACTCTCCAAACATCTTCTGATAGCTGCCAAAACACTCATCCCCTTACATTGGAAATCAACACGAACCCCAACAGTTGGGGACTGGTTGGACAGGGTTCAATATCTGTACAAAATGGAGGAAATCATTGCAATGAAGAGGGAGAATAGCGCAAACTTCAATGAGGTATGGCAACCCTGGCTACTGTTTACCCTCTCAGATGACTACCGATCCCTTACTTTTGGAAACAACTCTGGTCACATGCCTTAAAAAGGGATAGAAAAGAAAAAGAAAATAAATGGAAAGAAGGGGGGAAAACCCATATATAGACCCAATGTCAACTTTATGCTAGAATCCGTTAGATGATGTATCTGGAAACATACATTTCAAAAATATCTATCTCTCACCCCCCCCCCCCCCGTACCCCCCCTGCCCCAACTCCCATTAGTCTTTCGCCCACCCCTCCCCCTCCCAACTCCCTACTTCCCACCTCTCCTTCCCTTTCTATAATTACATTTTAAACAATAATTGTATAATCTAGGACTTTTATATGATATGCCCTATATATCTGAATTGACCTACTAATTAAGATGACATCATTTTATGTAAATGTACGTTATTAATGTTCTCATGTTACTTAATGCAAATTGTAAAACCGAATTATCTTTTCAATAAAAGACCTAATTGTGAAAAAAAAAAAAAAAGAGTATCGGAATTAGCAGCTATGTCCTGTAAGGAGCCATATCTGGTTATCCATAAGGACAGAGTAGTGTTACGTCCTCATCCAGCCTTTCTTCCTAAGGTGGTATCGAGTTTTCATTTGAACCAAGATGTGGTTCTTCCTTCTTTTTTCCCCAAGCCTACTTCGGTAGAGGAAAAGTTATTGCATTCTTTGGATGTAGTAAGAGCAGTTAAAGCTTATCTAAAAGCCACTGCTCAGATTCGCAGAACGGATACTTTGTTTATTCTGCCGGAAGGCCCCAGAAAGGGTCAGGCAGCGTCAAAATCTACTTTAGCCAAGTGGATTCGACAGGTCATAATACAAGCCTATAGCTTGAGAAGTAGACCGCCTCCGTTCAAAGTTAGGGCGCACTCCACGAGAGCAGTTGGAACTTCATGGGCAGTGCATCACCAGGCCTCCCTGGCTCAAGTCTGTAAGGCCGCAACATGGTCTTCAGTACACACGTTTACTAGGTTCTACCAGGTGGACGTTAGAAGTCAGGAGGATGTCGCCTTTGGGCGCAGTGTGTTGCAGGCCGCAAAAGATCCTCATGTCTGATAGCGCTCAGCTTATATATGGTGTATCCCCCCCCTCATTTGGCATTGCTTTAGGACATCCCATTAGTAATGACTATGTCGCTCTGTGTCCCGTGATGTACGAGAAAGAAAATAGGATTTTTATAACAGCTTACCTGTAAAATCCTTTTCTTGGAGTACATCACGGGACACAGAGCTCCCGCCCCTCTTTGGGGACACTTATTGCTTTGCTACAAAACTGAGGTGCTCCCGGATGGGAGGGGCTTATATAGGGGAGGGTACTTCCGGTTTTGGAAGTTGCCAGTGCCAGCACCTGACGGTAACTATATAACCCATTAGTAATGACTATGTCGCTCTGTGTCCCGTGATGTACTCCAAGAAAAGGATTTTACAGGTAAGCTGTTATAAAAATCCTATTATTTTTGCCCCCTTTTAGGCATACCGACCATGTGACCCCGCAACACCCCGGGTCACTTTCCCTGTTTTCCCCTCAGTCATTTCCAGCACGAATACCTGAGACTCTGAGGACAAGTTAGAAGGCTGGACCGCAGGTCAGCTTGAATTTGTAGGAGGAGTCGGGAGGTATTTAAACCTGCCCTCTCTCCTCCTTGCTTGTCGACGTTGCTCTCGTGTCCCACCCACCCTTCCCCTTTTTTCTTGTTATTTCTTCTCCTTTACTTTTACTTGGGTATGCCCCCCTTTTAGGCATACCGACCATGTGACCCCGGCACACCCCAGGTCACTTTCCCTGTTTTCCCCTCAGTCATTTCCAGCACGAATACCTGAGACTCTGAGGACAAATGTGTATATATATATATGTGTGTGTGTGTGTGTGTGTGTGTATATATAGCAGAAACCCTGATTTTGGAATGCGATTTAAAAAAAAAAACGTTGTTTGCGAGCACGAGGGGGTGGGGGGCGCGTTAAATTTATTTTACATTTATTATCACTTTTATTCCTATTAAAAGGGATGTGAACATCCCTTGTAATAGGAATAGGGCATGACAGGGTCCGCTTTACAGAGAGATCTGGGGTCTAGAAGTTCCCACATATCTCCTATTCTGGAAAGCCTGAGATAAAAAATAAATCGATCTCAGGCTTTCCAGCAAAATAAAAAAAATCGTGATGTCCCTATAGGCCTTCCAGGGTCATAGAGATAGCCAAGGACCATCTGGTCCACAGCCAACTTTATAGTAAACCGCCACTGGCAAATTCTTTCTCCGGCTCCGATCGCACGGAAGAGACCGGAGAAGCATCGGGGGGTGGCGGAATGGGATGTGAATATCCCCTCCCGCCACCTGTAAAAGCAATCAATTGCTTTTGCACTGTAGGGAATAGCCGGCTGAAAAAAAAGATATATGGATGATGCCTGCATCATCAAGATATTTCCACTCAAAGTAAATAACGTCATATGATGTCTACCCAGGAAAAGTGGTTAAAGTGGATGTAAACCCGATTCATGAAATCTGACCTGGGCACATATATCTGCAGTGTTTACTTATCTCTCTTCAAAGCACTACGTTACGTGTGTTTCTCCTGCTCTGTTCTTCTGTTATCAGCATGCTAATTTCTGACAGGAGATAAAAGCAGGCTCAAATTTGTGTCAGGGTGGGTGCTATAAATAGATTAGCTGAGAGCTGGTCTATTCACAGCACAGCTCTGCAAGTATCTGCTTATGTGGAGGGGGGTGTGTGCCCTTCCTCCAATCAGCTGTCACAGTGTATGCCCAGACTCCCCTACCACTGCTGAAAGAGGAAGTAAAAATTCCAACACGTGAAAATGGGGGGGGGGGGGGGGGTGTAATGGCGCTTGCTAAAAACAAATCCCTTTAAAGTGCAACCAAGTGGGTATATAATAAAGTTAAAAATTATAAAGGCTAAATAGTCCGTGCTGTGATGGCATCATACACAATATGTATAAAAGAATAATCCAATAAAGTGCTCCAATAATAAAGGCAAAAAATCCCATGCAATGTTGTTTTAAATAAATATTTTGAATGGTATCGCACTATGGGAGCCCCCCTGTGTTTTATCTCACTTCTGAGAACCTAGTGCCCCACTCCAAAGCATTTACAGATGCATAGGAATCACATGGTCACTCCGGGATCCATAGCCATTGAGGGATATCAGTCTTGCTGAGGAGCTGCATCTGCCATTGGGTCAACTGAAGAGGCTTGTTTACAAGCCAGCCAAGGTGAGAGGCTGGAGCAAACGTGGGCACTTGGACTAGAGCACTTGGATAGAAGCACCCGCATGTGATTAGCCACTTGCGGATGGTGGATCTGTTCTGCACTACTACTTTGGATTTTATATTTTTTATTCTGCACAGAGACTAATTTTTTATTGTATTTTTGGATACTTGATTCATTTATTTTTTGACTACACAGACTCACTGCACTTTATTGGTATCAGATATCTATTTTTGCACAGAAGATTTGTATTTTTTACTGAGACTCACATTTGTTGTTTATACCTTTTGCATGGGATCTATTGCATGGAATATTTTGCCTTTATTATTGGAGCACTTTATTGGATTATTCTTTTATACATATTGTGTATGATGCCATCACATCACAAGCTATTTAGCCTTTATATTTTTTTACTTTATTATATACCCACTTGGTTGCACTTTAAAGGGATTTGTTTTTAGCAAGCGCCATTACACCCCCCATTTTCACATGTTTGTTGGTGTGTGAACACCTTTTAGTTGTGGCAGCTGCTTAGTTCATTAGTTATAAGATTTTATTTGGTCTTTATCCTGGTTTGCGCATCAATTACCCCCCATTTTAAAAATTCCAACACAATGTGCACTTTCCAAACCGTATATAGTTGCATAGTAGGTGAGGTTGAAAAAAAACACAAGTCCATCAAGACCAACCTTTGTGTGTGATTATATGTCAGTATTACATTATATATCCCTGTATGTTGTGGTCGTTCAAGTGCTTATCTAATAGTTTTTTGAAACTATCGATTCTCCCTGCTGAAACCACTGCCTGTGGAAGGAAATTCCACATCCTTGCCGCTCTCTTAGAGTAAAGAACCCTCTACACAGTTTAAGGTTAACCGCTTGCCGACCAGCGCACGGCGATATACGTCGACACAATGGCTCGGCTGGGCATATGGGCGTACAGGTACGTCCCCTTTAAGACACAGCATTGTGGGCGCACGCGCCCGCCGCAAGCTCCGTTAGTTCGACCACGGGTCCCGCGGATTCCATGTCCGCCGGGAGTCCCGCGATCGTCTCAGGGAGAGAAAGAACAGGGAAATGCTAATGTAAACAAGCATTTCTGTTTTCGTCCATGGACAGAACATGTTACATTTAATACATGTTACTTTTAACAGAGTTGAAACCGCCCGCCCAGGGGGCGGTCCCTCCGTACATAACCCTCCGCCCTGCAGCATGCAGCCTCAGTTTTTTTTCTGCCTAGTATAGGAGAAGGACGTGGCTCCCTTTGGGCCCAGAGTCCTGAGGAAAATTTTTACTTTTATTATTTTATTTTTGAGAATCTTCTATCAACTGCCGGCTGGGCATGACAGGCAGGATATTATAGATCCTTGTAGTCCCCCCAGTCCGGCCATCGAGCGTGTTACAGTCCCTTGCAAATAGGTGTCAGGTCTGTCCCGACATACCCCATGGCTCCAGGGGTGGCCGGTGGGCTACATGCTCCAGGGTCCACATATGACGAGCGGCTTGCTGTCTGTCACAGTGGACCGGGCCGTCAGCTACTCCGTACTGCTCGGTTGTAGGCCTGTCAGGAACGCACCAGCAGGTCCTCGTAGGGACGGGTAAGTACATTTCCTCCTGCTTTGGTGGGATGGAACAGCTGGGCATTCCTAAGGGGGTCGTTAGGGGGTTCTCCTACCTTTCCCTCTCTCCCTCTGTCGCCCTTTTTTTCCTCCTCCCCGCACGGGGCTACTGCGACCAGGGAATACCTTTTAGGGGGGCTCCTGGTCCCGGCGGGGGGCTGTCAAGGCCCGCTCTGTGTGGGGGGTGGTATTTTCTTAGGAGCCTCTGCTGCTGGCCTTCTCGTCCACCTCGCTTGCTGGGTGCCGAATTTTGAAGCGCTGGCGCCATTTTTCTGGGGTCTATGCCTTGCATTGTATTTTCCATTGGCGACCAGTTTGCCGTGGTCGCACCATGCTGCAGGCGGTTGGCCATTTTCTTGTGGTCTGCGCACTTTCTCTGAGGTACCCGGCGGCCATTTTGAAAGGGGTTTTGGCCTCTAGTGCTGACTGGCTCCCTTGCTCACTTCCTGAACGGCGCGAATGGCTCCATTCACCCCACACAGTCTTCTCAGTCACACGCGGTGTGAGGATGGAGAGCGGGCGGCAGCGCTAGATGGTCCTTGGCTGGCGGTGAGTCCCCTGGGTATTCTCCCCCTCAGTCAGTGCAGTTAGGAGGGTGGACAAAGTTATGTCAGGTAACTGACTAGGTCCTTAAGGGTGGTCAGTGGGTGATCTGGAGCCAGAGGTTGGCGTTTTTTTACCTAAGACATTCCGGCGGCAGCATCCAGTGCTCTGCACCTGCGGTTCCCATAGGCACTGTGTTTAGGCAATCCTGGAGTCCTTGTTGCCAAGGTGGAAGAGGCGTACGAGCATAAGAAGAGGGTTGCTAAAGCGCTCCCTCCCCCCGCCATCGCCTGGGAAATTGCTCTGACTCCGACTCGGGCCTGGCTGCGGCGCAGGTTCCTGGTTTTGATATGTCAGAAGAGGCGGTCAAGGACCTTCCCTGTGTGGAGAACCCCTCGCCCGGGCCTCCTCAAGACAGCATTACTGCTGTGAGGGACACTCAAGCTGGAAGATACAGCTGGGACTTCCACAGCAGAGTCTGTCCTTTCTTTTGGTCACACATTCCGACACGCTATGTTTAAGGTTTTCCTTGCATAGTTACAGACCAGTCGCAGGGGCCCCTTGCGGTCCCTCAGCGCACCCCGGTCTGTGGGTTATAATAGGTAACCTCTATCCCGGGGGACCCCTGTGTTTAATGACCTCACTGATAGGAGGTCTGAAGCGGTGAGCCACTCCGTGTTCACCATGCTGGAGCATTGCGGCCTCTGGGACTGCTACCTGGGTGTCCCTGAAACTCTCGGAGTGGGCAAAAAATGTGGCACCGCAGGGCAGCACAGCGGTGTAGTGGTTAGCACTCTCACTTAGCAGTAAACATCTGCCTGGAGTTTGCATGTTCTCCCTGTGTCTGCGTGGGTTTTCTCCGGGTACTCTGGTTTCCTCACACCAAAGTCATGCTAACTGGGGTGGAGATTCGGGGGTGCAATCCCCTTAAGATCTCCAGAACCACTGCTTCTGCGGTAGTATGGCGCCCCTAATATGGGGAAAAAGCTGGTCTGCTGACTAAGCTTCTAGGAAAACTCTGGCAGTTTTACCTTTCTAAGGTGGGAGGCCTTTTGGTGCCTCACTGAATATCATGTAGGGTGTCACTGGGGGTAGGAGCACGCTTCTCCCTCAAATCCACTACAGGGAAGGAGCCGCGCCGTAAGTCGAGGCCCTTCTTTCCCACACTGAGAGAGGTGTTTTGTCAGGCGGGGAGACCCTCCCAAGTGGAAAAGGTCTTGCTGATGGACAGAAGTGTCCCTGGGTGCACAAGTCCACCTAACCTGCACTTGAGCCTGCTACACAGGAAGTTTTGCCCCCACCCGACAGCAGTGGTTGCAGCTCAGTGGCCTTCCCTGCTTCCCGACCAGTGGGTCTGCGAGGTGTTCACCTCGGGGTACAAGATCGTTTTCTTTCTTGTCCACCAAACAGATTTTTTTCCTCACAAGCTGCCTCTCCTTTCAGCTCGTTGGGCTGCTATGCGGGGTGATCATACCCGTACCATTGCAGGACAGGTTTCAGGGTTTCTACTCAAATCTGTTTGTGGTCTTAAAAAGGGGCGTAGTCCGTCTAATCTTGGACCTCAAGGCCCTCAATATCTTTATCTGGATTCAAAGGGTTCCGGATGGACTCGATTCGTTCGGTGAGGGCTGCGCTTCATCTGGAGTCCTTGGATATCAGGGACGCATACTTGCATGTCCCCATCTGCGTCAGGCATCAGAGGTTCCTGCGCTTTGCGGTAGGCGAAGATCACAATCACTGGTGCTCTTCCCTTTTGCCTTGCTTCAGCACCAAGAGTTTTCTTCTAGGTGCTTGCTCCGATTCTAGCTTTGCTGAGACAGCGCGGAATTGCCGTTGTGGGCTACTTGGATGACCCTTTTTTCTGAGTGCTGCTCCAAAATCAGAATTAAAGTAGGACGTGTCTATAGCCAGTCAGACTCTTTGGGAGTTTGGTGTTTACTGAACCTCCAGAAGTCGGTGTTGGTACCGACCCTGAGCCTGGAGTACCTGGATTTGATCCTAGACTCCTCAGAGGCCAGAGTCTTTCTTCCCTTGGGGTAGTTGCAGGCACTCCAATCTGCGGTGGGGTTGTTGACATCCCGCACATGGTCGTCTCTCCGTTTTTTGCAATCGAGTCCTGGGCCTCATGGTAGCCTCTTCAAGGCAGTACCATATGCTCAATTCCGCACTCGGGTCTTGCAGGCGGAGATTCTCAAAAAATTTAATGGATCTCCGTTGTCTCTGGATCATCAGATTCAGATAAGTTATCTTGTCAGGTCCTCTGAGTTGGTGGCTGAGATTCCTGGCTCTTCGGTCCGGGAAGTCGTTCCTCCCTTTTCACGGACTGTGATCACGACGGACGCCTGTCTGACGGGTTGGGGGGGGGGGGGAGTCTGGGGGTTCAGACAGACCAGGGCTGCTGGACTCCGTCCGAATCCCAACTGCCGATCAATGTTCCGGAACCCCGGGCGATCAGGCTGTGCCTTTCCAGGTGGTCTCAGGGACTAAGAGGGCGTCCAGTCGGACAACGCCACGGCTGTGGCATATGTCAGTCATCATGGAGGAACTGGAAGCTCAGCTGCAACGTCGGAGGTCACTCACATCCTACGGTGGGCGGACAACAATGTGCCAGCCCTGTCGGCAGTTTACATTCCAGCGTGGGAAACTGACAGGCGGACTATTGAGTCGCCAGATGCTGGACCACGGGGCATGGGTCGTTGCATCCAAAGGTTTTTTTTTCAACTCCTTTATCGGAGATGGGACACACCAGACGTGGATCTCCGGGTCTCTCGACTCAATCGCAAGTGTCGAGGTTTGTGGCCAGGTCCAGAGGTCCCTGGTCGGACGCGTTGGTGGCCCCGTGGGGTCAGCTCGGCTAATTTATGCCTTCAACCACTGAAGTTGCTTCCTCGTCTATCCCGGAGAGTAGAGTCCGAAGGAATTCTGGTGATTTTAGTCACCCCAGATTGGCCCAGGCGTCGCTGGTTCGCCGACCTCGTGTGACTGGTGGCGGAAATGCCTTGTCGTCTGCAAATGGGGGGGGACATTCTCTCGCATGGTCCCATCCTTCATCCTGCTTTGCATTCGCTGGCTTTAGCGGTATGGCTATTGAAAGCCAGGTACTGAGGGACCAAGGCCTGTCTGATTCGGTCATTTCAACCATGTTGAGAGCACGGAAATCTTCTAGGAAGATCTACCATAGCACATGGAGAGCCTACACCTCTGTGGGAGGCGATAGAATGGCGTCCACGGACTTATTCGGTTTCCAGGATCCTGCTGTTTTTACAGCTTGGAGGGTTCAGAAAATTGCCTTAAGCACCATTAAGTTTTGAACCTTGGCTGTTTTCTTTCAGCGACCCCTAGTGTCTGTCACGAGGAAGTACGTTGGTGCACGGGGTCCGGCATGTGGCTCTACCGGTGCGACCACCACTACCTCCGTGGGATTTGAATCTGGTGCTCTCGGTGCTTCAGAAACCTCCTTTGGAGGACATTAGGGAAATTCCTCTTTTGACGCTCTCTCAGAAGGTGGCTTTCCTGATAGCCATGATATCTGTCAGGCGGGTTTCTGTCTTGGCGGCCTTCTCTTGCAAGTCCCCATATTTGATCCTACATTAGGACAAAGCGGTGCTACGCCCGCAGCCTTCCTTTCTTCCGAAGGTGTTTTTCGGCTTTTCACCTGAATGAGGACATGGTACTTTCACATTGTGTCCTCGGCCATCGCATTCCAGGGGGTTTGCTACATTTTCTTTTAGATGTGGTATGTGCCTGTGAGTGTACCTGACTGTATCGGCTCCGTTCCGGAGGTCTGACTCACTGTTTGTCGCTGTCTGGGGCCTGGCAGTCCGTCGGCCACCATTTCTCGGTGGATCAGGCGGACCGTCATCCAGGCCTATGCCCTTGGAGGGCGGGCGCCTCTCTTTCCTGTTATGGCGCATTCAACCAGGGCTTTTGGTGCCTCTTGGGCTTTCCGACATCAAGCATCTGTATCACAGGTGTGTAAGGCGGCGACCTGGTCGTCCGTTTACATTTTTTTTTTCACAATCTTACAAGGTTGATGTGAATGCATTTTCGGATGCTAGTTTCGGCCGCAAAGTTTTGCAGGCGGCTGTTTAAGGTTGCACCTCCTCCGTTAGGGAGCTCTGCTTCTTTGTGGTGAAATTGTTTTTTTGATTGCTGTGCCCACCCCTCGTCCTAATGGTCATGAATTACGGAGCTGTGTCCATCCATGGACGAAAAGAGAAGATGGGATTTTTGTACTCACAGTAAAATCCTTTTCTCTGTCGTCCATGGAGGGACACCGCACCCACCCCTCCTTTTTTAGTTTGTTCTCCTTTGTTACAAACTGAGGCTGCAGGACGGAGGGTTATGTACGGAGGAACTGCCCCCTGGGCGGGGCTGTTTCAACTCTGTTAACCACTTCAGCCCCGGACCAATACGCAGCATAATGACTAGGCCCCTTTTTGCGATTCGGCACTGCTTCGCTTTAACTGACAATTGCGCGGGCGTGCGACGTGGCTACTAAACAAAATTGGCGTCCTTTTTTTCCCACAGATAGAGCTTTCTTTTGGTTGTATTTGATCACCTATGCGGTTTTAATTTTTTGCGCTATAAACAAAAATAGAGCGACAATTTTGAAAAAAATTACATATTTCTAACTTTTTGCTATAATAAATATCCCCCAAAAATATATATAAAAAAAAAAAAAATTTCCTCAGGCCGATACGTATTCTTCTACATATTTTTGGTAAAAAAAATCGCAATCGGCGTTTGATTGGTTTGCGCAAAAATTATAGCGTTTACAAAATAGGGGATAGTTTTAAGGCATTTTTATGAATTTTTCTTTTTTTTTTTACTAGTAATGGCGGCGATCAGCGGTTTTTTTTTCGTGACTGCGACATTATGGCGGACACTTTTGACACATTTTTGGGACCATTGTCATTTTTACACTGAACAGTGCAATAAAAATGACACTGGCAGTGAAGGGGTTAACCAATAGGGGCGCTGGAGGGGTTAAGTGTGCCTAGGGGCGTGTTTCTAACTGAGGGGGGCGTGGCTACGAGTGACACGTCACCGATCTCCGCTCTGATTATACAGAGCGGAGATCGCCGACAGTGTTAATAGAGGAGCGGGGAGATGTTGTGTTTACACTAACATCTCCCCGCTCCATGACTCCGTGAGACGATAGCGGGGATGCCCGCTGCGATCGAGTCCGCTGGACCCGTGGTCCGACTCACAGGGAAGGCAGGAGGGTCGCGAGCGCGACCCCGACGTCGGCAGTTAAAGGGCCACGTACAGGTACGTGATTGTGCCTGTACGAGCCCTTCTGCCGACGTATATATACAGTGAGTGGTCGGCAAGTGGTTAAAGTAACATGTATTTAAATATCTAACATGTTCTGCCTTGTCCTGTCCTATAGAACAGGAACATAACCCAATGGTCATGAATTACGGAGCTGTGTCCATCCATAGACGACAGAGAAAAGGATTTTACGGTGAGTACAAAAATCCTATTTTCCCCATTCTTCCTAGTGACAGGACACTGATCACAGCTCCCTGTGATCGGGAGCGGTGATCAGTGTCGTGTCACACGTAGCCCATCCCCCCACAGTTAGAACACATCCCTAGGACACACTTAACACCTTCAGCGCCCCCCTACTGGTTAACCCCTTCACTGCCAGTGTCATTTACACCGTAATCCATGCATTTTCATAGCACTGATCGCTGTATAAATGACAATGGTCCCAAAATGGCGTCAAAAGTGTCCGATGTGTCCACCATAATGTCGCAGTCACGATAAAAAATGCTGATCGCCGCCATTACTAGTAAAAAAAAAAAAAAAATTATTAATACAAATGCCATAAAATGATGCCCTATTTTGTAGACGTTATAACTTTGGCTCAAACTAGGGATGCACTGAATGTTTGTTTTTTGTTTTTTTGGTGCCAAAACCGATACCGAAAATGAAAAATACAAGATCCCGAAAACCGAAACTGATCCTGAAACAGCACCAATACCGAAAGTGACTGTTTTTAAAAAATATTTTTATACAGGAGATGGTCAGAGACTGGGGACATGGTACAGGAGATTGTCAGAGACAGCAGACACATTACAGGAGATAGTCAGAGACTGGGGACATGGTACAGGAGTTGGTCAGAGACTGGGGACATGGTACAGGAGTTGGTCAGAGACTGGGGACATGGTACAGGAGTTGGTCAGAGACTGGGGACATGGTACAGGAGTTGGTCAGAGACTGGGGACATGGTACAGGAGATCAATGCAGCCTCACCAGTGCCCATCATTTGCAGCCTGCCTGTAATTCACCAGTGCCCAGCAGCCTACCAGTGTCCAGCAGCCTACCAGTGCCCGTCAGGCAGCCTGCCTGTCCCTCACCAGTGCATATAAAACACACACACACACACATAAAACACACGCACATAAAACACACGCACATAAAACACACACACACACACACACACTGGGTACGGAAAGTATTCAGGCCCCCTTAAATTTTTCACTCTTTGTTATATTACAGCTATTTGCTAAAATCATTTAAGTTCATTTTTTTCCTCATTAACCACTTCCATACCGGGTCATTGTAAAATGACGCCGACAGGAACCCTCTCTCCCTCCGGGTGAACGTCCTGGGTTTGAGGGGGGATATCTGAATGATGCCTGCAGCTAGAGGCATCATTCAGATATCCTTGTCTTCAGCCGGCGATTCTGCGCACCATAAGAATGATCATAGCGGCGGTTCCGCCGCTTGATCGTTCTTATAGGCGGCGGGAGGGGACATCCCCCCTCTCGCCGCCATCCAGTGCTTCTCCGGGCTCTCCTGTGCCATCGGGGGCCCGGAGAAAGAATCGTCCGGCGCCGGTGGTCACATGACGAGGAGCATAGAGATGACTGGTGACCAGATGGTCACCAGTCATCTCTATGACCGTAGGAGGCCCGGGCGCGATCTGATGACGTCACGCCCGGTGACAATTTTTTCACGATCTCATGCTTTCCAGCCTGGAGGAGAGATGTGGGGTCTTATTGACACATGCATTCCTATTACAAGGGATGTTTACATCCCTTGTAATAGGAATAAAAGTGATAAAAAAAAAAAGTGAAAATAATGAAAAAAAATTGTAATTTAAAACGCCCCTGTCCCCAATAGCTCGCGCTCAGAAGCGAACGCACACGTAAGTCCCGCCCACATATGTAAACGCCGTTCAAACCACATATGTGAGGTATCGCCGCGTGTGTTAGAGCGCGTGCAACAATTCTAGCACTAGACCCCCTCTGTAACTCTAACCTGGTAACCTGTAAACATTTTCAAAGTGTCGCCTATGGAGATTTTTAAGTACCGAAGTTTGGCACCATTCCATGAGTGTGCGCAATTTTAAAGCGTGACATGTTGGGTATCTTTTTACTCGGCGTAACATGAGCTTTCATATTTTACAAAAAAATTGGGCTAACTTTACTGTTTTGTTGTTTTTTAATTCATGAAAGCATTTTTTTTCCAAAAAGCGTTTGAAAAATTATTGCGCAAATACCGTGCAAGATAAAAAGTTGCAACGACCGTCATTTTATTCCCTAGGGTGTCTGCTAAAAAAAAACCATATATAATGTTTGGGGGTTCTGAGTAATTTTCTAGCAAGAGAATGATGATTTGTACATGTAGGAGAGAATGGTATGGAAGTGGTATAAAAAGCCCTGTATGGAAAGGGTTAATGTACACACAGCACCCCATATTGACAGAAAAATACAGAATTGTTGACATTTTTGCAGATTTATTAACCACTTGAGACCCGCGCTATAGACAAAAGACGTCTGCAGCGCGGCTCTCAAGTGCTGAGTGGACGTCCATGGACGTCCTGCTGTTTCTCTCCCCCTGCGCGCCACCGAGGGCGCGCGGCGGGGGAACAGCTGTGCCCGCCGCGGTCACGTGATGCCGATGCGCGTGCCTGGCGGCCGCGATGTCCGCCAGGCACCCGCGATCGGCTGTGACAGAGGCAGGACGTGGATCTCTGTGTGTAAACACAGAGATCCATGTCCTGTCAGGGAGAGAGGAGACCGATGCTGTGTCCCTTGTACATAGGGACACAGATCGGTCACCTCCCCCTGTCAGTCCCCTCCCCCCACAGTAAGAATCACAAATAGGGAACATAGTTAACCCCTTCCTCGCCCCCTAGTGTTAACCCCTTCCCTGCCAGTTACATTTATACAGTAATCAGTGCATTTTTATAGCACTGTTCGCTGTATAAATGTGAATGGTCCCAAAATAGTGTCAAAAGTGTCCGATATGTTCGCCGCAATATTGCAGGCCTGACATAAATCGCAGATCCCCGCCATTACATACAAAAAATATATAATAAAAATGTCATAATTCTATCCCCTATTTTGTAGCCGCTATAACTTTTTCGCAAACCAATCACTATACGCTTATTGCAATTTTTTTTACCAAAAAAATATAGAAGAATACGTATCGGCCTAAACTGAGAAAAAAAAATAGTTTTTTTTTAAAAAAAATTGGGATATTATTATAACAAAAAGTAAAAAAATAGTGTTTTTTTTCAATATTTTCTGTCATTTTTGTGTTTATAGCGCAAAAAATAAAAACCGCAGAGGTGATCAAATACCGCCAAAAGAAAGCTCTATTTGTGGGGAAAAAATGATAAAAATATAATTTGGGTACAGCGTTGTATGACCGCGCAATTGTCATTCAAAGTGCGTCAGCACTGAAAGCTAAAAATTGGTCCGGGCACGAAGGGGGTTTAGTGCCCAGTTGTCAAGTGGTTAAAAAAGAAAAACTGAAATATCACATGGTCCTAAGTATTCAGACCCTTTGCTGTGACACTCATATATTTACCTCAGGTGCTGTCCATTTCTTCTAATCATCCTTGAAATGTTTCTACAACTTTTGAGTCCAGCTGTGTTTGATTATACTGATTGGACTTGATTAGGAAAGCCACACACCTGTCTATATAAGACCTTACAGCTCACAGTGCATGTCAGAGCAAATGAGAATCGTGAGGTCAAAGGAACTGCCTGAAGAGCTCAGAGACAGAATTGTGGCAAGGCCCAGATCTGGCCAAGGTTACAAAAAAATTCTGCTGCACTTAAGGTTCCTAAGAGCACAGTGGCCCCCATAATCCTTAAATGTTAGACGTTTGGGACGACCAGAACCCTTCCTAGAGCTGGCCGTCTTGCCAAACTGAGCTATCGGGGGGAGAAGAGCCTTGTTGAGAGAGAGGTAAAGAAGAACCCAAAGATCACTGTGGCTGAGCTCCAGAGATGCAGTCGGGAGATGGGAGAAAGTTGTAGAAAGTCAACCATCACTGCAGCCCTCCACGAGTCGGCTTTATGGCAGAGTGGCCCGACGGAAGCCTCTCCTCAGTGCAAGACGCATGAAAGCCCGCATGGAGTTTGCTAATACACACCTGAAGGACTTCAAGATGGTGAGAAATAAGATTCTCTGGTCTGGTGAGACCAAGATAGAACTTTTTGGCCTTAATTCTAAGTAGTATGTGTGGAGAAAACCAGGCACTGCTCATCACCTGTCCAATACAGTCCCAACAGTGAAGCATGGTGGTGGCGGAATCATGCTGTGGGGGTGTTTTTCAGCTGCAGGGACAGGACGACTGGTTGCAATCGAGGGAAAGATGAATGCGGCCAAGTACAGGGATATCCTGGACGAAAACCTTCTCCAGAGTGCTCAGGACCTCAGACTGGGCCGAAGGTTTACCTTCCAACAAGACAATGACCCTAAGCACACAGCTAAAATAACGAAGGAGTGGCTTCACAACAACGCCGTGACTGTTCTTGAATGGCCCAGCCAGAGCCCTGACCAATTGAGCATCTCTGGAGAGACCTAAAAATGAATGTCCACCAACGTTTAACATCCAACCTGACAGAACTGGAGAGGATCTGCAAGGAGGAATGGTAGAGGATCCCCAAATCCAGGTGTGAAAAACTTGTTGCATCTTTCCCAAAAAGACTCATGGCTGTATTAGATCAAAGGGGTGCTTCTACTAAATACTGAGCAAAGGGTCTGAATACTTAGGACCATGTGATATTTCAGTTTTTCGTTTTTAATCTCCAAAAATGTCAACAATTCTGTGTTTTTCTGTCAATATGGGGTGCTGTGTGTACATTAATGGGGAAAAAAATTTACTTAAATTATTTTAGCAAATGGCTGCAATATAACAAAGAGTGAAAAATTTAAGGGTGTCTGAATACTTTCCGTACCCACTGTGTGTGTGTGTGTGTATATGTATATATATATGTGTGTGTTTATATATACACGCGCGCACACACACACACATAAAACACGTGCACACATATATATATATATATATATATATATATATATATATATATATATATATAAAACATGTGCACACACATATAAATTTGCACACGCATGCACACACGTAAACATGCACACACATATAAACATACACATGCACATACACACATAAACATACACAAATAAACACACACACACACATGCACATACACACATATAAAAACACATGCATACAAGCATATATAGACCGCCTTTTTAAAAATCGTCAGCTGCAGCACTTGTACCTTCACTCTCCATCCCGGGTACTGCACTGTAGGGGGAGGCAGAGAGCACAGCACACACTGCTAGACACCTCTCCTTGCTTTCTCTTTCAAAGAAAAGAAAATGTAGTGTGACCGAGCTCCTGCACCACCGATTTACACATCAGCTGAGGATCGGGGAGCCCGGTTCCATATGCAACAACCGCTCGGGGAGGGGGGGGAAGGGGGCACACGGAGACCCCACAGGCCGCCTTCAGCATGGGCGAGGAGGGAGGGGAGGAGGAGAGAGTAAGGACAGGCGCTCCAGAAAGACACCCCCGTGATGGGCGGGACCCTGCCCAGCTGGCCCCGCGCCATTATCGGCATGATTTCTCTCTTGGCAAATTGCCGAAAAGGCAATTTTCGGCCAAAATGTTTCGGCGGCCGAAATTTCGATACATCCCTAGCGCAAACTAATCAATGAAACACTTATTGGGATTTTTTTTTTTTTACCAGAAATATGTAGAAGAATACATATCGGCCTAAACTGAGGAAAAAAATAGTTTAGTAGATTTTTTGGGGATATTTATTATAGCAAAAATTGTAAAATATTGCTTTTTTTTTTCAAAATTGTCGCTCTATTTTTGTTTATAGCGCAAAAAATTAAAACCGCGAAGGTCATCAAATATCACCAAAAGAAAGCTCTATTTGTGGGAAAAAAAGGAAGTAAATTTTGTTCGCGAGTCACGTCGCACGACAGCGCTATTGTCAGTTAAAGCGACACGGTGCCGAATCGCAAAAAGTGCTCTGGTCCGGGGCTGAAGTGGTTAAACCTCTTTAATTCTAATTTTAATGAGTGGGCCACGTGTCGTCTTAAACTCCCTTCCACAGAAACATTTTATCCCTATTGTAGGGTCACCAGTATGCTATTTGTAAATTGAAATCATATCCCCTCTCAAGCTCATTGCTCTGTAACCTTCCTTTATAACTAATATCCTCCAGTCTCTTTATTATTTTTGTTGCCGTTCTCTGTACTCGCTCCATTTCCAGCACATCCTTTCTGAGGACTGGTGCCTTGAACTGGACAGCATACTCCAGGTAAAGCCGGACCAGAGTCTTGTACAGTGGGAGAATTATTGCTTTATCTCTTGAGTTAATCCCCTTTTTAATGCATGTCAATATTCTGTTTGCTTTGTCAGCAGCAGCTTGCATGTCATTGCTGAGCCTTAAATTGCCATGTAATTGCCCACCCCGTTAATATGTTTAGATCTACTTGCAAGGTTTCCACATCCTGCGGAGAAGTTATTGTCCTGCTTAGCTAAGTATCGTCCGAAAATACAGAGATTGAACTGTTTACCCCATCCTCCACATCGTTTTTGAACAAATTAAATAGGATTGGTTCCAGGACAGAACCCTGGGGGACCCCACTTTCCACCCCTGACCATGCCAACGGACCTTACTTTGTACAGTAAACACTTTTTTTTTTTAAATCGGAAAAAAATGTTTGACAGAAACGCAAGGCATATTCATAGACTGCATCGAATATATTTTTTACATTTTTCTAGGCAATAATTCAAGATACACCCAGGTACAAAACCTCAAAAGAACAGACCAACAAAGGTAATATATAATGCCCGGATGTTATACAACAGAAGTATGTATGTTTCTCCATGGATGAGACAATTCTATTATTGCAGCTGCATATCATTATTCAATGAAAAAATAAGATGAACAAATAATAAAAGAAAAAATAAGAAAGAAAACAAAAGAGAAACTAGCTAATACAAACTAGTGGACCTTTGCGGAATAGGAAAATGGTCGCACACACCAACCTCACGTCATTTGACAATGTCTTTACCTAATATATCTCAACCCTCCAATAATCTAGTTGACACTAGTTGATGTGGTGCCAGGCCTGGAACATCCAACCATGGTTGCCAAATAGCAAAGAACATTTTAGGAGCTTTTCTATGTAAATAGGTCAGTTTTTCTCTAATTATCATAGTTGACATGTTCTATCCACTGTTCCCTGGTAGGCACCCTGGGAGAAATCCAAAACCTTGCAATCAGTTTCCGCGTGGTCTACAGTAAATGCAAAATAGCTATTCATTTTGGTTCAGGATATCCTCTCCCAGTGCACCCAACAGACAGACAACAGGATCTCTCTTTAGCTTGTGGTTATATACCTGGGATATTGTAGATAGAACCTCTGACCAGTAACGTAAAAGTTTGGGGCATTTCCATAGCATGTGTAGTAAGTACCCATGTTCCCTTTGGCATTTTGAGCACAATGGGCTATCTCTACATCCCCATTTATGCAGCTGCTGGGGAGTTCTGTAAGTTCTATGAAGAAGGAAGAGATGGGATAACTTCTGTGAGGCCGAGACAGATACTAAGGGCACATCCGTTGGGCAAGCTTCCCAGAGTTCCCCATCGATATTGCCCACATCTTTCCCAACCCCTCTTGCAGGGTAATTTGGACGTCCCCTGCAGTGCACCCAATAACATAGCGTAAGTCTGGGAAATCATGCCTTTCTTGTCAGAAGCCATGAATACCTCTTTTATGATAGGGTGTGCTATCAGTATAAGTCTTGAGATCCGGGCCTTCGCGTTCAGGGCATGTCTCAATTGTAGGTATTTGTAGAATTGTTTCGTTGGGATTTCAAAGTCATGTTGTATATCTATAAAGGCCTTAAGTAGTCACCTGATATAATTGAGAGATATATTTAATCCCCTTGTTTTACCATTTGCGGAAACCCTTCAACTTCATTAGTTCCCTACATTGTGATTTACGCCAAAGCGGAGTACAGGACAGAAAGCCTAATATCTTTAAGTGTGCCTTGGTGTAGTTCCACAAGTTTTTCAGTAGGGTAACTGTTGGGAGAGCTGGGGGCAGATGTAGAAATCCTCCCTCTAAATGAGTCAGAGCTGTGCAGCCCGACTCCTCAGGTAGAAGCAGGTTCCTGATTGGGTACAGTGGGTCCATTAGTCCCCAACCTTCCAGCTGCTGCAATTGAGACACTATATAGTAGGTTCTAGAATGTGGTACAGCCAAACACCCCTGATTCTTTCCCATTTGTAGTGTGGACTGTCTAATGTGTGCTGTCTTTTTATGCCATATCAATTCCCTAAACTGCGAATCTATCCGCATGGACCACTTACGTGGAATCCAGATGGGGGAGTTGTTAAAGACGTATATTAACTGGGGGGCCCACACCATTTTTAACCGTAAACATTTCAGGGGAACTGTCAAATGCTTTTGCAAAATACAGATGCATTACGTCTACGGGCCTCCCCTTATCTAGATGGCAGCTCACCTCCTCATAGAAGGTTAATAGATTGGTTTGTCAAGAACGATTCTTAATGAATCCATGCTAATGATGCCGTTTTCATTACTAAAATCTTGTATATAGTCCCTTATCCCCTCCAAGAGCTTGCATTCTATTGATGTTAGGCTAACTGGTCTGTAATTTCCAGGGGTGTATTTTGGCCCTTTTTTAAATATTGGTGCTTCATTGGCTTTTCTCCAATCAGCTGGCACTTTTCCATTTAGTAGACTGTCAGTAAAAATTAGGAACAATGGTCTGGCAATTACTTCACTGAGTTCCCTAAGGACCCTCGGGTGCAAGCTGTCTGGTCCAAGTCTATTTCTAATTCTATCCTCCGTTAGCCATGAGGGAGCTTCCTATGATATTTTAATGAGGATAAACACTTGAGTTTTGGTTACTGGAGTCCCCCCTCCCCCCCTGGTTCCCCTGTGAAATCTGAGGAGAATAATAAATTCAATACCTTCGCCATTTCACCATCCTTTGTAACCAGATTCCCTTCCTCATTCTTTGTGGGGCCTATATGGTTTGTCCTCCCCCTTACCTTAACTGTTTATATACTTAAGGAATTTCCTGGGATTTCCTTTGCTCTCGGCTATGTGTCTTTCGTGTTCTATCTTAGCCGCTCAAATTGCACCCTTACATTTCTTGTTGCATTATTTGTAAAGTCTGAATGCTGATTATGACCCCTCAGCCTTGTATTTTTTGAAGGCCTTCTCCTTTGCTTTTATATGCATTTTTACATTGGAGTTAAGCCATCCAGGACTTTTGTTCGCTCTTTTAAATTTATTTCCCAATGGATTGCACTGGCTAATGCCCTTATTTTAAAATGCTCTTAAAGCAAACCCATCTCTCATCCGTGTCCCTTGTTCCTAAGATTTTGTCCCAATTTATATCTTCTAGCAAGTGTAGGGAGGTTGGCTCTTTTGAAATTCAGTGTCTTTGTATTCCTCTTATGTTTCCGATTTGTGTGATTTTGTTCAATAAGTTTTATTATAATGAGGAATATGACACATTACAGAAATAAAAAAGCAGAACATTTGTAATGAGGTACAGCAATCCCCACACGACACTTTAATCAAGCTTACAACTTAAAATGTGGCCGAGGCCAGTCAAGGAAAGTACTAAAACCTTTTTAGACAACTAGCCAAGCTACAGTCCGGACATTACATCAAATCTTAAAAAAGTCAATGACTTGAGGCTAATGCCACTACAGACTGTATGTATACTCCGGGTTATACCACCCTCAAAACATGAAAACATTCCAGGTGTCATGTAAATAAAAATTGTTCATAAAACCTTAAAATGAAAGAATAAATGGAAAGACAAGGAAGAGAATAAGGGGGAGAAGGTGAAAAGGGAGGGGGAAGAGGGGAGATAACCAGCCTTTACATCAAATTGTTCTAATAAGACTATACATTTTACCCTCGGCTATCCCCGTTGGGCCATAATGCTTACATACGCAGCAGTATATTTGAAGGCGAACCAACAGGACCATATCTTATTGGCCAAGTCAGATTTGTTTCTTGGCGTAAGCATGCTTTTTTCCATATAGTAGAAGTGATCTACCACCTCCAGCCATTGACGTATCGTGGGAATTGATTGTTGTTTCCAGAATTTTGGAATAAGCGACTTAGCCACGTTCAAGAGGTGGGGTGTAATAGATTTTTTATATGATCCTATTGGTTCACTCGTGCAATGAAGCAATATCGCCCAGGGTTAATTAGGGACAGCACTGCCTTGAATTTCTTTGATCCAATGTAACACATTTTTCAAATATGGTCTGAGAGGACAAGACCACCATATATGGGCATGAGATCCCTGATATCCACATCCCCTCCAGCAGAGATCTGATATGGCAGGGAAAGTTTTGTGAAGCACTACTTGTGTGTAATGCCATCTTGTCACCAACTTGTAGTTTACTTCTGCTGCTTTCGAAGAGATAGCCGAAACATGAGACAAATAGAGTATAGTGGAATGTTGAACGTCCGATAAAGAGCTTTGGAGCTCTTGTTCCCATTTAGCCAGAAAAGTCTGCTGAGCAACAGGACAATAGACTGATAAAAGAACAAAATGGGTTTATCCGGGGGTTGATCACCTACAAGTAGGCTTTCTATAGGATTCAGCTCCGACTCCGACCGCAACGGTTGAGGAAGAGATTTAACAAACTTCAAAAGTTGGTGGTGCTTCCAATGATCCATAAATGAAATTGGCGTCGATAGTAACAAGTCAGATATAGGTCGGATGCCAGTGTTCAAAGTCACTTGGTGTAATAGAAGTGGCGTGTTCGAGATCCAATTGCAATATTTGGGGTCCATATTCCCAGGCGGAAAGTAGTCATGACCAGTTAATTGCATGAGCGGAGAATTATAGGGCCATTTTTGCCTTTTGCAGAACAAGTCCCACATTGCAAAAGTTGATTTGGTAAGTGGCGAAACAGATGGGATGAACTTACGAAATTTGCCAGGTATCCAAATGAGCGGGAACAAGTCTACCCCACTCATATCTATTTCCAGTTGTACCCAGAGTTTTGATTCCTTGTGATATTTCCAATCAGAAATACGATTCAGTGCAGTATCTAGAAAGTAGCGCTTAAAGTCCGGAAGCGCAAGCCCACCCCCCTGCTTTGGCTTAATAAGCCATTTAAACGCAATTCCAGGGTGCTTACGGTTCCATACATATCTGCATATCATAGATTGTACCACCTTAAAGAATCCAGGAGGTATCTTGTAGGGAATCATTTGGAATAAAAAGAGCAGTCTGGGCAAAATATTCATCTTTACTATGCTGATGCGTCCATTTTTGTAAATCTGTTCTAATGGAATTCAGCAAAGGGATATAATTCCTGCAAAACAGGGCTGTTGGATTAGGGGTGAGGTAGAGATTCCTAAATATTTCAGTGAGTGGGGTTGCAAACTAAAGGGAAATAAAGGTTGCAATAATGCCGCCATTCTGTGAGGGAACGATATATTCAAGCTTTCCGATTTGGTCAGATTAATTTTAAAATTAGAGGGGGTTCCATATTTAGTAAAGGCCGTCGTGAGATTGGGAAGTGTAATAAAGGGCTGTTGAACATAAAAAAGAATGTCATCTGCGTACGCCGCGTATTTGTGTTCCATTGTACCTATGGTAACGCCGTGGATGTTGGTGTCATTGCATACTGTCGCTAGGAAGGGTTCTAATGAGAGTGCAAAAAGAATAGGGGAAAGGGGGGATCCTTGCCGCGTTCCATTATACAAGGAGAAAGAATCGCTCAGTGTACTATTATTTCTCAACTGTGCCGTGGGGGATTGGTATAACGCTGAGATTCTCGACATCATGTTTGGGCCCAAGCCTAGATGTAGTAGCGTAGACATCAGGTACCCCCAGTCCACCCTGTAGAAAGCTTTCTTAGCATTAGTAGACAGGAGAAGGGTGGGCTGGGAGCACCCGCGTACGTAGGAAATCAAGGAGAGCGTTCAAAGAGTTATCCCGCGCTTCCCTACCCGGGATAAAACCAGTTTGGTCATTTGAAACCCATTATGGAATCGGGGGCAGGAGCCTAATGGCAAGCAGTTTGGCATATAATTTGGCATCTAAGTTCAATAAGGAAATTGGGCGGTAACTACCGCACAAACTCTGGTCCTTACCGGGTTTAGGGAGTACTGTGATGTGGGCATGGAGAGTCTCCGGACGGAAGCTTCCATCCGCAGAGGCCGAGTTGGCATATGACGTTAAATGTGGGAGTAACGTGTCAGCATAAGCACGGTAGTAGGCCATTGTTAGACCGTCAGGGCCTGGTGCTTTGCCATTAGCCATGGATTTAAGTGCCGCTCTGAACTCTGCGGTGGTGAACTCGCCCTCCAGAGCCTGTAAGACTGAAACCGGAAGTGTTGGCAGTTTAGCCTGTGTGAGGTAATCTTGGATGAGCGCATTCCTAGTTGTCTCATCTGTGGTGGTAATATTAACGTGGTAAAGTTGCTAAGTCACGAAACTCCTTTGCGATTTTGCTGGTTTTATGCAACAAGGTGTCTGAGGGTGATTTAATTTTTACTATGTGAGAGGCCGATTTTTTCTGTTGTAGAGAACGAGCCAATATACGACTGGGCTTTATTACCCCATTCGTAAAATTGAGACACTAATCGGAGTATTCTCCTCATGGAAAAGAGTTTTTAATTCTTCTCTTTTCTGCGTGAGGGAATGAAAAATAGAAGAGGAGTTGGATAGTTTGTGATTTCTCTCTAGCCTACCAATTTCTGCAATAAGTTGTGATTGCTGAAACGTTCTCTCTCGCTCTCTTCTTCCGCGAGCCTAATTCTATAAGTTTGCCACGAACATGAGCTTCATCGGCCTCCCAAAGAACCCCAGGGGAGATCTCCGGGGAAGCATTTTCCCGGAAATAGAGGGAGAGCCCAGTCCCAATCTCTTTCATGTCAATCTCCTCTGAGATGAGGGAATCATTTAGCTTCTAATTCGTGGATTTTACAGGTAAGGAGGGTACGTGAATCGACAGGCTAATAGGAGCGTGATCAGAAATTGTAGATATTTCAATGCGGGAACGTGAGAGGCGCTCTAAGTAATGATGATTAATGAAAAAGTAATCTATCCTTGAGTGGGAGTGGTGAAGGCGTGAATAATGCGTGTAGAGTTTGTCTCGTGGATGCATTATCCTCCAAGTGTCTATGAGCTGAGCTTTGCATAACTGTTTGCGTATGAACGCAAGCCGCCTGTGGGAAATGCTAGATTTCCCCTGCGAAGTATCTAAAAGGGGTTCCAAAGGGATATTAAAGTCCCCTGCCAGAACAATACATCCGCAAGCAAGTTCCCTCAATTTAGTTAAGGAGGTGGACAGAAAGCTTGCTTGTCCCTGGTTAGGAGCATATAGGTTAGCAAAAGTACAAGTTAAATTACCCAGACTGCCCCTCAGAAATATAAATCTACCAAACGGGTCCACAAGAGTGTCCTCCAATGTAAAAGAGGAACCCTTAGGGAATCCAATGGCCACTCCCTTTGCCTTTGAAACATCCGAGAGGCTATAATACCAAGTGGGGTATTGATGGGCATAAAGTTTTTAACCGATGTGGTGTGTGAGATGAGTTTCCTGCAGGAAGACAACGTCCCCTTGCATCCGCTTAAGTTCTTTATAAAGAGCATGTCTCTTACCGGGTGCGTGGAGTCCTCTCACATTGAGGGAAATCAAATTGATCGTGGCCATTGAATCCGTTGGGAGTTTCTAGCATACACAAGTAACCTGCAAGGCTGGAGAAGAGGGTGGGCGGGGGAAGAAAAAAAGGAGAGGAAGGTAGAAGCAAAGAGAAAAAGCAAAAGTAGAAGAACAAAAAAAATAAACAATCAGAACACAAATTCGTCCATGAATTGCACGCAAATCCTTGCGGTGCAAAACCCGGAGCAGCACAGAGCACGGCACCCCAGAGCGCGCCACCCCAGCCGGGATGGCCGCAATAGCAAGCCGCGCCCCCCGCCGCCCCGAGCAGAGGGGAGAGGCCGCCTCGGAACCCAGACTGCGCATGCCAAAAATAGACACACGCCGTCTGTGTGGTCCGGCGCCGGCACGTACCCAAATCACAATAACCAGCCTTTAAATAAGACCAGGGATCTGATCGTGAGAACCAAAGGTCCTCCATGTAAAACATGACCACAATGACAAAAAAGAAAAAGGCACACAAAACACAAAGAAGAAATCAACAACTGTTAGAACCGTTTCAAGATGTAGAACGATAGCCCTATTACTTTATAACACATATATCATAAAGATACTTGCGTGTCATAAATCTGTAACCTTAACCCAAGTTGGAACAGAGTCCTGTGGGGCGGGAGTTCAGTCAATATGTGAGGCAGAACCCGGGGTGGCAGAACAGCGTTTCCGAGAAGCCTTCTGCCATTGCACTTCAGAGGAGGTAGATGAAGCGGGAATGGCGTCTTGCCATCCGGGTAACTCAGGAGGTACAATGTTAAGGTCCATGCAAAATGCTTCCAGATCCTTTGGGAAGCGGAGAATGGCTGTCTTTCCATCTCTGTTTGCAATAAGAGCCGCCGGGAACCCCCACCTGTAGTTGATAGAAGCCTCCCGAAGCTTCTTTGTGAGGGGTCTGAGTGCTCTCCACCTTTCCAAAGTCTCCCTGGCTAGGTCTGGGAAAAAGGATAGGGTGACGCCATCAAATTCTAACGTGGCCGCCTCTCTCGCTTTCCACGTAATCAGTTCTTTCTCCTTGAAGTAATGCACCCGACAGATCACATCCCTGGGGGTGCCGGAGGATAAGTTGCGGGGACGGAGGGCACGGTGGACCCTATCCAGTTTCAGAGGATGATCCGCAGGGTTTCCCAGGAGGCTATTGAATAAGCCACGGATGGAGGCCGCTAGGTCGTCATCTTTTGTCGCCTCAGATAATCCTCTGATGCGGATATTATTCCTCCTATTACGGTTCTCCTGGTCCTTGATCTTGTAAAGTGCCATCCTGTGAGCTATAGTTAGATTGCGAGTGGTAGCTTGCAAGTCCCTAATGGCCGTCGCGTAACGATCAAGACGCTGTTCCGAGTCCTCTACTCGTTCCAGGACCTGTGCGACATCTACCTGTACTGCCGAGACCTCCTTTTTAATTATTTTTTCCAAGCCCAGCAGCATAGAGGCAAGGTCTGCTGTAGTGGGAAGGTTCACAGTTTCTGCTATTCCCGAGCGTCTGACCGGGTTTCCCTCACCATCCGAGCCTCCGGAGGAAACTGAAGACTGGTGTTAGGCCTATGTCGGGGGGCGGAGCCCGCGCCCGACCCACGAGGCAAGCGGGCTATTGCCATCCGATTCAGGAAAGTCCTCCGGCTCCACGGCGAGGAATCGCCTGATAGTGTTAGCAGGATTGCCCTTTTTAGTCTGAGTATTCCCCGTTCTCCATCCCATGCCGGCCATAAGAGAGTTCCTATACGATAGGCTGTCAATAAAGCAGATTAAATAAATGCCAGCGCCGGAGCTCACATGAGACGATTCCTCACTGTCTCATGTCCAAGCCACGCCCCCCCGATTTGTGTGATTTATACTGACGCTAGTTGACCTGTGATCGCCGTTTCCTAAATTTCCCCTTATTTCCACATCCGTGATTAGGTCTGTATTGGTAATCAGTAGGTCTAGTTGGTGCATCTACCATCTGACCCATGAAATTGTCCTGCAAGACATTTAGGAACTGGTGAGCCTTAGACTAATACGTGGTTCCTTCCGCCCAGTCTGGATATCTAAAATTCCCCATTATGATGACACCTCCCATCCTTGCCGCTAATCCAAATTTTGATAGGTCTATAGCATACTCTCAGTATTGCTTCCCCTTAGTTTCATCCCTTTTGGTGCTCTACTCATAAGGATTCCGCCTTCTCCCTAACTCCCATAGTGCTGTCATCTCTCACATTCACTTGTACGTTATTCTTGATATACAGGCAAACCCTTAAATGGTTGCCAGCCAATCATGAGAGCTGTTGAACCAAGTCTCTGAAATTCCCACAAAATCGAAATCCTCAACAGTATCTAGTTCTCCTATCTTGTCCGCCTGGCATTGGTGAACATGCCACGTAGTTTAGACCGGTCGCATACGGTCTTCTTATTTGTTGTTCAGATGTTTCAAATAGGAATTGTTACTATACTTACCTCAGGTTTATGTGCTTTAGTCAACCTACCACTAATGCCCCCAATACTTCCCTCTGGCATATGTCCCGCCTTGACCATCTCTACCTCTGGACCCCCCCCCCTGTCGCCTAGTTTAAAAGCCCCTCTAACTTTTCGGTCTTCCTCCCTCCCAGCAGATCTGCACCCTCATTTAGGTGCAGT
Source organism: Rana muscosa (assembly GCA_029206835.1). Classification (NCBI taxonomy): domain Eukaryota; kingdom Metazoa; phylum Chordata; class Amphibia; order Anura; family Ranidae; genus Rana; species Rana muscosa. The sequence goes on along the minus strand of CM055120.1, from coordinate 268,911,392 downwards.
CTGTCCCTTCTATAGAACTGGTGACCGACTGAGAAGTTGGCCCAGTTCTCCAGAAACCCAAATCCCCCCCCCTTACTACACCAGCTCCTCAGCCACTTGTTTACTTCCCTTATCTCCCTCTGTCTTTCTTTCTGGTGTGGCTCGAGGTATTGGTAGTATTTCTGAGAATACTACCTTGGAGGTCCTTTTCCTCAATTTAGCTCCTAAGTCCCTAAAATCATTCTTTAGGACACTCCATCTGCCCCTGACTCTGTCATTGGTGCCAACGTGCACATGACAGCTGGGTCTTTCCCAGCCCCTCCCAGTAATCTGTCCACCAGATCCGTGATGTGCCGAACCCGAGCGCCCAGTAGACAGCATACAGATTGCCCTCTTTGTCCTAAGAATTAATTCTCCTACCACCAGAATATCTTTCCTTTCCCTTCGCCCCCCCCCCCCCACTCTGACAGGAGGATTTATTCCCCTGGTAGCTAGGAGAGTCCCTCAGCTCCAGCAGTGCTGGTCCCTGACTGGTTTCACCAATGTCTCTCAACGGTGTACTTATTGGGATATTCCAGCCCTGAATTGGCCTCCCTGGCACTTTCCCCTCTACCCTTCCTGTCACTCTTCTACTCTTTTCTAGTGCCTGCACCTCTTTGTCTCCACCTGCCTCTCTGCTGCCCCCTGCCAGCACCTGCCTGGTACATTCCCAGCTCTCCTTTAGTATGGCAATATAAAGAAGAAGACAGCAGATATACATGTAAAACTTATGTAGGAGGATTCGTTTAATCTCTGTGTATCATCTGAGGCTGTTCACTTTACTGGGTATATGTGACGGTTTACATCCACTTTAAAGTGGTTGTAAACCCACTTTGACGACTTGCACCTACAGGTAAGCCTATATTAAGGCTTACCTGTAGGTGCAAGAAATATCTCCTTAACCTACACGGTTAAGGAGATGGAGTGACATCATCGGTGCGGCGATACCAGGAAGAAGCTCCAAGGGGACATGGTGGCGGAGGGGAGCGAGAAGGACTTCGGGGGCTTCGATTTCAGGTAAGTGCCACATAATGAGCTAGTATGCTATGCATACTAGTCCATTATGCCTTTCTCTTGCAGGGTCTTATTTTATCAAGTTTTTTTGTGAAGGGGTGGTGTTTACTTCCTCTTTAAGTAATGTCTGCTACCGAGGAATATTAGAAAATATAGCAAGAATACTGATGCTGTTTCCACAACGTGTCCTCCATTTTATATGGCGTGGCATAGATGATTAGAATCGGACGCATGCATGATGGTGGCTTTGAGGCAAGACCGTTATTACAAGGTCTAGCTGTAGTATATACATGTTGAGTTGTTAGGATTCATCCAATCGTAAACATTACCTTCTAAGGAAGGCACTTTCCTGAATGGAAAATAGTGGACTGGCTTGTCCATATAGTCAGTCAGTTTACAATTAAATTCCTATAGCATGAAGTTCTCCAAGGTAACTAGACTTTGGAGGCTTGCTTTCTTAGATATCGTGAGACTGCTTTATTAACCACTAAAGCACCGGGCCTATTCTGGCACTTCTCTCCTAATGTAAAAATCATAATTACGCTTTTGTCCATGGACCGACACAGCTTCTCTATTGACAAAGTGGGTATTATCCGTTAATTAGGAGTGACTAGGCAGAAAACTTGTAAAAAGTGTTGCATCACACCTTCTACAGTACCGCCCAGGGGGCGGACCCTCTGGGTATATCCCCTCAGTCTGCATCTCGCAGATCATTTTTTTTCTGTCTAGCAAGGAGTAGGACATTCCTCCCTTCGGGCCCATTGGTCCGGGGGAAAAATATATTTTTTTGCTACATTTTTTTGTTTCCTGCGATCTTTGATCAATTGCCGACTGGGTGACAGGCTGGATCCTCGATCCTTGTAGTCTCCCCAGTTTTGGCCATCGAGCGTGTGCCGACCCTAGCTACGCGCTGGGTTTTCCACGACATGCCCGTCACTCCACGGGTGGCCGGTGAGCCTACGCTCCAGGGCCTGCATCGGACCGCTCAGCTTCGGCTGTCCTTACGGCCGAGTCGCAGCAGCCTGGCCGGTGAGCTTACGCTCCAAGGCTTGTATCTGACCGCTCAGCTTCGGCTGACCTTATGACCGAGTCGCAGCAGCCTGTCCGGTGAGCGTTGCGCTCCAGGGCATACATATGATCGTCCCCTTGGGTCCAATCACAGCATGCCTGGCCAACAGTCACCTTCCGTGCGCGGACGATGATCTGTTTGGAATGTCTTCCAGCATAATACATGCAGGATAGGTAAGTAAACTCCCCTGCCTCGGCTGGGTGATTTGGCTGGACATTCCTGGAGAGACCAAGTAAGTGGTTGTGGCCCCTTTCTTCCCTCTCTCCCTGCCTTTCCCTCCTCCCTGGGCTTCTAGCTAAAGGTTGCTGGGTGCTGGTGGTCACCTAAGGGGTTCCACTGGAGCGGGGCTGGCTGCAACTAACATTTAAAAGAAATGTAATTTCTGCTTACCTGTATGTGCTTCCTCCTCCATGCTGTCGGCGGCCATTTTGTGGTGGTCCATGCCGGGTTCGGCCTCTAGTGACTGCCCGGCGGCCATCTTCCTGTGGTTTCGGTGCCATTTTCTTGTAGTTCCACACCCAGTGGCCTCTATCGACTGATCGGTGGCCATGTTTGTAATGATCCACGCTGTATGTATATATTGCCGTTCGGCGGCCATCTTTTTGTGGTCTACGGCTGCTTTGGCCTCTATCTTCGGCTCGGCGGCCATTTTCTTAGAGCCCACATTATCTTCCATACAGACGTTTTGGCGGCCATTTTGCAAGAGTCTCCGGCCTCTAGGGTGCATTACACTGGCGCGAAAATTCACACAAGAAGCTCTGATAAAAGAAGCAGACTGACACAGCAGCAGTGGGACAGCATCACAGGCGCAGCACACGGCAGCATAGCAGTACCGATCCAGGGTGGCGAGTCCTCTGGGTGACCCAGCATCTCTGCAGTGCAGGAGGGTGGCCTATTGATATCTTGCCTGGAGCCCTGTGGGTGTCAGCGTGTGGTCAGCATGGCATCTGAGCCAGATGTTTTCTCCCCTGAAACACCAGATTTAGCAGCTGGTGCCCCTGAGGTGTCTATGGACGCTATGTCGGCAATCCTAGAGGCGTTTGCTGCCAGGGTGGAAGCAGCACACGGGAATACAGGGGGTAGTGAACGCCCCCGTCCCCTGCAATCTTCTGGGGATAATTCTGATGCAGAACCAGGTCCAGCTGAATCTGGGCTCATGGCCCAGATTCTGACGCATCAGAGACTGCAGACGGTGACTAATCGGACAGTGAGGATGACTCAAAGTCCAGGTCAGTACGCGAGACGGCTTTGGTATCTGACCTTATTACTGCAGTGCGGGACACGCTTAAGTTGGAAAATACTGCAGAAGCAGCAGAGACTCCGGTCCACTTTGGGTTTCGTAAACCTGCCCGCACTGTTAAGGTGTTCCCTTGTGTGTCTTATTTTGATAAACTCTTATACAAGGAATGGGAGAACCCACTGAGAGTCTTTACAGCCCCAAAGAGGTTTGCGGTACGGTACTCCTTTGAGGAGAGTTTTCTGAAGAAATGGACCTCTCCCCCTATAGTGGACCCTCCGGTGTCCAGACTTAATAGAGCTACCCAGTAAAAGGGGCTCCTGTTTTCAAGGACCCTGTGGATAAGAAGGCTGAAGCATTCGCTCGCTACTTATACTCAGTGGTAGGCTCGGCAGTACGCCCGGCATTGGCGGGGGCCCTAGTGTCTCAGACACTTACTGAATGGGCAAAATTGCTACTCCAGGGGTTAAAGCAGCGAGATGCTCCTCCTGATGAGATAACTTTGGCCGACCAGTTGGTCCAGGGCCTTAAGTTTGTCTGCGAGTCAGACATGGATACTACTATTCCCCTGCTGTCAAAAGCTTTGGTTTATGCAGTAGCAATACGCCGCCTGATCTGGCTAAAGGGCTGGTCTGCGGACCAGACTTCCAAGAAAGCCCTGTTGGATCTGCCTTTTTAAGGGTGACAGACTTTTTGGGGCTTCTCTGGATGCCACAGGAGGTAAAAGCACTTTGCTTCCCCAAACTAGCAAGGGTAAGGGGCCACGCCAAGGGCCCTCCTTTGCTGTACGCAAGCGTTTTTTTCGTCCCCCCTAGGGCGACAGGGAAAAGATCCCAGGCCGACAAGGCGCCTGCCCAAGGACAAAAGCGTCCTTGGTCCTGCAGACCCAACAAGCCTGCGGACAAATCTGCGTCCGCATGAAGATCCGCCCCCACCCAGCTCTCGGTTGGGGGGACGTCTTCGCAAATTCGCGACTCAGTGGACAGCTCTAGTCTTCGACAGGTGGGTTTGCGAAGTAATCTCAGGCTACAAAATAGAATTTCTATCTTGTCCACCGGACAGATTTGTCACATCCAATCTCCAGCTACTACCGACCCGTCGGGAGGCCCTGTATGGGGCGGTCCAGGGTCTACTGGAACGCGGGGTAGTTATTCCAGTTCCAGAACAGGAACGGGGTCAGGGTTTTTACTCAAATCTGTTAATTGTGCCGAAGAAGGAGGGGGGTTCATCCATTCTTGGATCTCAGAGCTCTCAATTGCTTTGTGAAGGTACAAAGATTTCGGATGAAGTCGGTTCGATCTGGAGTCACGGCTCTCCATCCGGGGGACTTTCTGGCCTCCTTGGACATCAAGGACGCATACCTGCATGTCCTCATATACTCCAGACACCAGAGGTTTCTGCGATTTGCTATCGGGACGAGCCACCACCAGTTTGTGGCCCTCCCGTTTGGCCTTGCCTCGGCACCCAGGACGTTCACCAAGGTGCTCGCTCTGATTCTGGCACTTATAAGACAGCGGGGTATCGCTATCATGGGCTACTTGGACGACCTTCTGCTGAAGGCCCTTCAAGCTCAGAATTAGAGGTAAGCGTGTCCATTACCTGTCAGACTCTTAGAGACTGTGGTTGGATACTAAACACGCAAAAGTCAGTATTGGTGCCCACTAAACGCCTAGTGTACCTGGGGTTGATTCTGGATTCCTCGGAGGCAAAGGTGTTTCTCCCTGTGGAGAAGTTGCAGACCCTCCGGGCTGCAGTACGGCAGCTGACTTCCAGGAATTGGTCGGCACTCCGTTTTTGCATGCGAGTGTTAGGCCTCATGGTAGCCTCCTTCAAGGCGGTCAATACCACACTCGAGTGTTACAGAAGGAAGTTCTGTCCGGATGGTACAGATGTCCATCATCTCTGGATTATCAAATACGAGTGAGCCACATAGTCAGGAGATCCCTGGTATGGTGGCTGACGGCATCGGCTCTAATGGCTAGGAAGTAATTTCTTCCGGTTTACTGGATGGTGATAACGACGGACGCCAGCCTTGCAGGTTGGGGGGGGGGGAGTCTGGGGTGTTCAGTCGACGCAAGGTCGCTGGACCCCAGAGGAAGCCCTCCTGCCGATCAATGTCCTGGAAATCCGGGCGATCAGGCTGTGCCTCTTCAAATGGTCTCAGAGGCTGCAAGGGCGTCCAGTCAGACAACGCCACAGCAGTGGCATTTGTCAATCATCAAGGAGGAACAAGAAGCTCAGCTGCAGCAGCGGAGGTCGCTCGCATCCTGAAGTGGGCAGAGAAGAGCGTACCGGCACTGTCGGCCGTGTACATTCCAGGTGTGGAAAACTGGCAGGCGGACTACCTGAGCCGCCAGATGCTGGACCAGGGAGAATGGTCCTTACACCCGGAGGTGTTCCAAATCCTCTGCCAAAGATGGGGCACACCAGACGTAGATCTTCTGGCATCCCGACTCAATCGAAAGGTATTGAGGTTTGTGGCCCGGTCAAGAGACCCATGGGCAGACGCAACGGACGCGTTGGTGGCATCGTGGGGTCAGTATCGGCTAATCTATGCCTTCCCTCCCTTAAGGCTTCTTCCGCTTCTGCTCCGCAGAGTGGAGGCAGAGGGAATTCCAATGATCCTAATCGCTCCGGATTGGCCTCAGCGTCCTTGGTACGCCGATCTAGTACGTCTGGTAGCAGACATCCCCTGGCGCCTACCACTACGGAAGGACCTGCTATCGCAAGGTCCCATACTCCATCCTGCTTTACGGTCACTGGCTTTAACGGCATGGCTGTTGAGAACCAGGTACTGAGAGATCGGGGCCTGTCAGATTCAGTAATCTCTACTATGAGAAGTGCTCGGAAACCGTTCTCTAGGAAGGTTTATCACCGCAATTGGAAGGCCTACATCTCCATGTGTGAGGAAATGAAATGGCATCCGCGTACTTATTTGGTTTCCAGAATCCTGCTGTTTTTACAGCATGGGGTGGACCAAAGGCTTGTACGATTAAGGGACAGATATCTGCCCTGGCTGTCTTTTTTCAGCGACCCCTGGCGGTTCACTCTCTCGTGAGTACATTTGTGCAGGGCGTTCGACATGTGGCCCCTCCGGTCCGTCCCCCGCTACCTCCGTGGGACTTGAACCTGGTCCTCTCGGTGCTTCAGAAGGCACTGTTTCAGAATATTAGAGATATTCCCCTGTTGACACTTTCTCAGAAAGTGGTCTTTTTGGTGGCTGTTACGTCAGTTAGACGAGTCTCTGAGCTGGCAGCCTTGTCCTGCAAGGCTCCCTATTTGATTTTCCACAAGGATAAGGTGGTGCTGCGGCCGCAGCCTTCTTTTCTTTCGAAGGTCGTTTCGGCTTTTCATCTCAACAAGGACATTGTACTTCCATCCTTGTCCTCATCCGTCGAATCCTAAGGAGTCGGCATTGCATTCCTTGTACGTTACCTGAGCTTTGAGAGTATACCCATCTGCTACTTCCCTGTTCCGGAAGTCAGACTCACTGTTTGTTTCAGTGGCTGGTCCCAAGAAGGGCCAAGCAGTCTCGTCGGCCACCATCTCTAGGTGGATCTGACAGATAGTAATCCAGGCTTACGCCTTAAAGGGTCAAGCGCCCCCCTTTCCTGTCACGGCACATTCGACCAGGGCAATAGGTGCCTCTTGGGCTTTCCGACATCAAGCGTCTGTTTCCCAATTATGTAAAGCGGTGACTTGGTCATCCGCTCACACTTTCACAAAATTCTACAAAGTTGATGTAGGTGCATCTTCGGATGCCTCTTTCGGCCGCAAGGTTTTGCAAGCGACTGTTTAGAGTTGCAACTCCTCCGTTGGAGGAGTGCTGTTTTGTGTTTGGGGTGAAGTTTATTTTTATGCTCTTACCACCCCTCGTTTTTTCTCTGACACTGCTTTGGGACCTCGCACTTTGTCAATAGAGAAGCTGTGTCGGTCCATGGACGAAAGAGTAAATAGGATTTTTTACTCACCGTAAAATCCTTTTCTCTGAGTCCATGGACCGACACAGCACCCACCCCTCCTTTTAAGTTTGTACTGCTTTTTGACGAACTGATCTGCGAGATGCAGACTGAGGGGATATACCCAGAGGGTCCGCCCCCTGGGTGGTACTGTAGAAGGTGTGATGCAACACTTTTTACAAGTTTTCTGCCTAGTCACTCTTAATTAATGGATAATACCCACTTTGTCAATAGAGAAGCTGTGTCGGTCCATGGACTCAGAGAAAAGGATTTTACGGTGAGTAAAAAATCCAATTTTTTTGGCTAAAAAAATTAATTGGAACCCCCAAACATATATTTTTTTTAGCAGACACCCTAGGGAATAAAATGGTAGTCGTTGCAACTTTTTATCTCGCATGGTATTTGCGCAATAATTTTTCAAACGCCTTTTTTTGGGGAAAAAAAAAAACGGTTTAATGAATTAAAAAATAACAAAACGGTAAAGTTAGCCCAATTTTTTTGTATATTGTGAAAGATGTTATGCTGAGTAAATGGATACCTAACAAGTCACACTTTAAAATTGCGCTCACTCATTGAATGACACCAAACTTCAGTACTTAAAAAATCTCCATAGGCGACGCTTTAATTACACGCTTTTACGACGCTTTTATTCCTATTACAAGGAATGTAAACATCCCTTGTAATAGGTATCTATTGTGACAGGTCCTCTTTATGGAGAGATGCGGGGTCAATAAGACCCCACATCTCTCCCCCAGGCTGGAAAGAATGAGATCGGTAAAAAAAATTCACCGATCTCATGCTGACAGCCAAGATCACGGCTTTGTTTACATCCGGGAATCCCAGGCGTGACGTCATAACATCGCACCCGGGCCTCTGACAGTCATAGAGATGACTGGTGACCATCTGGTCACTAGTCAGCTCTATGCTTCCCATCCCGCACCTGCCGATTCGTTCTCCGGAGCCCCGATGGCACGGGAGAGCCCGGAGAAGCACCGGATGGTAGCGGGAGGGGGGGGACGTCCCCTCCTGCCGCCTATAAGAACAATCAAGCGGCGGAACTGCCGCTATGATCATTCTTATTGTGCACAGAATCGCCGGCTGAAAATAATATCTGAATGATGCCTGCAACAAAGTCAAGGACGTCATTTGACAGTGGGTGGTAGGGAAGTGGTTAAGGAAATATTAAATTTTCCCATCAAGTGTAATTCCTGTCTGCTGCCTAATTTCTCTATCTGTACGAGTCACTTCTAGCAGGTTTTCCTTACACCAAGAGGTAAAAGGTTGACAAGGGTGGGAACTCCTGCACACAGCCAGCCTGTTATTGACAGCCTCAGCTCTCTTGCTGTGTGAATGGGGGGAGGTGTCATTACTGTCCAATCGGCTCTTACTAAACTCTGGACAAGCTGTTTTCCTGTGGAATCAGGGTGGTAAATTTTCCAATTTATTGCCATTTTGGCTCTGACTATGCCTAGTGCGCCTGCATGGATCCAACACTGCCTCGTTTTTAAGGAAATCCTGTGCCTCCTTCTCTTTGCAGATTGGACTCCAGGCCGGCAACATCTCCCCCTCTCTGGGGGTTCCCTACAAGTGCCTAGTCTTGCCTGTGGCCAAAAGTGCTTGGAACCGAGGCATTCCTCTCCCCTCTATTGGTACGGAAGTTATGAGTACCACTCTGGGGAAAGTTTTGCCGGCATGGCAGGGGACAAGGGTTTGATAGACTTGCCCTAGCTCAGGCTCTGTATTTTGCCCCTTTAGGAATAATATTCCATTCTTTCAGAGCCCCAGTACCCTTTTCTCTGATATGTATATGGAAACCAAAAAGGGGTTGGATTTAAAGTGGAGCTCCACCCTAATTTTTCACTTCTGCGGATCGGATTCCTCCCCCCCTCCGGTGTCACAATTGACACCTTTCAGGGGGAGGGGGGTGAAGATACCTGTCTAAGACAGGTATTTTCACCCACATCCGGGAGTCCTCTCTCCGGGAATCTGCGGGAGTTACGTCACTTCCCGCAGACTTCCCTTGGTGTTCTGGGAGACACTCGGCTCCCAGAACACAGGAGCACCAATCAGAACGGCGCAGCGCGACTCGCGCATGCGCCGTAGGGAACCGGGCATGAAGCCGCAGGGCTTCACTTCCTGGTTCCCTCAGCGAGGATGGCGGAGGGAGCAGCAGAGCGACGAGCGGTCGCTCGTCCTCTGCTGCGGACGTCGCTGGACTCCAGGACAGGTAAGTGTCCATATATTAAAAGCCAGCAGCTGCTGTAGCTGCTGGCTTTTAATATTTTTTTTTCCGGCGGAGCTCCGCTTTAAGTGAGGCCTGTGGGTGTTTGTAATAATATGTTTGTAGCATGAAGATAACCTGAGTGTCACAAGCCCCTAGGGGTGATTCATGGTTATAAGTAAACATAATTGAGCAATATAATCAGGCGTTTATGATGTAAAAATACAGTCATAAAATGCAACAAAAGTTGATATAATCATAATACATTTATTGATGAGGGAATTGATCACTAAAACATGATATGTGACAAACAGTAAAATTCATAGCAGACAATAAGTATATATAATTTAAACATATATGATGTATACATAATTCACATGATGAATACAAACAGAACTTAATTAGTTGAGGTTATGGAGCAAGCAAGGCCTGGCATTTCTGTATGGCTCCATGGATGGAGATCAGCTCCAGGGGTGGGATTTAACCACTTGAGACCCGCGCTATAGCCGAAAGACGGCTGCAGCGCGGCTCTCAAGTGCCGAGAGGACGTCCCCAGGACGTCCTTCTCTGTTTACATCCCGCCGCGCGCCGCCGAGGGCGCGCGGCGGGGAACAGCTGTGCGGCACGCATCACGTGATGCCGAGGAGCGTGCCTGGCGGCCGCGATGTCCGCCAGGTACATTCGATCGTCAGTTATAGAAGCAGGACGTGGATCTCTGTGTGTAAACACAGAGATCCATGTCCTGTCAGGGAGAGAGGAGACCGATGCTGTGTCCCTTGTACATAGGGACACAGATCGGTCTCCTCCCCCAGTCAGTCCCCTCCCCCCACAGTAAGAATCACAAATAGGGAACATAGTTAACCCCTTCCTCGCCCCCTAGTGTTAACCCCTTCCCTGCCAGTCACATTTATACAGTAATCAGTGCATTTTTATAGCACTGTTCGCTGTATAAATGTGAATGGTGTCAAAAGTGTCCGATGTGTCCGCCATAATGTCGCAGTCACGATAAAAATCGCTGATCGCCGCCATTACTAGTAAAAAAAAAAAATATTAATAAAAATGCTATAAAACTATCCCCTATTTTGTACACGCTATAACTTTCAAACCAATCAATAAACGCTTATTGCGATTTTTTTTTTTACCAAAAATATGTAGAAGAATACGTATCGGACTAAACTGAGAAAAAAAAACTTTTTTTAAAAAAAAATTGGGATATTTATTATAGCAAAAAGTAATAAATATTGTGGTTTTTTTTCAAAATCGTCGCTCTTTTTTTGTTTATAGCGCAAAAAATAAAAACCGCAGAGGTGATCAAATACCACCAAAAGAAAGCTCTATTTGTGGGAAAAAAAGGACGTCAATTTTGTTTGGGAGCCACGTCGCACGACCGCGCAATTGTCATTCAAAGCGACACAGTGCCGAAAGCTGAAATTTCGCCTGGGCAGGAAGGGGGTTTATGTGCCCAGTAAGCAAGTGGTTAACAAGGGTTTGGTGAGAGTAGTCTCTCCCGGGACTGAGGCGGGGAATAGCCAGATGATATCCAGGGAAGACACACAGTCGCTGGCGCTGGTCGCCGCTCATTTGGTATGTATATATTGAAAGTGCTATGGATAGAAAATATATAGAAACTGGTGCCTTCGTCCCATTTGAGCATTATATAAAGGGAGAAATTAGGCCGGTGTGGACTGTGTGGGCACCATATGTGAACTGATAAACAGTAGAAGATAGAAATTTAAAAGGTTTTTATTACTGAAATGTATATATAGATAATTCATGCATTTCATAGAAACAATATTAATTCCGTGACATTCAATATATCATACCATTGCGATCAATAGAGACAAATCAACTGTACATACATAATATATGGTGTTCTACATGTTTCACGTTGTGATCCCAAAAAAAAATTTTTCCTTTGAATCCGCTTCTTCAGGAGCTATATTTATATATGTATATTGATATTCAGTAGATATATGGAAAGTATGTTGTCACGTGACAAGGGTGCTGGGCCAGATAAAAAGACCAGCGTGCGGATCACTTTTTCCGGGTGTGTCATATGGTGTTAATATCCCTATCATAGACACAGAACCCCAGGAGGTGTAGGCAATCTCCTAGGAGGACACATCCAGGGACATATCATGGATAATTGGCAAGTAGATATTGGTATATAGGGGAGTCAGGTGGATAGTGGACCCCTCTCAATGTGGGAAGTTATCTTAGAGTATTCCTAGATACGGTAGACACCGGTTGTGTGTATCAGTAGATGGATGTCATGGGAAATCTCTGTGTTATATGGTGATAGCCATATTAATGCTTAATTACTGTTTAAAGCCAAAGTGAGTTTAAAGCAGAGTCCAAAATCTGGATACATCAGACTTCCCAGGTAGAAAGAAAGTTTGTTTGCCAGAGAAATGGGTGTGAATGTTTCCTCCAGGCTGCACCCAGTGATCTCACAGACTGACAGTGCCCTCCACCACACAGATTGGCAGCTTACCAGAGATAAGCCCACGAAAAACGATCGGCTGTAACCCAGCCACGGCCTTTGGATGGATGAACCAGGATCTGATGATAGCATGCAGCCCCGCACACCACTCTTTCACCTGATCCTTCCAATCGTAGGTACACCGACACCCAGAACTATTTCTATGATGAAAAAGCTGTGGGTGTAGTCTCCAAAGGACAGGAGATGTTTGTAGCATGCTTGTTTCTCACATCCATCCAAAGGCCGCGGCTGGGTTACAGCCGATCATTTTTCGTGGGCTTATCTCTGGTAAGCTGCCAATCTGTGTGGTTGAGGGCACTGTCAGTCTGTGAGATCACTGGGAGCTGCTGGCATTTTCATCTCTGTGCTTGAATCCTATCTTCGGAGATCCACTAGCCACTTATAGGACTGTTAATCTAACCAGGTCTGGGTCTGACCTATAGCTAATTAAAGACTGCTCATTTATGAATTTTTGGGTCTTGGCAAAGGCTGAAATCAAGTGTGCTGTGTGGTGTTTTACACAAACCAGCCCCTGGACAATTTACATCTTATAATATTCCTAATCTTGGTGAATATTTCCTGTTCAATTGCTATTATTATCTGTGTGGTCAACCCCATCATTGATTAAGCCTTAGTCTTATGTATGATTTATTTAGTCGGGGTTTTGGTGTAATATAGTCAACATCAAACTACACTCCCTGTGTCTTATCCAGTCTTGCTAAAGGCTGGGAATTGGTGGATTGTGAGTGCTTCATACAACCCAGCCCCTGGACATCTTTTCATTTATTTGTTCATCAATTTATTATTGGCACAATCTTTTTGTCTATGTTGTTTTGTGTTTATACCACTATTATTGCTGCCTTTGAGCTTATATAATCCTTTAGCGCAGTTTTTTTTTTCTTTGTTTACAAGAGACTATTGCTATACTTATTCATGCAGTACACTCTTGTTGATTTTTTATTTATTGTTTTATTCCCAAAACCAGCCTCCCGATCAACTGGCTGGTAGAGCCTGTCCTGTATGGAGACTGCTCTCAGCCTAAGAAGATTTTTTTCTTCTCCCAAAGGTTTTGCATTATCTTATTAGGGAATTTAATTTTTTTTAGAAGATTGGTGAATCCTGCGATGGTTCCTGCCATTTCTTGCCTTAACAAGACCCACATGGCTCCTTTTTGGAGGATTATCCCATGTTCAAAAAACTAAAGAGTCCCTCCTTGGACATTTTGTTGATGGACCCTTCTATTTAACTTGTGGTTGTGTCCATGGCAGTCAGACTATTGTCTGAACTAAATGTTTGGCTGAAAATCCCAGTTCCATCTTTACAGATGCCTCTGCGTACAGGCAGTTAGACCTTTTTACTTACAGCCTTCTGCTACTGGCCTTCTGCTACTGGCTTGGTGGATACACTTTGCAAAAATCTCCATAATTAGTCTTCTCTCTATCTGTGCATGATTTCCTAGCTCAGATGCTGGTCTGCTGAACGCCAATGAAAAAAAATGTCTTGAGTAGTTGCGCTTTAAAATCGAATCGTCCTACCTTGGGTAAGTGCATCGAGGAGATCACTGGGGGTCATTATATTCTCACCCCCCCCCCCCCAAAAAAAAAGGCTGTCATTGCACGTTGGTCCTGCACTTTGGAGATGAGGAAGAGTTTCCTTTTATCTCTGTCCTCCAATTCCAACTATAAAACGTGGCCTTCGAATACTTACCAGGCTAGTGACAGTCTCTCATTTGTCAAAGTGGAAGGATGTCTGTTGACCTTCTAGTCTCAGAAAATCTCAAACGTTTTGGTCCTGAGTGTTGTTTCCAGGGACTATAAACTGGAGCTTCACACTCTTCCTCCCTCCTGCTCCATGCTATCTAACTTGTCTTTCTCTGCCACACCAGGTAGATCTGCTCGCTGCTGTCCAGGAGCTCCGGTCTCGCCAGCTTTAACCACTTAAGCCCCGGACCAATACGGGCCATTATGACCAGGCCCCTTTTTGCGATACAGCACTGCGCCGCTTTAACTGCGCGCACGACCCCGACTTCGGCAGTTAAAGGGCCACGTACAGGTACGTGATTGTGCCTGTACGAGCCATTCTGCTGACGTATATATACCGTGAGCGGTCGGCAAGTGGTTAACCTTTTTACGGTTCCCAATATGAATGGAGAAATTCTGACTTTTTCTGGATCTGGGAACTCTCAACTTGTTACTCTAATTCAAAAGATTTGCAAGAGTAAATGTTAGGTTCATCATTGCTGCACTCCTGGGGACTTCTGGTCTCTGTAGTTATGTGTACCTGCACATTCCCATCTTTCCATTTCATCAACACTATCTGCGTTTTGCAGTATGCAATCAGCATTATCAATTTTTCTCTTTCCATTGGGCTAGCCATGGCTCCCTTAGTCTTCACCAAGGTGCTTGCCCTGGTTTTGGCTCTACTCTGTGCTTGGTTTGTTCATGTTGTGAGGTACTTGGATATGATATTGAAGAACTTTAAAGAGAATGAGACCACCACCCATGCTACATATAACTTGTTGATGTATACAAAAATAGCAAGAACCAGTCCAGCTGATAGTGGACTTTACTGGCACTCATATGAGATTGAATCCAATTTATAAAAAATATACATCTTTATTCACATAATACTAAAAAAACGCACAGCGCATTAGTATATCATTAAAATCATTATTGTCACAGTAAGATGCATGGGTCCACTATACAGACACCACCCACTACTTAAATGGTGTACCAAACTACAGATAATGAAGGTGTGTGTGCATTTAATCCGCTTGTCAACGCGTTTCGCTGTTTGCATATCTTTTTTAGGGCCAATTTGGGAAGTATATTCTGCTACAATAGGAATCCACATCAATACATTTATATATATTAGGGTTGTCCCGATACCACTTTATTAAGACCGAGTACAAGTACCGATACTCACCGATACCGATTACCGATACTTTTTTTTAATCACGTGTCAGTTTTTTTATTTTTTACAATTTTTTTTATTTATTTTTTACAATGCTTTATTTTTTTAAGGGGGGAGTGGACAGTGTCAATGTGTGTGTGTCTTTTATTTTTTATTATTTTTTACAATTCATTTTAATTTTATTTTTATTTTATTCTTCTTTTTTTATCAGCCCTGTTGGGGGGCTTTGGTGAGATATCAGGGGTCTTAACAGACCTCTGACATCTCCCCTTTGAGACAGAGAAATGAATGGAGAGAAGACAGCGGCTTCTCTTCATTCATAAACTGAATCATTGTAAAGACAGTTTACGATGTTTCAGTTATGTGAATGGACAGAGTCAGTGATCACTGATGAGTCAGTGCGTCGCCCGTTCCCCAGACGACGCTACCTATAGCGAAACGTACGTCGGGAGGTTGACGCGCTGATGTCATCGCTGAACGAGAGACTGCATGCCGGCCGGCTCTTCCCATGTTTTTATGCCTGAATTTTACCTACTTGATGTAAGTTACCACCTTTTTATTTGAATAAATGCTGTTTGGACGATATACACTATGTGGTTTCCCGTTCTCATTTTTATGACTGGTGAATACTGAGTTCCAACATCGCAAGAGTTCCTTTCCATCCTTGGATATCCATCTACTGCAAGGAAGCGAGTGATTCATAGTTTGGCATTCCAATAGCTTGCCTCTGGTAAGCACATTATTTTGGTGGTGGTGCACGTGTGCATTCTTTTGGTGCAATTTAGGAGTTCGCCCTTCTTCCAATTTGCATTGCAATTCGTTTGTTCAGAATTTATATGGACTCTTTTATATGGACATTTATATGATTAACCGTTATTCCTTTGGGGTCAAACTCGATTAATGTGTCGGTTTATCATATCATACCATACATTATTATATTTTTGTCACAAAAATTTTTTTGTCACTATATTAAGTTATAGTTATTGCACAATATTTCCAGATTATTGTTAGATTGTATATTCACTGTATACAGGTTTGCGCAGCTCTTTTTTCCTTTTTTTTCTGCATTATGATGTTTGGTCTACACGTGTGAGTTTGCTGCATTTTTAGGGTTCATCAATCTATTCATTCAATCATTTTTTATTTCTCTTTATCCATTTAAGCGCGGTATATCCTCCTTCCCTGTAAATTCTTTGCCTGTCTTGCATGAACTGCACTTTTGAGATCTCCCCAGAGTGGCTCAATGATATTGAGGTCAGTAGACTGAGATGGCCACTCCAGAACCTTCACTTTTTTTTCTCCTGTAGCCAATGACATGGCGAATTCCTGGCTGATGAATGCAAATGTTCCTCCAGTATTTTTTTTAAGACATACTGCATTCATCTTGCCAACAATTGTGACCAAATTTCCTGTGCCTTTTTGTAACTCACACATCCCCAAAACATCAGCGATCCACCTCGGTACCTTTCATCATAGGCCTATTGACTCCTCTCAAAATGTAACATTTATGGTTGTGGCCAAAAAGCAAAATTTTGGTCTCATCACTCCAAATGACTTTGTGCCAGAAGATTTGAGGCTTGTCTCTGTGCTGTTTGGCGTATTGTAAGCAGGATACATTGTTGCATTTGCATAGTAATGGCTTTCTTCTGGCGACTCGACCATGCCGCCCATCTTTCTTCAAGTGCCTCCTTATCGTGCATTGAAACAGCCACACCACATGTTTTCAGAGAGTCCTGTATTTCACCTGAAGTTATTTGTGGGTTTTTCTTTGCATCCCAAACAATTGTCCGGGCAGTTGTGGCTGAAATTTTAGTTGGTCTACCTGACCGTGGTTTGGTTTCAACAGAACCCCTCATTTTCCACTTCTTGATTATAGTTTGAACACTGCTGATTGGCATTCTCAATTCCCTGGATATCTTTTTATGTTCCTTTCCTGTTTTATACAGTTCAACTACGTTTTCCCGCAGATCCTTTGACAATTCTTTTGTTTTCTCCATGACTCATAATCCAGAAACGTCAGTGCAGCACTGGATGAAAGATGCAAGGGTCTGTCAGGAGTCCAGAAAAGCATTGACCTTTTATACAAACACACTAATTACAAGCAAACAGATCACAGGTGAGGATGGTTACCTTTAATAGCCATGCAAACCCCTTTGTGTCAACTTGTATGCATGTTATCAGGCCAAAATCACCAGGGTATGTAAACTTTTGATCAGCGTCATTTGGGTAGTTTCTGTTGCCATTATGTTTTAAAAAGAGTAAACAGTCGATTTGTTAATAAATGGCTTCAGCCAAACACTAATCACGAGTGAAAAATGTTTTTTTTTGTGTTTATCATTCATATTCTCTGAAAAATGGTGAAATCATTAATTCTGCCAGAGTATAAATTCATGTAAACCTAAGGAGCGCAACTGTGTATGTGTGTGTATATATATATATATATATATGTGTGTGTGTGTGTGTGTATATATATATATATATATATATATATGTGTGTGTGTGTGTATATATGTATGTATGTATATATATATATATATATATATATATATATATATTATATATATATATATATATATATATATAGCTCCAAAATAGATCTTGGAACTATAGTGGTAGAGCTAGATGTAGATATAATGACCCCTTACAGAGAAAAAGTGCCAATACACAAAGTAGGCATAAATGGGTATTGGATAGTTTACTACCATTTTTTTATTGTCCGCGTTCTTGATTTGCGCTAGATTTCTATTCCAATTTCTATTCGCTGTGACATCCGGATACGTAAGTTCCAGGGGGATTTTGTCAGATCTCCTTTTGGAAGTGAGGCTTGTATTTTTTCCTTTCTTTTAAGAACCAGGTCTGTCCTTCACGTAACACCGCAGTAGTGTTTGGATTGGGAACGAGGTTTGGCTCTTTCCCCTTGGTTCAAACCGAGGTCTGGTTTGTATCCACCACTGCGGCTATGCCACTTTGAAAATGAGGCCTGGCCTTCTATTAGATACGAGTGGCCCCCTTCTGTGACCCACCAATTTCATTACAATAGGGTTGGGTCATTTACCTTTAACCAATGGAGGCCATACTAATGAGATTAGTGCACTGGGTCAGCTGTGCTTATTCCGCTATAGACTTGTTATATAGCGTGGGTCTAGATATGAGCTCCACACCCCCGATGATGTCATGTATGATAAAACTAGTAGGGTGGAGTTTATGCTCAATCACACCACGCTTGTTTGATTGCGATCTGCAGATTGTTTTAACCCAGGATTATTTAATTTGTCTTGCTGGACTTGTGGAATTTTATAGTAACTTTTCAATTAACAATCTCGGTTTTATACTATGTGCCGATTCCCCCCCTTTTGTTGCACCGTATCCGTGAGAGAGAGAGAATGACCAGTGCGGTTGGTATCAACTGCACCCTGTTTACATCCAGTGGATGGATCCCTCGTGACGTATGAATCCATGTCTTACTAGATTCCTATAACGTGGAGCCTAGCTATCCGGTAAGGGCACAACCTTTTCTTATCACGGTGGAAGGTGCACTTTTGGGTGTATAGTCGTCTACCATCCTTGAGAAACCACTGCAAAGGTTTCTTTCACATCATTTATTTGGACACTCTTGTGGACTGATCATTGTTATTCATTTCATATATATTTGTTATTTCACTTACATAGCGTGGAAATTTTAAAAAATTTTTTGTACCTGCACAAATGTTCTGTTGTGCGATTGCCAGAAGCTTCCTTTTGATCATTTTATTATTTTCACCTGCGCATATACTATATTTTTTCTTTACTATAAAGTAGGTTTACATAAAGGTATACAGTATCTCACAAAAGTGAGTCCCTGCTTTCACATTTTTGTAAATATGTTATTAGATCTTTTCATGTGACAACACTGAAGAAATTACACTTTGCTACCATGTAAAGTTGTGTGTGTACAGCTTGTATAACAGTGTGAATCTTCTGTCCCCTCAAAATAACTCAACACAGCCATTAATGTCTAAACCACTGGCAACAAAAGTGAGTACACCTCTAAGTGAAAATGTCAAAATTGGCCCCAAAGTGTCAATATTTTGTGTGACCACCATTATTTTTCAGCACTGCCTTAAGCCTCTTGGGCATGGAGTTCACCAGAGCTTCACAGGTTGCCACTCGAGTCCTCTTCCAATCCTCCATGACAACATCACGGAGCTGGTGGATGTTGGAGACCTTGCTCTCCTCCACCTTCAGTTTGAGGATGCCTCACAGATGCTCAATAGGGCTTAGGTCTGGAGACCTGATTGGCCAGTCCATCACCTTTACTCTCAGCTTCTTTAGCAAGGCAGTGGTTGTCTTGGAGGTGTGTTTGGGGTTATGTTGGATTACTGCCCTGCGGCCCAGTCTTCCAAAGGAGTGGATCATGCTCTGCATCAGAATGTCTCAGTACATGTTGGCATTCATGGTTCCCTCAATAAACTGTAGCTCTCCAGTGCCGGCAGCACTCGCGCAGCCCCAGACCATAACATTCCCACAACCATGCTTGACTGTAGGCAAGACACGCTTGTCTTTGTACTCCTCACCTGGTTTCCGCTACACACACTTGACACCATCTGAACCAAATAGGTTCTGTGGTCTCATTAGACCACAGGACATGCTTCCAGTAATCTATGTCCTTAGTCTGCTTGTCTTCAGCAAACTGCAGGCTTTCTTGTGCATCATCTTTAGATGAGGCTTCCTTCTGGAACAGCAGCAATGCAGACCAAATTGATGCAATGTGTGGCGTATGGTCTGAGCACCGACAGGCTGACCCCCCCCCCACCCTTTCAAACTCTGCAGCAATGCTGGCCGCCTTATACGTCTATTTCCCAAAGACCACCTCTGGATATGACGCTGAGCACGTGCACACAACTTTGGTCGACCATGGCGAGGCCTGTTCTGAGCGGAACATGTCCCGTTTAGTCTTGGCCACCATGCTGCAGCTCAGTTTCAGGGTGTTGGTCTTCTTATAACCTAGGCCATCTTTATGTAGAGCAACAATTCTTTTTTTTAGATCCTCAGAGTTCATTGCCATGAGGTGCCATGTTAAACTTCCAGTGACCAGTATGAGAGAGTGGGAGCGATGACCCCAAATTTAACACACCTGCTCCCCATTCACACCTGAGACCTTGTCACACTAACGAGTCATGTGACACCGGGGAGGGAAAATTGCTAATTGGGCCCAATTTGGACATTTTCATTTAGGGGTGTACTCACTTTTGTTGCTTCGGTTTAGACAATAATAGTTGTGTGGTGTTGTTTTGAGGGGACAAAATTTACACTGTTATACAAGCTGTTCACTCACTACTTTACATTGTAGCAAAGTGTCATTTCTTTAGTGTGGTCACATGAAAAGATGTAATAAAATATTTACAGAAATGTGAGGGGTGTACTCACTTTTGTGAGATACTGTATATTGGATATCCTATCGAGAACCCTGACAT
Organism: Rana muscosa; assembly: GCA_029206835.1. Lineage (NCBI taxonomy): Eukaryota > Metazoa > Chordata > Amphibia > Anura > Ranidae > Rana > Rana muscosa. The sequence continues at coordinate 268,891,026 of CM055120.1, read as the reverse complement.
CTAGAGAAACCAAACAGTCGCCCAACAGATCTTGACAGGCATAAAAATAGAGGTGAATATATATGCCAATGGAAATCTATAATAAAATAGTGAGTAGTATTTACTCTATTTTATTGAGAAATAGGAAATGGCTCCTACAGCCCATATATATCTTTGAATGAAAATGGGTTTTGCAGCGCTAGCAGAAAAAGGTGCACAACACTTGAATAATATGACACTATTGGGAAGTTACTATCCAATAATAAACAATAAGATGCTCAACACATGGATGTTGCCACCCTCTAGTGCTTAAACTGTGCAAACAGATCTAAGTAATACATTTACTTCAAAAGGTGCTTAATAAGTGCAAAGAAAGTGTCATTAATAAAGTGCATCCGACGACGGAGTACCCCTGGATCCATTAATGTCCGCGAGTCCTGCCCGGAGAGACCTAGGACCGCAATTCAGCCAGGAAGCCGAGCGTGCCGAATCCAAGATGGCGGGCGCCATGCAGCCACACACATCTATCACAGAGGACTTACCGAGAGCACGGCAACCCCTGACTCCTGCTACGCTGATCTTCACACCAAAGACTCCAGATAGTAACCCCCAGGCTGTGACGCACTCTCCGGCCTCCACAGAATCACTCATTGAGCAGACCGTGGAGAAATTACTAGACTCTCCCCTGGGGCCTGATCTTTCTTCCATGCCACATGCAGCCATCCTCAGTCCCTGATCTCCTGTCTCATCTGACACAGACACCGTAACAGTCGTGCAAGACTTCCTCAGGCAATTGATACTTAACATCCCTCCACATAAACTGGAGATAGATCGTACGCACAGATCATTGGGCCCTCCAAGAAAAGATGGTCTTCCCAGAGATATAGTGGTGAAACCTCACTTCTTCACCATTAAGGAAGAGGCGATGAAGCTAAGCCGCTCCCAATCTCCTTTAACTTGCGGTTGTTTTTCCACATATTTGCTTGCCCATAATAGTGGCCAATGTTTGTTAATAATTTGTCTCACTTGTCTATGCTGTTTGGTGTAAGAAGTGATTATTTTTACCAGTTGTGAGGTAACTTTAGTTTTTTTCTTATGAATCAAAGTATCTCTAACATGGGCTTTGGCGCTATTAAAGGCTTTCTTAAGAATACTATGGGTGTATCCTCTTTCCCATAAACGAGAATAGAGGGAGTTTGCCTCATTTTGAAAATCATCGTCCCTGCTACAGTTGCGCTCAGTTTGAGATATTGACTGTAGGGGATACTGTTGATCAGGGACTCAGGGTGGGAGCTGGATGCATGTAAAACCGCTAGTTAGGAAGCCATCAGCAAGCAATGCTAAGTGCCCAGGGAGCCATTGGGTTCAATGAAAATCTGAATGTCTAGGAAATTGGCAGTTTTTTTGTCGCATTACATGGTGAACTTTAAGGTTATAAACATTATTACCTATAATGGTCATAAATTCAATTAACTCCTGACCATATCATTTGTACATCATCAATATAACAATGGAATGTCACCACATGATCCAGTTGTTTAATGTCCTCTCTTGCAAAATGATTCCTCCCCCCCCCCCCAGGTACAAGTTGGCGTACAATGGGGCACAGCGTGTCCCCATCGCAACCCCCTGCACCGGTCGGTAGTCGGAGAGGCCAAACATGAACACATTTCTTCGTGAGGATGAACTTCAACAGTTCAATATAAATTCATTATTTGTCAGCAGTCTGGCCACGTTCATGCAGATGCTCTGCCTCAACCCTCAATCCCATCTCATGTGGAATTGCGTTGTAGAGGCTCTCCACATCGATAGTGACAAGCCATGCATCTTCAGGAACAACAATGCCTTTGATTATTTTGATAAGGTCAATTGTATCTTGTACGTACGAGAACAAGGATTTTACACGAGGGTCTAAATAGGTATCTATCAAACTGCTCGCATTTTCAGTGAGACATCCACACCCGGAGATAGGTCGACCAGGGAATTGGTTGGAGATTTATGAACCTTAGGTAGGGCATAGAAAGTTGGAACTTTAGGTTCCTGGACATTTACAAAAGTCCAAGTTTGTTTATCAATCAGATTTTTAGAGTATGCTTTAGCTATGATGTTTCTATATTCTCTACCGTAGGATTCAATAACTGTCCGTGAAATCAATCTGTAAAATTCTCGATTTCGGAGAATGTGCAGCAGACACATTTGTTCATAATTACTACGATCCATGACTACAAGGTTCCCGCCTTTGTTGGCTGACTTGATTATAAGTTTAGTATTTCTCTGTAGAGATACTAAAGCCCTCCTCAGTGGGGGAGATAAGTTGTCCATGGAGGACCTAGGGCAACTCATCTCCTCCACTTTTGTTATTTGCTGCACAAAAGCCCAGATATTGGGATTGTTGCCCAAAGTGGGGAAGTTCCTTGATCTAGGCTTAAATAATTGTGGGGGAGGAAAACGTCTATCTGATGAAGTCTCTTTTGATAGAAAGGGAGGTTTAAACGGTGGGTCAATTGAGTCACATCGTCCTCCCATAACTCCATAAGTTCCTGTATGGCCTGAATCTCTCTAATTGTGAGGTAATTTTTGCCAGTTGAAGTGGCAAGATGATCAGGATTAGTAGGTTTATGGTAGTTTTGAACATCAATTGTCGAGCAATATCCTTAATGTCAAATCGGTCTACATTAGCGTTGGGAAAAAAGGTTAGGCCAAACTGTAAAACTTTAGATTCATCAAAGGTAAGTGAATAAGATGAGCGGTTCAGAATCTGAAACGGTTTCCCTCCATCAGAAATTGTCACAAAAACTTAGATTTACCGGGTTTCGGTGTTCCCAGAGGTAAAAAAATGGATGCTACCTTAGAATCAGCTTTCATATTTATAGATGGAATCAAATCGCTTACCTTAGTAGATATTGTCGGTGCTAAAGTTGAAGAGGAAGAGATAGGAATAGATAAAGGACCCATTACACCACTGGTTTTACAACCTCTGAGTGCCACGTGAACTTTTCATGGAAAGATGAGAGGTGTTTAGACGCTGTCATGAAATTAGATGAACAAGTAGAGAGAAGACAAAATCCATAAATACCAGCAGGATAAACCCCCACATGGTTGGAGGGAATGTAAACCGATCGGTACAATGACACATCTGGTGGGATTGCCCAAAAATTTAAGATTGGCAAGAAATTCAGGACTATATAGGAGCGATAACGGGTGAAAAGATAATAAATAACTTGGACGTGTTTGTTCCATGATACAAAAGATTAAAAAAAGCAGTATAGGAAAACATGGACTCCAATACTGTTAAATGCTGCAAAAGGGCTGATACCAAAAAACTGTTTTTTGGTATCAGCCCTTTAAAAGTGTAGGAAAACAAGATATAAAGGAGTGGTTTGAAAGACTAGAATACATCAGTAAAAAGGAATACCTGTGCAGCAGAGCCACAGAGAAATATTTGGAAAAGATGGAGGGCAGTGGGGTCTGAAATGGGATAGATGGGAGATGGCAAACTATATGGGGAGGGGGGAGGAGGGAGAAATAAGTAGGGAAAGTATAGTACCTAGTAAATTAGACAGGGTGATTAAATGTGTTTTTTTGGTTTAATTTTGTCTATTTTTAAATTTTAAATGGAAGAAATTGAATAAATCTTTGGAGGAATACCACAATGATGAGAAACTCAGTTGGAGACAGTTAAATGAATGTAAAGTTGAATAAGTCTCTTGATAGAGTTCTCTGAAGTGAAAAAAAAAAACTGTGCTGGCATACAGTGAAGTGCCATGGGCCACGTGTGTCTGTGTTAGGAAGCTGCCATGAATGATGGCTTTCCACGCAGGTCTATTGGTAGCACGCAGTGGGTCCTCAGAGTGGCATCCAAGGGTGTATTGAAGTGATCACATCACTGCAGTGAATTTAAATTTTTTGTGGTCATGCATGGCCCCTTCATCACGTAAGGGGTCCTGAGAGGACCCAGTGCAATGCAACTTGCTGCTGTGGTGCGGTCATTTTGGTACATTTTTTTGGAGGCTATTTTGAGGATCCATAGTGTGTTTGCAATATAACTTACGGCTGTGGCCAAGGGTTTTGAGAATGACACAGATATTGGTTTTCACAAAGTCTGCTGCTCCAGTGTTTTGAGACCTTTTTGTCAGATGTTACTATGGTATACTGCAGTGTAATTACAAGCATTTAATACGTGTCAAAGGCTTTTATTGACAATTGCATTAAGTTTATGCAAAAGAGTCAATATTTGCAGTGTTGACCCTTCTTTTTCAAGACCTTTGCAATTCGCCCTGGCATGCTGTCAGTCAACATCTTGGCCCCATCCTGACTGATGGCAGCCCATTCTTGCATAATCAATGCTTGGAGTTTATGAGAATTTGTGGTGGTGGGGGGGCTGGGTTTGTTCACCCGCCTCTTAAAGGATTGACCACAAGTTCTCAATGGGATTAAGGTCTGGTGAGTTTCCTGGTCATGGACCCAAAATTTCTTTGTTGCGTTCCCCAAGCCACTTGGTTATCACTTTAGCCTTATGGCAAGGTGCTCTATCATGCTGGAAAAGGCACGGTTTGTCACCAAACTGTTCTTGAATGGTTGGTAGTAGTTTCTCTCGGAGGATGTTGTACCATTCTTTGTTCATGACTGTTCTTAGGCAAAATTGTGAATGGGAGCACTCCCTTGGCTGAGAAGCAACCCCCCACACATGAATGGTCTCAGGATGCTTTGCTGTTGGCATGACACAGGACTTATGATAGTGCTCACCTATTCTTCTCCAGACAAGGTTTTTTCCAGGTGCCCCAAACAAGCGCAAAGGGGGTTCATCAGAGAAAAATACTTTACTCCAGTCCTCAGTAGTCTAATCCCTGTACCTTTTGCAAAAGATCAGTCTGTCCCTTAAGTTGTTCCTGGAGAGAAGTGGCTTCTTTGCTGCCCTTCTTGACACCAGACCAGCCTCTCAAAGTCTTTGGCTCACTGTGCGTGCAGATGTACTCGCATATGGCTGCTGCCATTTCTAAACAAGCTCTGCACTGTTTGGTCCCCGATCATGCAGCTGAATCAACTGTAGGAGACTGTCCTGGCACTTGCTGGCCTTTCTTTGGTGCCCTGAAGCCTTCTAAACAAATGCAGTGAAAATGTAAAAAAAAAAAAAAAAAAGATGGATGCCTGCCTGTCAGGCCTGGGAGCAGCCATGAACACTGTGTGGGTGTGGGGGCTTGTTCCTTGAAGGAAGCTTGCCTTTACAGTTAACATTCTGGAACTGGAAAAGGGAGATTTGATTGTCCTTTTTAATGCTTGACTCCTCTATTGTAAGGTCACCTGACCAGAATCCAGTTGGAAAACACCACGACTGTGGCCTACATCATGGCCTCAGTCCAGAGGTCTTTAAAGCTCTTTTCTACAGGTAGAGGACCCAGGATGTGGACCTGCTGGAGTCAAGATTGAACAACAAACTGGACAGGTTTTTCAGCAGGTCCAGAGACCTTCAGGCCTTAGTAGAGGATGCTCCGATGATGATTAGTTCTACCAATTCAATGCCTTTCCACCCTCATGGCACCAAATTGATTTAGAAGGGCATGGTATTCAGACATATTCAAGCTCCCCGTTCCATCGACCATTTCGGATCATCTGGATCTTTTGTTCCAGTAAGTTTTCCAGCCTGCTTTTCTGTCTCTGGCTTTACCAACATGGCTGTTGAATCCACAGTCCTGAGTCCTTTTTCATTTACTCATCCCCCTACCCCTTTGAAGGCTAGGAAGTTTATTTATTGTAAATTCTACCTTTCCACCTGGAAGGCCTACTTTGCCTGGTGGAAGTTACATAGTTAGTCAGGTTGAAAAAAGACACAAAGTCCATCCAGTTCAACCATAAAAAAAAAAAAGCCGAGGAACTTTCATACTAGAAAGTATTCTGTGGGAATATTGTGTCGTTCTTCCTTTCAGGTCTGGGATGTTCACTCGATATAAAGAAGTTGCATATAAGTCCTGCACTAGAATCCAAGAAATTGAGACTGCTGTTATAATGTAACCTACAAGAGAATTTGGGAAACTGACAAACAAAAAAGCTATTGGCCATCTAAGTAAAACTCCAGCTCCCAGTATGGTTCAGTTTTTTTGCCAGGACGATAGATGTGTTCTCTGAAAAGTTTACCAGACATTTATATTTCTTAATTTTAGCAAGATATTTTTTCTTCACCCAAGATGTCCATGTGCTGCAGATCTGGGCTCTTTATGCAGCAATCTGGATCCTTGGAAATGCTTTTAAGGTCATACTCAGACCCCACTGGCCTGAAGTTTTTTTTTTCCTGCCTGGAATATGTCCCCTCAGGCACTGGGCTCTGCCAGTGGTGCTTCTCAGACCTTTGAATATTAGCAGCATAAGCCCAGGTTCACACTGGGCTGTGGGAGTGAAGCCGTGCGAGTTCAGCTGAACTCGCACGATTTCACTCTCGCTGGCAGTCCCGATTTCAGCCGCGATTACAAAGACATCTGACACAGATGTCAATGTAAATCGCGGCCGAAATCGCAAAAAGTAGTACAGAAACTACTTTTTGAAATCGGTGCAGCACCGCAGATGCGGCGTCGCACCGATTAGGACGGTGCCATTGCGTGCAATTTGCGGCAAATATCGCCGATTTGACATGTCAAATCGCACCAGTGTGAACCAGGGCTATATGACAGTTTCTAAAGACTCTTTTATGCGTACACCATTTTGACTGAGTAGTGGTAGCTACTTGGTTAATGCTGCAATTTATACCCTATTCCGTCAGTTTCCACAAACAGAGTTTAACATGCTAAGGAATTACATATTTCGTCTTCAGTCCCACTCTGGTCCCACCTTTTTTTCCTTCAGCACGATGTAGCGTTTACCCTCCATAGCACCTGTCTGCCTTTCACTTTCCCCTACATTGTTGCTGCTGCCTTCTTTGAAATGGTCACCTCCAGTCATTACCCTCCTCTGTGTAAGCAGTGGTTGTAAGTCAACCAAGGTTTTTTTCCTGCTCTTTCCTATAAAGCTGGTGTTAACATAATATACCATGTTGGATCCCAAGTGCAAGGGGACCAGTTCTGCAGCATCAGGTTGCTCCAGCTCATCAACCACTAACCATTTCAGTTAGGCCTACAGTGTCTCCTGCAGCTACACTAGATTTTATGGGCCCTATTGCAAATATGTTTGCTGACTTTGAAAACAGAGGCTGTAAGGTTAGTTCTTTGCCTTCTACTCCATAATACTTTTCTGACATCCCTGCAGCTGTAGCATCTACTGAGATTTCTTCTGTAGACTTTGTCTGACGGAGAGACTCACAAATCCTTAGAGCGGTAGTAAACTCTCATTCACTAGTTTTCCTCATGTTAACGCAGTCTGGATTAAATTACATATTCGTATCTTTCATACTTTTACAACCTGCGCCCTTTAGGAGAAATCGCCTGATGCTTTCTTGAATGTCACAGATGCATGCGCATTTTGGCCCCTATTTACAGCATGATTCGTGTGCCATCTATTCATCCTAATGCTGTCGGCATCATCTTGCAAGATTGCGGATCCATTGAGCCTTTCCTGATATACCACATGTGACTTGCTATGTCACAGGGGTGTAACATCGCCGCTCAGCATCATTGAAGTGAGCAGGTACACTGTGCATGCGTGAAATTATACAGGAAAGGGCAGATGTATGCTGCGGTGAGGAAGCAGTGGACAGAAGGGAAGATGGCGACTGCTTCAGCCAGGATACAAAAAAAAATACACAGGCAAAGAAAAAATAAACATGGTAGGGGGATAAATTGAATTGTGATGTCTTTTAAAAGGTACAAACTAGTGGCCTTTTAGTTGCAGATGATTTGTGTGTCGAAGTGTACTACTTCTTTAATGGTTGCCTACTTCCTGAGTAGTAGTTATAAGCTCGGGCATGTTTAGACTAGAATCTGAACCCACGTGTGTAGGCCTGACCGAAATCGGTCTTGTATACTGGGCCAATCATCTGCAGCCAAGGCATACCCTATCCCAAAGCTACATGTATACAAGGGGTATATACGTGTGGTTGCGGGGTAGAGAATGGCCACAGATGATTGACCTGTACAGCTGAAAGTTTCCTGGCAGGCTGCCACCCACTGCCTAGGAGAGACTCAGTCATCTGAAAAAGCTCTGGGGCTAAAGTCTACCATGTCTACTGCTATCAATTCTGTGAAAGTCACATTTAAAAATTGAGCAGACTGTAGCTTCTGCTATTGCTGTTACCAGTCTAGGCTCCCTGAATGTGCTCAGGACTAACAAAACTTTCCCAGTACACTCTTTACTTCAGCGTGTTCTCTACAGAGATTGAACTGGTAATATCTCCCAGAGCCAAACGCTGTTCTTAATTAGGATGCTTTAGTGTTAAGAATTCCATTGATACCTGTTAGGAATGGGGGAGAAAAGGGCCAAGCCGCCAGTAACGTTTATTAACCACTTCAGCACCGGAAGAATTTCCCCCTTTCTGACCGGGCCATTCTTTGCGGTACGGCTTTAACTGACAATTGTGCGGTCGTGCGACGCCGTACCCTTCCCCCCCCCACCTACAAATAGCGCTTTATTTTAGTGGTATTTGATCACCTCTACGGTTTTTATTTTTTGTGCTATAAACAAAAAAGAGCGACAATTAAAAAAAAAAATATTTCGCTTTTGTTCATGGACGGACACCGCATCTAAATCTTGACATTAGGGTATTAGCCTTCTATCAGAGGACTAGGCAGAAACATGTTAATGTGCTAAACAACATCAAAACTGTACAGTACCGCCCAGGTGGGTGGTCCCTCTGGGTACAACCCCTCTCCCTGCATGCAGTTTTTTTTCTGCTTAGCATAGAAGGACCTGGCTCCCGGTGGGCCCATTGGTCCTGTGGATTTTTTGCTTTTTTCTACTATTGATCCTGTGATCTACTATCAACTGCCGACTGGGTGACAGGCTGGATGTCCTAGATCCTTGTACTTCACCCCAGTTTTGGTCATCGAGCGTGAGCAGGCCTTTAGCTATGCGCTGGGTCAGCCACGATATGCCCCGTTTGCTCCAGGGGTGACCGGTGAGCTACATGCTCCGGGGCACACATATGACCGGGCTAATTACTGTCCGTGTCAGGCCGACAGCTACCCCTGTATTACTCGGGTGGTGGCTCTGTCCGTAATGCGTCCAGCAGTCCTCGCAGGATGGGTAGGTACAGTTCCCCCTGTTTTGGCAGGATGGAACAGCTGGGCATTCCTGGGGAGGTCGATTAGGGGGTCTCTCCCCCTTTGTTTCCTCTCTCCCTGTCCCTCCCTCCTCCCCATGTGCTGTGGTGACTGGGCATGCTGTGTACTGACCTGGGGGTCTGCCGGGGGAGCTCCGTTTTTTACCTGTGGGCTGCGCTGTGCCTGGGGTCCGCTCTCTGCTGAGGTGGGTGCTGCTATGTGTGTGGGGGCCTTGATTTGGGTGCCCAGGTGTTCGCTGCCATTTTCCTTTTCTCTGTGCTTCCTTTCCAGCATTTGCCGGAGGCCATTTTGGCGGTGACCGGCGCTGTTTTCTAATGAGTAAGCGGCGGCCATTTTCTTGTGGACCGCATGCTTTTTGTACACAGGGACTAACGGCGGCCATTTTCTTGTAGCTCGCGCACTGTTACAGGGCTGGCGGGCATTTTCCTGTGATTTTCACTGGGGTTTTTGCCTCTAGCGGTCAAACGGCTCTCAGGGCGGCGTGAACAGCCAAAATCACCTCGGATAGAGACTGACATGGTGAACACTAAAGTCAGGGAGAGCGGACGGCGGCTGTGCGGTGCCTGGTTCAGATGGTGAGTCCCCTGGGGGGGCCCCCCCTCGTTTTCTGTGACAGCTAGGAGGGTGGACTGTGTACTTGCCTTAGGTCCCTAAGGGTGTCAGGCAAGTGGGGCAGCATGGCTTCAGAAGCGGGTGCTTCTTTCCCAGACATCCCTGTATTGGCACCCGGTGCCCCTGCACCTGCTGTACCTGTGGACACTATGTTAGCGGTCCTGGAAGCTCTGTTGCCAGGGTGGAAGCGGTGTGCGGGCGAAAACGCCCCTCCCCCCCACCATCTTCTGGAAAGAGTTTCTGATTCAAACTCGGGCCTTGCTGTGGCAGGTGTCCCCTGCTCTGACATATCAGAAAATGCGGACCGGGACCATTCGAACAGTGCGGAACTGCTTCCTTGCTTGCTTCCGTGTCCGGGTCAGCGCAGAAAAGCGCTTGTTGGAGCACTTCTCACTGCGTGCGGGATCCCCAATAAAATGGAGGATACAGCGAGGGCATCTATTAAGATGTCGGTCCCTTCTGGGTCCCACGAGCCGACCCGCACCGCTAGTATGTTTCCCTGCCTAGCTTATTTGATAAGTTTATGTACGAAGGATGGGAACGGCCGCAGCGTTCCAAAAAATCGCATGGCAGTCCGTTAACCCTTTAAGAAGGGTTTCCTGGAAAAAAACATCTCCCCGATGGGGGCCCCCCCGGTATCCAGGGAATTACCGCGATTCCGGTGGGAGGGACCCCTGTTTAAGAACCCTGCAGACGGGAGGACCGAGGCGGTGGCCCAGTCCTTGTTCCTGGTATTGGGGTCAGCATGGCGGCCACTGTTGGCCATGACCCTGGCATCACTGATGCTTCCTTAATGGAAAAAGATTTGCTGCATCGTGATTTGAATAGCAACAGACTTCCCCGGTCTGCATGATAGCGGACCAGTTGGTGCATGGCCTTATGTATGTCTACAATGCAGCCTTAGATACAGCTCCCTGGCTGTCCAGTACCATCAGTATCTGCGGTGGGGCTACGCTGCATGATTTGACTGGGATGCTGGTCTGCGGACCAGACGTCCGGGAAGGTTCTGGCGGATTTGTTCTGCTGGGGTTAGAGGTTTTTGGAACCTCGCTGGATGACATTATTAAAAATGTTGTTTGGGGTGAGAGCACGGTGCTCCCACAAACTCAGAAAGGGTAAGGAGCCACGCCGTAGGCCAGGGCCCTCCTTCTTTTTTTTTCTGCTCACAAGCGGGTTTTTTTTCCTTCCGCCGGGCCCGCGGGTAAGTGTTCCCAGGCCGACAGGGCGCCCGCTAAGGGACTAAAAGTATCAGTTTCTCGCAAGCAAAACATGCCTGCAAGAAAATCTGCGGTGACATAGAGGTTTTTTGCCCGCCCCCCCCACCCCCCGCCCGACTATGGATTGAGTTTACAGCTCGGTGGGCCTCCCTACTTCCGACCGGTGGGCCTCTCTACTTCTGACCAGTGGGTCTGTGAAGTGGTTTCATCTGGGTACAAGATGGAGTTTTTTCTTCTCTTGTCCACCAAAAAAGTTTTCCTCCGACCTTCATCCCCTTCTGGCTTGCCGGGCTGCCTTGTTTGGGGCAGTGCAGGACCTGCTCATGTGCAGGGGATAGTACCTGTGCCGGCGCCGGAAAAGTTTTCAAGGATCTACAATCTGTTTATAGTCCCAGTGAAGGGAGGGGTCGATCCGGTCCTGGATCTCAAGACCCTCAACAGCTTTGTGTAAGCACAAAGGTTCAGGATGGCAGCTTGTCACTTTGTGGTTTCTGCATTACATCCGGGGGATTTTTTTGCTACCATACTTGGACATCAAGGACACATTTTATTTCAGCCCCCATATGCGGCAGGCATCAGAGGTTTCTGCGGTTTGCAGTCTGGGATGAGCACTACTAAATGGTGGCTCTCCCTTTTGGCCTGGTGTCGGCACTGGGAGTTTCTTCAGGGTGCTCGCCCCGATCCTGGCTGTCATGGACGCATGCCTTTTGGACCCACAACAAGGCTCAGACGCAGCTTCCAACTGTAAACAGTCGTGTGCCATTGCACATGCGCCAATCGCGCGCACGCTTGCGCTGCCTTGGCGCCCAGTGCCCTTTTAAAAGGGGCTTCTTCTGTCCAGACTCTTGCTGTCTGATCTGCAGCATATCCTGTGACTTGACCCTGAACCTGCACCTGTTACTGAGTTGGCTTCCTGACCTTGCTGCTATCTCCAGTCCTGACCTTTTGGCTTCCTTGACCTAGTCCTGCTCATCTGTCTGCCTGATCCTCCGTTGTCTGATCCAGCCTGAACTCTGACCATCCGCTGCCTGACGCTTCTGCCTGTAACTGATCCGCTGTGCATTACCTGGCTCGTCTGACCCTTCTCCTGCCTGCTGCTTGCATCCGCATGTACCTGCATTCCCAGCTACATGCACCCACTGACCTGCATCATCTGACCTGCATCTTCTGCCCTCGACAGCGGTCTTCTCATCCAGTCCAGGAGAACCCAACAGGCACTCATACCCCACTGTGCTCCTTCAGCCACTGTCCCAACTCCAGTGACCTGGGAACCAGGGCTGTACGAGAGGTCTCCCTCTGCACATCAGGCTCACCTTCAAGGTACGTGTCACTGGCCTTGCTGAGGCAACAAGGGATCGCAATCATGGGCTATTTGGTCGATCTCCGTCTGAGAGCAGCTTCCTCCTCAGAATTAAGGGCAGATATGGCGATCGCCAGTCTGACTCTTCGGGAGTTTTGGTTGGGTACGGAACCTCCAGAAGTAGGTGTTGGTGCCGACTCCACACCTGGAATACCTGGGTTCGATCTGGACTCCTCAAAAGCGAGAGTTTTTTTTTTCCTTCGCAAGTTGCAGACTCTTCAGGCTGCGGTACAGCGGTGGGCGTCATGCTGGTAGTGATCACTGCGCTTTTGTATACGAGTCCTGGGGTTTCATGATAGCCACCTTCAAGGCGGTCCCGTGTGTTTAATTCCACACTCGAGTCTTGCAAACGGAGATCCTGTCGACATGGGACACATCTCCATTGTCCCTGGATTGTCAATTCCGGGTGAGCCGGCTAGTCAGGGATTCCCTGATCTGGTAGCTGAGGTCTCCAGCCTTTCCGTCCGGGAGGTCGTTTCCTTTTTGTTTGGATGACACAGGGTTGCTGGACGCAGGAAGAACCCCGCCTGCTGATCAGGGTGCTCCTTCGGGCATTCTGGCGGTGCCCCTCCACTCGGTCACAGAGGCTGCGGGAACGTCCAGTCAGGATCCAGTTGGATAACGCCACGGCGGTGGCATATGTCACCCATCGAGGGGGAACAAGTCGCTTGGCTGCAGCATGCTGTCACTCACGTTCTGCGGGAGCAGGGGAAAATGTGCTGACTCTATTGCCTGCATACAGTCTGCTCGTAGAACTCTAGCAGGCGGAATCCCTGAGTCATCAGTTGCTGGGCCATGGACTATGGTCTCTACACCCGGAGGTGTTTCGACTCCTCTTCTGGAAATGGGGATCGCTTGATGGGGATATCCTGGCTTCTCGACTCAATCGGAGGGTTTTGAGGTTGCGGCCAGGATAAAAGATTCCTGGGAGGACGCGTCCGATGCGTTTGTGGTCCTGTGGGGACAGTATCGGCTATGTATGCCTTCCTCCTAAAAATACTCTTCCTCATCTGCTCGCAGAGTAGAGACCGAGGGGATTCCGAGTAGTCTAATTGCCCCCAGATTGTTTCCGGCATCCCTGGTACGTAGGTTTAGCGCGATTGGTGGCCCATGTTCCTTTATGGCTGCCAATGCGAGAGGGCCTTTTATCGCAAGGTCATACATTTCATCCTGCTTGCAGTCACTGGCCTTCATGACTTGGCTGTTGACAGTCGGATACTCAGTAACGTAGCCCGTCGGTTTCGGTGCTTTCCATCATGCTGAGGGCAACAAAGTCATCTTTTCGGATGATTTTCCATCGCACTTGGAGGGCCTACATCTCTAGGTGTGGAGATGAAGTGGCGTTCACGTACATATTCGGCTTCCAGGATCCTGCTCTTTTTTTGACAGCAGCGTGGAGTGGTTAAGACTTGCTTTTAGCTCCATTGAGGGGCAGATATCAGCCTTAGCTGGTTTCTTACATGACCCTTGGCGGCTCATACACTGATGAGTACGTTTTGTCCAAAGGGTTTCGACGTGGCCCCTCCGGTTCAATCACTGCTGCCTTCATGGGATTGGATCTGGTACTCTGGGTGTTTTCAGAAACCACCAATTTTAACCACATCAATACTGGGCACTTTAGCCCCCTTCCTTCCCAGACCAATTTTCAGCTTTCAGCGCTCTCGCATTTTCAATGACAATTGCGCGGTCATGCTACGCTGTACCCAAATGAAATTATTATCATTTTGTTCACACTTTCTTTTGGTGGTATTTATTCACGACTACGTTTTTTATTTTTTGCGATATAAGCGAAAAACAAGCAGAAATTTGAAAAAAATAATATATTTTCGTCTTTCTATTTAAAAAAAAAAATCCAATCAAATTGAATTTTGTCATAAATTTAAGCCAAAATGTATTCTACTACATGTTTTTGGTAAAAAAAATCCTGTTGGGTGTATAATAATTGGTTTGTGTGATCACGGACATATGTACGCAAATGATCATGTACAGATGTGCGCAGGTGATCACGGACATATGTGTGCAAATGATCATTGGGACATATGATTTTACTGTCACATATGTGGGGGGCAGGTGTTTTTACTATGTGGGGACGTGTGTGTGTGTGGGGACGTGTGTGTGTGTGGGGACGTGTGTGTGTGTGGGGACGTGTGTGTGTGTGGGGACGTGTGTGTGTGTGGGGACGTGTGTGTGTGTGGGGACGTGTGTGAGTGTGGGGACGTGTGTGAGTGTGGGGACGTGTGTGAGTGTGGGGACGTGTGTGAGTGTGGGGACGTGTGTGAGTGTGGGGACGTGTGTGAGTGTGGGGACGTGTGTGAGTGTGGGGACGTGTGTGAGTGTGGGGACGTGTGTGAGTGTGGGGACGTGTGTGAGTGTGGGGACGTGTGTGAGTGTGGGGACGTGTGCGAGTGTGGGGACGTGTGCGAGTGTGGGGACGTGTGCGAGTGTGGGGACGTGTGCGAGTGTGGGGACGTGTGCGAGTGTGGGGACGTGTGCGAGTGTGGGGACGTGTGCGAGTGTGGGGACGTGTGCGAGTGTGGGGACGTGTGCGAGTGTGGGGACGTGTGCGAGTGTGGGGACGTGTGCGAGTGTGGGGACGTGTGCGAGTGTGGGGACGTGTGCGAGTGTGGGGACGTGTGCGAGTGTGGGGACGTGTGCGAGTGTGGGGACGTGTGCGAGTGTGGGGACGTGTGCGAGTGTGGGGACGTGTGCGAGTGTGGGGACGTGTGCGAGTGTGTGGGGACGTGCGCGAGTGTGTGGGGACGTGCGCGTGTGTGTGGGGACGTGCGCGTGTGTGTGGGGACGTGCGCGTGTGTGTGGGGACGTGCGCGTGTGTGTGGGGACGTGCGCGTGTGTGTGGGGACGTGCGCGTGTGTGTGGGGACGTGCGCGTGTGTGTGGGGACGTGCGCGTGTGTGTGGGGACGTGCGCGTGTGTGTGGGGACGTGCGCGTGTGTGTGGGGACGTGCGCGTGTGTGTGGGGACGTGCGCGTGTGTGTGGGGACGTGCGCGTGTGTGTGGGGACGTGCGCGTGTGTGTGGGGACGTGCGCGTGTGTGTGGGGACGTGCGCGTGTGTGTGGGGACGTGCGCGTGTGTGTGGGGACGTGCGCGTGTGTGGGGACGTGCGCGTGTGTGGGGACGTGCGCGTGTGTGTGTGGGGACGTGTGTGTGTGGGGACGTGTGTGTGGGGACGTGTGTGTGTGTGTGGGGGGACGTGTGTGTGGGGACGTGTGTGTGGGGACGTGTGTGTGGGGACGTGCGCGTGTGGGTGTGGGGACGTGCGCGTGTGTGGGTGTGGGGACGTGCGCGTGTGTGGGTGTGGGGACGTGCGCGTGTGTGTGTGTGGGGACGTGCGCGTGTGTGTGTGTGTGTGGGGACGTGTGTGTGTGTGGGGATGTGTGTGTGTGTGGGGACGTGTGTGTGGGGACGTGTGTGTGGGGACGTGTGTGTGGGGACGTGTGTGTGGGGACGTGTGTGTGGGGACGTGTGTGTGTGTGTGTGGGGACGTGTGTGTGTGTGTGGGGACGTGTGTGTGTGTGTGGGGACGTGTGTGTGTGTGTGGGGACGTGCGCGTGTGTGTGGGCGCGTGTGTGTGTGGGGACGTGCGCGTGTGTGTGTGTGGGGACGTGCGCGTGTGTGTGTGTGTGTGGGGACGTGCGCGTGTGTGGGGACGTGTGGGGACGTGCGCGTGTGTGGGGACGTGTGGGGACGTGCGCGTGTGTGGGGACGTGCGCGTGTGTGGGGACGTGTGGGGACGTGCGCGTGTGTGGGGACGTGTGGGGACGTGCGCGTGTGTGGGGACGTGTGGGGACGTGCGCGTGTGTGGGGACGTGTGGGGACGTGCGCGTGTGTGGGGACGTGTGTGTGTGTGTGGGGACGTGTGTGTGGGGACGTGTGTGTGTGTGTGTGTGTGGGGGGACGTGTGTGTGTGTGGGGACGTGTGTGTGGGGACGTGTGTGTGTGTGGGGACGTGTGTGTGGGGACGTGTGTGTGTGTGTGGGGACGTGTGTGTGTGTGTGGGGACGTGTGTGTGTGTGTGTGGGGACGTGTGTGTGGGGACGTGTGTGTGTGTGTGTGTGTGGACGTGCGCGTGTGTGGGTGTGGGGACGTGCGCGTGTGTGTGTGTGGGGACGTGCGCGTGTGTG